>OZ020192.1:47230616-47830616 GCA_963971165.1 Philopedon plagiatum | reverse complement strand
TTGAAAATAGTCCATCAAATATGTTTCGGGCATTTATGAACTATGCAGAACATTTTGATTTTTTGCCTTAAAGGAACAATGTTCTGTATTCGATATGTCATTAAAAATCTGTCTAAAGAACGGTGTTAAATGTTATTATGATGAATATTTAACTCCTTAATTAAAAAACTTTTCACCGATTTCACACTATTTCCGGCTGCCCCATTAGAAGCTGCATGATAAGTAGGGGACGTTAAATGCTTGATATTATTTTGTTGCAAAAAAATTTTGAATTCTTCAGACGTTAACTGTCGACCATTGTCAGAACATAGAGTCTTTGGTAACCCGTATCGAGAAAATAAACCTCGTAATTTGTCGATAGTCTGAGTCGAAGTTATACTAGACATTACAAAAACTTCTAACCACTTAGAAAAAGCGTCTAAGACTACTAAACAATATTTTCCTTTAATAGGTCCCAAAAAATCTATGTGAATACGCTCCCAAGGCTTTTCTGCAATCGGCCATGGTTGCAAAAGTCCTTTGTTTGGATTTCGCTGTACACTCTGACCTACAGTGCAAGTCTTACATAACTCTTCAATATTTTTATTTAAAGTCGGCCACCAAACATAAGACCGTACTAAGGACTTCATTTTGACAATGTCCATGTGTGTGTCATGTAACATTCTCAAAATCGAAGCCTGCAAAAATTCAGGCATAATTACCCGATGACCCCATACAAGAACACCATTTAAAATTGAAATTTCATCACGCTTTCGAAAATATGGTTTTAAATGTGGATCCTGAGTTTTTTCTGGCCAACCGGATAAAACAAAAGTAAAAACCTGAGATAAAATTTTGTCTTTTTGGGTAGCTTTTTCAATCTGATATAAATATTTAAATCGGAACACTCATTTAAGTAATTTAGCTGCAAGGTATCAAAATTATCATTATCATTTACTTCTGAATTAATTGGTAACCTTGAAAGAAAATCTGCAATATTTTTGCCAGATTTTACATACTTTATGTTAAAGTCAAATCCACTTAAAAAAACAAGCATATCTCTATAATCTATTGGCTGCCATGGTAGGTATACCTTTTTTTGGTCCAAAAATTGAAACAAGAGCTTTATTATCTGTTATTAAAGTAAATTTAAGCCCATACAAAACTTGATAAAATCTTTTAATACCAAAAATGATACTAAAAGCTTCTTTGTCAATCTGACTCCAACGTTTTTGTTGGTCATTTAAAGTTTTTGATGCAAAACAAATCTGACGTTCAGAGCCATTTTCAAAAACATTCGACAACATACTGCCCCCACTCCGTACTCGGAGGCGTCTACAGTCAAATTTATAGGCAAATCGGAGTTAAAATGCACTAAAAAATTATCTGATTGTAAAACATTTTTTACTGTTTCAAAAGCCTATTGACATTGCTCTGTCCAATTCCACGGAGTACCTTTTTTTATAAAATTATATAGAGGATGTAGAATGGTAGGAATATTGGGTATAAATCGATTATAATAATTTATTGCCCCGATAAAGGCTCTTAATTGGGTTATATTTTCAGGAACAGAAATTTTTTCTATAGCTTCCAACTTCTTTTTAGACTTGTGCAACCCATTTGCACTTATATCAAAGCCCAAATAAGAAACGGAATCGGAGAAAAAATTACATTTTTCCCTTTTAACCGTAAGACCACAATTTTCTAAAATATTTAAAACCTTTTCTAAATTTCGAATATGAGAAATGCGATCTTTTCCTGTTATCAATATATCATCAAGGAAAACAGACACGCTTTCCATGTCACAAAAAAGTTGATCCATTAGCCTTTGAAATTGACTTGGCGCACAACTAACTCCATACGGTAGTCGATTATAATAAAATAAACCTTTGTCGGTTGAAATTGTTGTCAATTTAGCAGATTCTGGATGAAGAGCTATTTGTTGATATGCAGAACTTAAGTCAATTTTTGAAAACTGTTGACCGCCGCTTAGTTTTGCATACAAATCATCAATTCTAGGAATAGGGTACTTATCAGAAATTAAAAAAGGATTTAATGTGATTTTATAATCGCCGCAAATGCGAACTGAACCGTCCTCTTTTAAAACGGGAACTACAGGAGTACCTACCCCACTCACTATGCTCTATAGGGGTAATTATTCCAGAATCTAGTAATCTAGTTAATTCATTTTCAATTTTTGATTTTAAGGCATCAGGTAATGGTCTCGGTTTATAAAACTTGGGTACGGAATTTTCTTTTAAATACAATCGTAATTTTATTTTATTAAAACATCCAACAGTATTTGAAAAAACATTCGGGTATTTTTTTATTAAATTATTTAAATGGAAATTATCTTCTGAAATATGATTAACTTGTATAAAGTCTAGATTAAATGTGGTAATAAAATCTCTTCCTAGTAACGCAATATTACTTTCTTTAATAACGCAAAATTTTAAATTGAATGTTTGTTTATTATACTCAACATATAACTCAATTTCACCAACTGGAGTGATTTTATCCCCAGTACAATTTATTAGGGTTACATCCGTATTCTGTAGAGGGATATTTTTAAAACACTTCTGATACATCATGTATGGTATACAAGAAAGTGCAGCCCCTGAATCTAACTCAAAATTATACATTTTACCATTTAAAAATATGTCAATCGTAATTGGTTTTGAAATATTATTTTTAAGAGTATAGACCGGGAAACTATTTAAATCAGAATCAAAGTTACAAATATTACTGTCATTATTAACAATGTTTACATGGTTAACATTTTTACTTCTACAATTTGCTGTATTGTGAGTTTTGGTTTTACAAAAACTACAATATTTGTTGGAATTTCTATAAAAACACTTGTTTTCTGGATGTTTACCTTTTCGACATATCGAACACATTTTATCACTGTTACCTATTTTTTTGCTGCTTGGCGTATTTGTCACACCGGTTGAGGTTCCTGCGGAGCTTGCGCTGCCCCCGCGGTGCCCTGGCCCCGCATGTGACCTATCTCTGCCCCTCTGATGGAAACCTTGCAATCTGTATATTTCATGTGATTCTTGTTTCACAAATGAATTTATTTCCGAACTAAGGTTTATAACACTGGTTTCAGTTGTCACTGCAACACTAATAGCCACATCTAAGGTAATAGTAGATTTTTGTTCCAACAATTTTTCTAAGATTTTTCTTGGATTCATTCCGCAAATAAATCGATCACGAAGGATACTTTTTAACTGATCTGAAAATTCACAATTAACACTTAAACTACGAAGTCTTATAGCCCAATCTTGAACACTTTCGTTCGGAGACTTGTATGCTGCATAAAACTTACATCTTTCGGCAAAAACAATAGTTCTTCCGCTGAAATAACCATTTAAGTGCTGGATCAGATCCTTATAGGTTGCTTCGGAAGGCTTTGCTGGAATACACAGGTTCTGAAGCAAAATATAGGCCTCTTGAGTAAGTCCATTTAACAAAATTGCCCTTTTTATTGAATCATCAGTAATAGCGTTTGCCACAAAGAACTGTTCTAGGCGATTTCGATGCACATTCCAATCATGGATCTTAGGGTCAAATTCCAGCTGCAAACCAACAGTCGGCGCCATTTTGACACACTCACGCGATCACTAACTGACTTTCTTTTTCACCTATTTTGGCCTTTATGACCACTATTTTTACGAAACGCGGGCCTAAAATGGAAATCCCATCCTCGTCGCCACTACTCTGTTTTTAATTGCTATTACTGTATTGTACTTTTGATTGGTGGGGTGGTTTGAAAAATAATTTAGATATCTTCCCGACGCAGTGGGTTTTTGATACCAATCCAAAATGATTTTATCATTCGATCGAATTAACATTGTGGCTAAAAAAGGAACACTATTATTGCTTTCTTTTTCCATTGTAAATTGAATGTTTTAGTTAAAAGCAAGTATCAGCGAACCGCGTGGTCCGATTTGGGATTTCGCCACGGAAGAGCGTAATTCAGTGTTAATAAACAATCAGGCGACATCGCCATTCCAAGACGTGACGTCGCGCGCTGTATCGAGGGAGTGGGAGATGTGACTTCTAATTCTAAAATATTCGCTTTATATAAATTATTGTTTCTGGCGTTTCTGTAAGCAGTGGCGCGCCAAAAACTCATTTTTTTAATAAATAGCATTTATGAAAATGGCCATATTATGTGACATGTTATTTTTATACTGTATATTTTTATATGTATTTTAAAGAATTACGATGATGGTATTGGTTTTCCATTATTTTTGTTTACAACAAAGATCTGACCAGTAGGGGATGGAAGTGAAGGGTAGATTTGGAGATACTTAAAAAATGATTTTAGATATATTATAGCCATAAATGCGCACGTAATCGTATTCAATTAATTGAGATCAGAGGCACCAACGGGAAGCTTTGAATAAAGGTTAAAAATATTGAATAATATTAGATGAAAATTTGAAAAAAAATATTATTTAGGGGCGGAAGGAGTATGACATTTTCAGAGTGTTACAGATACAATGTTTAAAAAACATACTTTATTTCGACATTTGTATTAATAGAAATTAACAGACTAGACAGGGATGAACTTGAATACGAGCTGGAATGGAGAGGTATAGGTACTGGTACGGTGGATGAAATGAGACATCGATTGGTGTTGGCAAGACAAATGGAAAGATCTGGAGAAAGTTTAAATTATCCACCTTACCCATTTTCGTTTCAAGAGGATATTGCAGCAGTGGCCAAGGAGTTAGACGGACTATGCAATGTTGTGGATTCATTCTCAGATACAAGTAAGAGTGGACTATTTTTGAAGTTACGCACTAAGTTGAATCATGTATTAGGAAGGATTGATCACATGGTCTGCACCACCGCAGAAGAAAGAAATTTACGAGGTATAGTGGTAGCTCAAGCATTGACTATGATAGATCAACTTAACACCAAGGCCTCATTAGTTGACGGAAAAACTCAATCGATTCCCCCTAATCTTGCTGTACTTCAGAGTAGTTTACCACCATCGCAGACAGCTACTAACCCTGCTCCTGTGCCACAACAGCAGCCTGCTAACCCTACTTCAACACCTGTAGGTCCTTCACTCCCAAGCTCTTCAGTTATTGGTCCGCAGCCTCCTAGTACTAGTACTGCACTTCCTACATCATATTCTGTAGCTGGTATTAAGCCGATTTTGCCCCATAAATGGAATTTACGTTTTATTGGTGACAGAAAAGGTATGTCTGTCATGGCTTTCTTTGAGAGAGTTGAAGAACTGCGTCGTGCCAGGAATGTGACTAAGGAGATTTTATTTGATTCTGGCATTGACTTGTTTGATGGAAGAGCCTATGAATTTTACCAGGATTGTCGAACAGAAGTTCAAACATGGGATGAACTAGTTGCAAAGTTTAAGGAGGAATATCAACCGGCTTTTTACAGCGAAAAGTTATTGGAAGAAATTAAACGACGGAGTCAAGGTTCAGATGAGACGATTGGAACATATATGGCAATAATGTCAAAATATTTCCAACGATTGAAATGTCCTATATCTGAAGATGCAAAGCTGAGTATCTTGCTTAGGAATATTGCACCAATATACCGGACCAAGTTAGGAGCTTTGGAGATTACAAGTTTATCCCAATTAAAAACTTTATGTAAAAGGATTGAACAAAGGATGCAGTCTGGCGACTATGTAGCTCCCCCGAGGAAGGGATAATTTTTGGAACCTGATTTGGCATATGTTGGTCTAGAAGACCAAGTTGATGAAATTAGATTGTCTGAGCCAGGTTCAAGTGGAACTTCTAGACGGGAGGTAGTTTGCTTTAAATGTCAAAAGCCAGGCCATAGAGCTATAGGATGCGCGGAGCAGAGCCAGAAGAGGTACTGCTATGGATGTAGAAAAGAAGGTTTTACGAAGCGCACCTGTCCATCCTGCAATTCGGGAAACGGGAAACGCCACTCTTAGGAAGTCGGCCTTTGAGGAAGCCTGTTCAATCCACCGGCTACAAACCTATTTTGGACTTTATTCTCAATCATGCACAAAATGACGAGCGACCATACCTTGAAGTTGATATTCTTGGGTATACCTTCTTAGGTTTATTGGATTCTGGAGCCTCTAGAACATTCATAGGTCAAAAAGGATGGTCAGTCTTACAAAATCTACACCTACCTTTAAATACAAGTAAAAAGACAGTTTGTACTGTTGCTAATGGACAACGAGAAGAGAGTATAGGAACTTTGGAATTACCAATGAAAATTAGAGACAGATTGAAGATCATGGAAGTTATAGTTATACCAGAGTTGCCACATTCGTTGATTTTGGGATATGATTTTTGGATGACTATGGGTATAGTACCCAATCTAAAGCATGACGAGTGGCATTTTTCTGAAAATATTGACACCATCTGTACTCTTGACAAGGAGCAACTGCAAACTGTTATAACTGAAAACGAACAGCTCAAACTAAATGAACTTGTAGAGAAGCATAAAAATTTAATGGGATCAGAGATAGGTTGTACGACTCTCGTCCAACATAAAATTAAGACAAATTCAGAACCGATTAGACAAAGAAGTTATAGAGTTTCACCGGTGATACAGAAACATATAGATGAAGAAATTGACGAAATGTTGAGATTGGGTGTAATTGAGCCTTCGCATAGTCCCTGGTCATCTCCAGTAGTAATTGTAAAAAAGAAGAACACCGATAAAGTAAGATTTTGTGTGGACTATTGCAAATTGAACAACGTAACACAGAGGGATAGTTATCAACTGCCGTTAGTATCTGAGACCCTGGATAAGCTCAAAGACGCCAAATACCTGTCTAGTCTTGACATCAAGAGTGCTTACTGGCAATTCCCAATCGAAGAAAAGTCGAAACCACTTACAGCATTCATCTGTCACCGAGGATTATTCCAGTTCAAACGGATGCCTTTTGGATTACATAACGCACCAGCCACTTGGCAGCGATTAATCGATCAAGTTCTCCAAGATTTAGAACCTTCAGTATTTGTGTACTTGGATGACGTGGTAGTGATTTCACAATCTTTTGATGAACATCTAACAGTATTAAATGAAGTTTTTAGAAGACTCCGAGAAGCGGGAATCACGGTGAGTTGGGATAAATGTCAGTTCTGTCGGCCTGAAATGAAATATCTTGGGTATGTTGTAGATATGCGTGGCCTACATGTGGATCCTGATAAGGTAAGAGCTATGTTAGAACTACCTAGGCCTAAAACAGTCACCGAGGTTCGCCGAGTAATTGGAAGCTTCTCTTGGTATAGGAGATTTGTCCCTGACTTCTCTGCCATCGTCACACTAATCACAGCGCTTACCAAAAAGAACAAAAAGTTTAACTGGACACCGGAATGTGAAAATGCTTTTAGAAAAATTAAGGAATTACTGGTAACAGCACCAATACTAAGTTGCCCAGACTATAGCAAAGAATTCATAATCCAGACTGATGCTTCAGGATATGGCATCGGTGCAGTGTTACTTCAACCTCAAGAGGATGGAGAAAAGATAATCTGTTATTTGAGCCGTTCACTTACGAAACAGGAAAGATTGTACACCACCTCTGAAAGAGAAATGTTAGCATTGGTCTACGCTATTGAAAAACTTCGTCCATATATAGAGGGTGTACCATTCACGGTTATAACAGATCATTCTAGCCTACGATGGTTATTGAATTTGAAGGATCCGACTGGACGATTAGGACGTTGGTCCGTTAAACTACAACAATATGACTTTAAAGTACAGCATAGAGGTAAAGATTTAGCTCTTCCTGATATGTTGTCAAGGACCGTACCTGTCATAGATAGTATAGGGGATTGTGCCCAGCCAAACATTATTTTAGATAAATGGTATAATGGAATGATAAAGAAGATTGAAGACACACCTTTAAAGTTTCTGAATTGGCGCTACCAGGAAGGAGTATTGTACAAATATGTTAAAGACGACTATGCTGGACTTTCACCCGATAGTGACTGCTGGAAGATAGTAGTACCGAAAGATAACCGACAAACCATAATCAAGGAAGCTCATGGTCCTCCCACAGCAGGTCATATGGGCGTATATAAGACTCACGCTAGATTGGCAGAGAAATACTATTGGCCTAAGATGCGAAGTGATGTGGCTCAGTACATCAGAAAATGTGCCACCTGTATCGCTTATAAAAGTGACTCTCAGGGAAACAAAGATCATATGATCTCGACAGACTTAATGGGACCACTGCCAAGGTCCACAAAGGGGAACTCATTTATCTTGGTAGTAACGGATTATTTTAGTAAGTTTTCACTTGTGTTTCCCCTTCGCAAGGCAACGTCAGCCACTGTCATAAAGCGTATTGAAGAGGATGTCTTTTTGATGTTCGGAGTCCCACGAGTCCTGTTGTGTGATAATGGACCACAGTACAGAAGCAGTGAGTTCAAGAGATTTACTGATAAGTACGACTGTACTATTAAATTTAATGCTAATTACCATCCTCGTGCAAACCCGACTGAGAGACAAAACAAAACCCTGAAAACAATGTTGGCCATGTATGTCAAAGATAATCATAGACTTTGGGATGCTAATATTCATAGTTTGGCTTGTGCCTTACGCAGAGCACGTCAGGAAGTAACTAAAGTTTCACCCTATTTTATGAACTTTGGCAGGAACATGTGTTTATCAGGTAAAGATTATGACAGGAGTGTGTTAGCTCCAAAGGATAACGACGAATCGACACCGGTCTCTAGAAACAAGGCTTTTGTAAAAATGTATGAAGATGTTAGAACACGATTGAAGGTAGCCTGTGAAAAGGGTGTTTTGAGATATAATTTGCGGAAAAGAGACACGGAATTGACAATTGGACAAAGAGTATGGAGAAAGAACTATGTCATCTCGGACGCAACCAAACATTTTAGTAAGAAATTGGCACCTAAATATGTAGGACCTTTTATAGTCCACAAACGAATTTCTCCATGGACATATGAACTTAGAGATGAGTATGGTTGAAGCCCAGGTATCTGGCATCTGAAGGATCTAAAAGAAGCACCTTACTTCAGTGATTAACCTCAGAAGGGTTAATCATCTTGTAGTAAGGGGGGGATTTGTAACGTGTCAAAATTCTAGTTTTTTTGTTTTTGAAATTTTATCACTTAGTTTCAGTAATTTATAAGTAACCAGTAAGTTGTTTTGTTATTTAAGAAAGAAGGGCTATTAAAGAAGCTAAATTACAATAATGTACAGGTCTATGCCTTCTTTTCTCCTGCTTTAGGCATATATTTATTAACATAACGATTTATACAATCTAACAATACAATATACTTACTATAAGTAACATTCACTTATTCTAAAATTGTCTTTTTGGCTAGTTTTCTTTGAAATTAAAGTATGATATATCATTTTACCGAAGTTGTACGCTTCTTTACAGACTCACAGTTTGATTGACTTCAGGTATGCTTCTCTGAATCAGTGCTTTCTTCCCACTAAAAAGAAACGCAAAAAGGTATGTGAGTGGGGCTATCGTTAGATATTATTATTGTTGTTACCTTGACATACACTTGATAGCCTCGATAAATTTGCAGGGTATGTGACAACTGTTTGTCTAATTTCAAGCATTATTTGCATACAACTTTATTGGATTTTACGAGCTTCTCCTAGAGGGCCCCCTTCTTGCTTAGCTAGGTTCGATCTGGTTTGTTTACATTATGTCCGCCTAAATATTTCTGGTTTAGATTGACCACCGTTAATTGTCGATAAGTGTTGCACTTTGTTTAGTGTTCTAGAGATAGTTTTAGGCTGGTTTCGAGTCATTTCTCCTAAAAATAATTTATATTTGGAACAATGTCATGTGTGGGTACCTGTAAACATTGGGTTAGTTTTCACCACCAGGACACCAGGGTTTGAGATATGATTTGGAGTACTTACTGTGAATTATATGTATTATTTGGCAGTTTTATTCATATTTTGTAATGGTTAAATAGCAATTTCAATCTTTTCCTTACAGGCCCTTGTTTATTATTTATTCCTGAAATTCTGACGTCTGCCTGACGTCTATCACTGTCATCGGATAGAGTGACGTTAGCAAAACGCTATTGCCAACTTGATGTAATACCCTGACTGTTGCCAACTTGAAGTGACCTGATAACGCCCAGTTTCTGGGGGTATTTGTTGTTATCTAGGGAGAGATCTAGTAATATAGTCATGAACCCCCAAATTTAGGGTACGTTTTGGTGTAAATCTCCAAAAGTAGTAAGCGAAATTTCTTCGGAAAGTGTTAAAAATCCTATTTTGTCTTGAGGAAACTTTTCTTTAGAGTTTTATTTAACTTCGCCTTGGTTTATAATATCAGCAAAAATTAATCTAGAAACAAAGCTTCGTTAGTTTCTGCGTATGCGTAGATTCCGGAAGTAGAGGGTTGGTAGTAGACTGGGTGGAAAGCTTGAATTAGACGCATATTAGACCTTTTACTAACTAGACACGTTTTTGGGTGTGGGCCGAGAAAATTGAGTTTTTTGGAATTATTACTGATTTAAGTGATTTAACGGTACCTATTTTTGTTAGGGAGTATTTCTAAAAAACTTATCGTGGGCTTAGGCCATATATTGGAACTTTGTGATAGTTTGTATGGGATTTGACCGCCTACACTTAAAGGAACAGAATTCTCGAGGCCCACGCGTTATTTGATCAACCCCGATTAAGATCTAAGGTAAATGTACATTTATTGTGTCGTAGATAGTGTAGAAAAATTGATAATTAAGGTTTACTGGACGGAGAAAGTTATGCTGATTGATTCTCTTTCCAGGGGTTTTATTTTTGGATTTTATTACCACATGTTGGTTTGGTTTCTGGTTTATTTGCGTTTCCTGGGAGTAGAGCGGCCCTTCCTTAACATCCGGCCCGATCTGAAGATCACAGCTACCCCAGTATTACCACAGGACTCCACATCTGTCCAGGGCTTCTTCCACCAAGCTTGACCATACACCTGTCAGCCCTCAGAGCCCGTTCCAGCTAAGGAAACCGCAAGTTTTTGCTCATTTTTATATATTGACCTTTTATTTTGTTGCTCGACAAAAATAATAATAATAATAATAAGTACTGTGATTATTATTTGTAAATTTTACCTCGAAAAGCAACACGAGACTAATATTCTGTCCCCCCTAAATGTAAAAGTTACTCTTATTATGTCCCCCCTTAAATGTGAAATTTACTTTTTATTTTCCCCCCTTTAATGTAAATTTACTGTGTACTGTATATAATACTTATTGATACTAGTTATAGTGTCATTGAATGATTCTTTTATTTTGGTAATTAGCCAGTGGGAAACCTATCGTGTCCCATATTATTGTTAGATTTAAGTCAGGGGTTATAATACAGAGGGTGTGCGAAAGTACTGTAAACTAGACGTGATCACGTTTGGGGACTGAGCGTGCGCCCGTTATACCCTAGAGACCAATTTCACTTATTACGCAATAAAATTTTTAATTAAACATTAATACCACCAATTTGTTCTAAATATTTAACGGTTATTAATATAACCAATTGTTGTTTAAGCGTTGTTTCATTTGGCACTAGTATCGGAACGAGTGTTGGTGGAAGGCAGACTGCAGCCAGGGGCTTGACAATTCGTGATTTTTGTCTTTCCTCATACAACATCTCTATACAGGGGCATGGTGTAAAACATTTAAAATCACGTGGCGCTCTAAAATAAAACATCTTAACTCCGACCCATCTCGCTGTTTAAAAGCTGGCGGCCACCATTGTCCCCTGGAACAATTCGTTGTTAGTCTGTGATTAAGCCTGACCTAGTTTGGTACTAGGGATCATTTTGGAAATTCAAAATTATTTTTATCAGTCTTTGGTTTAATGTAAAATTAAGCGTCGCATCCTATTAAGAATTAAGGAACCAAAAAATATGTTTATTACGTAGTTCGGCGAGGTCTTTCCGATAAGGTACATGGGATTTCGATTTGAATCCATGTTGACCCCCAAAAAAATGGACAACCGTTAAAAATTTGTATGAAAAATCGTAATTTCCAGTTTTTCCCAAATTTTTCCAATTTCCAGTCGTTTTAGGTATAGGTAAATGTATTGCAAAAAGAAAGTATTTGAGATTCTTTAGTTTTAAGTTCCAATTCGTTTTTCTGTCCGACGCTGCGTTTTCGAGCAATGTAGAATTGAATATGGGTCTGCAAGTGCCATTTTTCGACATAAAAAAATTCAAAAGAATTACTTAACATTTTCCGAATACCGCCAATTTCAATAGGATTCTGAAGCTCCCGGTCCTCTACAACCTATAAAAATTTAAATCGATTTAATTCACTTTTGCGACCTGTAATCGATATCATAGGAAATCGCGGAAATTTCGACTTTGACGTTTAATATCTCCGAAACGAAACACCCTGTATAACTGGATTTTTTATCGAAGCTAGTCGCACTATCCCTCTATTAACCCAGAAAATTTGAATGTTTCAGGCGCAACCATCTCGGAGAAAAAAAATCGAGATTGTCGAAAAACACGATAACCAACTAGTACGGATAGACCGCCTAATCGCCCCCCGAGGGGGCTCTATAAGGTCGGTAATATCATCATTGTCATGCCCTGAAAATTTCGTGTTTCTAGGCCAAGTATTAAGGAAGATATCACACTCCTTCGGACTGATGATTGAGAATAGACCGCCCTTCGTGACCCCATCGCTACATACATACAAACACCTACACGTAGAAACTATTTTTGCCAACAAAAATACTTTTCGGACACCCTGTATACATACATACAAACATAAACACATATTAATACAAATATATTTGATTTGCTTGAAATTCGACCTAATAAAGTTTATCTAAGTACTAATAGGAGTATTTGCCCATTCCAAGAATTTTTGGACACCCTGTATACATTCAATCTAACACTCACGCGTTTAAATAGGAATATAGACGATTTTCTTGAAATCCGCCTTAATTACGTTTATTTTGGTCGTATTAAAATGAGTTGCAAATACTAAGACTTTTCGGACACCCTGTATACACACGTACAAGCATAAACACATAGTAATACAAATATAGACGATTTTCTTGAAATCCGCCTTAATTAAGTTTATTTAGGTCCTAATAAAAGGAGTTGCACCCTGTATACACACGTACAATCATAAACACATAGTAATACAAATATAGATGATTTTCTTGAAATCCGCCTTAATTAAGTTTATTTTGGTCCTAATAAAAGGAGTTGCAAATAATAAGACTTTTCGGACACCCTGTATACACACGCACAAGCATAAACACATAGTAATACAAATATAGACAATTTTCTTGAAATCCGCCTTAATTAAGTTTATTTTGGTCCTAATAAAAGGAGTTGCAAATAATAAGACTTTTCGGACACCCTGTATACACACGTACAAGCATAAACACATATTAATACAAATATATTCGATTTACTTGAAATTCGACCTAATAATGTTTATCTAAGTACTAATAGGAGTATTTGCCCATTCCAAACTAAGACTTTTCCAACACCCTGTATACAAACATATAAATCCGTACACATAGAAATGCAAATATATACCTACGATTTGCTTTAAATCCGACCATCGAGTTACTATTTGTACGAAAGGCAAAGGTATTTGCCCATTCAAAGACTTTTCGGACACCCTGTATACATACATAAAAACACAACACAACACGACACATGGTAATTTAAATATTTTCGATTTTCTTGAAAACCGACCCTATTAATTTTATCTTCGTACTTATGACAAAGTTATTTGCGCATATAAAGACTTTTCGGACACCCTGTAGGCATATACAGAATCACCCACATGCCGAAAGGTATAAAATGTACTTTCGAATCGTTCAGGTTACTTTAAAAGGGAGTCAATTCATTTCCCTAAAATTAAATTTGGCAAAGATATTTCCCCATACAAAGACTTTTTGGACATTCTGTTGTGTACCAACATATAAACAACCACACAAAGGAATGAAAAATTTACGATTTCCTTGAAATAAGACTCATTTAAGTTTTTCTTCGCTCTAATGACAAAGATATTTGCGCATACAAAGACTTTTCGGACACCCTGTAGACATATATACAATCATGCACATGCCGGAAGGTATAAAATGTATTTTAGAATCGTTCTGGTTACTTTAAAACGATCCGAATCAAGTCATTTCCCTAAAATTAAATTAAAATTATTCAATAATAATTAATATATTGCCCCAAAAGTATACACGCTCATGGTTAGAAAATAAAATGCATATTTTGGGATTTTTTCGATGCCACTGAGCTTCATATTAGAATCTTCAATGATGCTTTGTAGCGTCATAGGAAAATCGATTAAAATGGTATTTAATCGGTATAATATGAAATGAAATGTCTTTCTACCGAAAGTATAAGGTCCCTAAATGCATTGCCCGGTAAATTCGAGGCCGAAGTTGGTCCGGACTCCTTCCAATCTCGCATCAAAATGCTGACATTTTAGCCAAATTGTGACATTTCATACATTATAATTAAATGAATAAATTTCCCCGTATAGAAATTGATTTTTAAATGCCTTTGCAGGACCTCAGCAAAATTAATGAAATTGGTATTTAATGCTCAAATCGTCCAATGAAATGTACCGCTATTAAAAATATAAAGACCATTTTACCTTTGCCATGTATATTTCAAGCCGAAATCGGTTCAGGAAGCTTCCAATATCGCTACAAAAACTGTTATTTTCATGACATGTTGACAGGTCATATTTTAATTTCGATGTAAAGAGGGTCCGTTCAATTGTTTTGTCAAGGCACGGCTTTTATATATGCACTTTTTAAAATTTTTCCTGCAGCGATGCAAAAAAAGGTATTTATTTATAACTTTAACGAAAAAATATGGAGTTTTAATTAGTTAGGAGTGTTCTTAGATGATCAGGGAAGAAAATAAACCAAAAGAGAATCGTTAAATAAGAGAAATAATATATAATAATGCCTTTTAAAGATGAATTTTGGTTGAAAAAAACCGAAAAAATGAGTTTTTACCCCCTAAATGCGGCCCTGGATCACCCATTCGGGATTTGTTTTAAAGCCTGATTATATCCCCAAGGGATAGCGTTGAAAAAGTTGGAAGAAATTAGATAGGAAAAGATACAGAGTGATTCAAATGTAGAGATGTCATGAAAAAAAATCGTAAAAAATCGAAATTTAATTATCAATTGCTCCTTTCCTATTAGGAATAAAAGAACTAAAAAATACGTTTGTAACGTATTTCGGCGAGCTCTTTCCGATAAGGCTCATGGGATTTCGATTTGGATCCATTTTGACCCCCCAAAAAATTCAAAACCGTCAAAGATTTGCATGAAAATTCGTAATTTCCAGTTTTTCCCAAATTTTTCCAATTTCCAGTCGTTTTAGGTATAGGTAAATGTATTGCAAAAAGAAAGTATTTGAGATTCTTTAGTTTTATGTTCAAATACGTTTTTCTGTCCGATGTTCCGGTTTCGACTTACTCGGTGCCAAATTGGGGTCTACAAAGGGCATTTTTCGACATAAAAAAATTAAAAAAAATTACTTCCCATTTTCCGAATACCGCCAGTTTCAATAGGGTTCGGAACCCCCGGTCTTCTACAACCTCTGAAAATTTAAATCGATTTAATTCACTTTTGCGACCTGTAATCGATTTCAACGGAAATCGCTGAAATTTCGACTTTGACGTTTAATAACTCCGAAACGGAACACCCTGTATAACTGAATTTTTTACCGAAGCTAGCCGCACTATCCCTCTATTAACCCAGAAAATTTGGTTGCCGCCTCTATAACCGTTTTCGAGAAAAAAAATTGAAAAGGTGAAAATGTCGAAACGGACGACAACACACATACGGCCATACACACATTTTCTGACCAAGGGCTCGGTATATAGACCGAGCCTGAAAGGCGGTCTATAACTAGTACGGGTAGACCGCCCAATCGCCCCCCGAGGGGGCTCTATAAGGTCGGTAATATCATCATTGTCATGCCCTGAAAAGTTCGTGTTTCTAGGCCATGTATTAAGGAAGATATCACACTCCTACGGACTGATGATGCAGAATAGACCGCCCTTCGTAACCATGTCGCTACACACATACAAACACCACACATAGAATCTACTTTTGCCAAAAAAAAACTTTTCGTACACCCTGTATACATACATACAAACATAAACACATATTAATACAAATGTATTCGATTTGCGTGAAATCCGACCTAATAAAGTTTATCTAAGTAATAATAGGAGTATTTGCCCATACCAAGACTTTTTGGACACCCTGTATACATTCAAACTAACACCCACACGTTTAAATAGGAATATAGTCGATTTACTTAAAATCCGGATTAAGTAGGTTTATCTCGGTACTAGTACAAGGATTTGCCCATACCAAGACTTTTCGGACTCCCTGTATACACACATACAAACATCAACACATATTAATACAAATATATTCGATTGGCGTGAAATCCGACCTAATAAAGTTCATCTAAGTACTAATAGGAGTATTTCCCCATACCAAGACTTTTTGGACACCCTGTATACATTCAAACTAACACCCACACGTTTAAATAGGAATATAGTCGATTTACTTAAAATCTGAATTAAGTAGGTTTATCTCGGTACTAGTAGAAGTATTTGCCCATATCAAGACTTTTCGGATACCCTGTATACATACATACAAACATAAACACATATTAATACAAATATATTCGATTTGTTTGAAATTCGACCTAATAAAGTTTATCTAAATAATAATAGGAGTATTTGCTCATACAAGACTTTTTGGACACCCTGTATACATTCAAACTAACACCCACACGTTTAAATAGGAATAAAGTCGATTTACTTAAAATCCGAATTAATTAGGTTTATCTCGGTTGTAGTAGAAGTATTTGCTAATACCAAGACTTTTCGGACACCCTGTATACGTATATACAACACATAAAAACAAATATAATCGATTTGCATGAAATCCGGTTTAATTACATTTATCCTGGCACTACTAGGAGTATTTGCTCAAACCAACACTTATTGGACAGCCTGTATACAGACATATATTTCCGTACACATAGAAATGCAAATATATACGATTTGCTTTAAATCCGACAATTAAGTTTATAGTTGTAAAAATAGCAAAGGAATTTGTCCATACAAAGACTTTTCGGACATCCTGTATACATACATACCAACACAACACAACACGACACATAGTAATTTAAATATTTTCGATTTTCTTGAAAACTCAGTTAACTTTATCTTCGTACGAATGGCAAAGATACAGAGCATACAAAGACTTTTTGGACAACCTGTGTACATACAAAAACAACCACACAAAGGAATAAAAAACTTACGATTTCCTTGAAATAAGACTTATTTATGTTTTTCTTCGTGTTAATGACAAAGATATTTACGCATACAAAGACTTTTCGGACACCCTGTAGACATATAGATATACAATCACGCACTTGTCGAAGGGTATAAAATGTATTTTCGAATCGTTCTCTTTACTTTAAAACGATCCGAATCAATTCATTTCCCTAAAATTAAAATCCAATTATTTAATAATAATTAATATTTTGGCCCAAAGGTATACACGCTCATACTTAGGAAATAAAATGCATATTTTTGGATAATATAACAAATTTGTCGATGCCACTGAGCGCAATATTAGAATCTTCAATGAAGTCTTGTAGCGTCATCGGAAAATCGATAAAATTGGTTTTTAAAGCCAAATTTATCAAATGAAATGTCTTTCTACCGAAAGTATAAGGTCCCTAAATCCCTTGCCCGGTAAATTTCAAGATGGAGTTGGTCCAAATTCCTTCTAATCTCGCATCAAAATGCTGACATTCAGCGAAATTGTGACATTTCATACCTATATTATAATTAAATTAATACATTTTCCCGTATAGAAATCACGCACTTGTCGAAGGGTATAAAATGTATTTTCGAATCGTTCTCTTTACTTTAAAACGATCCGAATCAATTCATTTCCCTGAAATTAAAATCCAATTATTTAATAATAATTAATATTTTGGCCCAAAGGTATACACGCTCATACTTAGGAAATAAAATGCATATTTTTGGATAATATAACAAATTTGTCGATGCCACTGAGCGCAATATTAGAATCTTCAATGAAGTCTTGTAGCGTCATCGGAAAATCGATAAAATTGGTTTTTAAAGCCAAATTTATCAAATGAAATGTCTTTCTACCGAAAGTATAAGGTCCCTAAATCCCTTGCCCGGTAAATTTCAAGATGGAGTTGGTCCAAATTCCTTCTAATCTCGCATCAAAATGCTGACATTCAGCCAAATTGTGACATTTCATACCTATATTATAATTAAATTAATACATTTTCCCGTATAGAAATTGATTTTTATAATGCAATGTAGGGTCAACAAAAATTTCAAAAAAATGATATTTAATGCCCATCTCGTGCTACGAATTGGTCTGTAATAGATAAAAAAACGTACATTCTATCAATTCCATGTATATTCCAAGCCGAAACTGGCTCAGGATCTTTAAGATATCGCTAGGAAAACTGGATATTTTGACAGCTCATATTTAACTTCGATTTAAAGCGTCACCAGTTCAATTGTTTTTTTTTCATGGCATGGTTTAATATTCGCAGTTTTTAAAATTTTTCCTGCACCGAAGGAAAAAAACCTATTTATTTATAACTTTAACGCAAAAATATGGAGTTTTAATTAGTTAGCAGTTTTCTCAGATGATGATGGAATAAAATAAACCAAAAAAGAGCTGTTAAATAAGAGAAATAATACATAATAATGCCATTTAAAGATGAATTTTGATGGAAACAAACAGAAAAAATGTGTTTTTACCCCCTAAATCCGGCCCTAGATCACCCATTCGGGATTCATTTTAAAGCCTGATTATATCCCCAAGGAATAGCGTTGAAAAAGTTTTAAGAAATTAGATAGGAAAAGATACAGAGTGATTCAAATGTAGAGATGACATGAAAAAAAATCGTAAAAAATCGAAATTTAATTATCGCTTGCTCCTCTCCTATTAGGAATGAAGGAACCAAAAAATATGCAAATCACGTATTTCGGCGAGCTCTTTCCGATAAGGTACATGAGATTTCGATTTGAATCCATTTTGACCCCCAAAAAAATTGACAACCGTCAAAAATTTGCATGAAAAATCGTAATTTCCACTTTTTCCAAAATTTTTCCAATTTCCAGTCGTTTTAGGTATAGGTAAATGAATTGCAAAAACAAAGTATTTGAGATTCTTTAGTTTTAAGTTCAAATACGTTTTTCTGTCCGATGTTCCGGTTTCGACTTATTCGGTGCCAAAGTGGGGTCTACAAAGAGCATTTTTCGACATAAAAAAATTCAAAAAAATTAGTTCCCATTTTCCGAATACCGCCAGTTTCAATAGAGTTCTGAAGCTCCCGGCCCTCTACAACCTCCAGAAATTTAAATCGATTTAATTAAGTTTTGCGACCTGTAATCGATTTCAACGGAAATCGCTGAAATTTCGACTTTGACGTTTTATATCTCCGAAACGGAACACTTTGTATAACTGAATTTTTTACCGAAGCTAGCCGCACTATCCCTCTATTAACCCAGAAAATTTGGTTGCTCTCCGTCTACCTGTTTCCGAATAAAAAAATTGAAAAAGTGAAAATGTTGAAACGGACGACAACATACATACACACATTTTTCTGACCAAGGGCTCGGTATAGAGACCGAGCCTGAAAGGCGGTCTCTAACTAGGGTGCATAGACCGCCTAATCGCCCCCCGAGGGGGCTCTATAAGGTCGGTAATATCATCATTGTCATGCCCTGAAAATTTCGTGTTGCTAGGCCATATATTAAGGAAGATATCACACTCCTTCGGACTGATGATGGAGAATAGACCGCCCTTCGTAACCGTATCGCTACAAACATAAAAACGCCTACACGTAGAAACTATTTTTGCCAACGAAAAACTTTTCGGACACCCTGTATACATACATACAAACATAAACACATATTAATACAAATGTATTCGATTTGCGTGAAATCCGACTTAATAAACTTTATCTAAGTAATAATAGGAATCCCATACCAAGACTTTTCGGACACCCTGTATACATTCAAAATAACACCCACACGTTTAAATAGGAATATAATCGATTTACTTAAAATCCGAATTAATTAGGTTTATTTCGGTGCTAGTAGAAGTATTTGCCCATACCAAGACTTTTCGAACACCCTGTATACGTATATACAACACATAAAAACAAATATAATCGAATTTGCATGATATCCGGTTTAATTACATTTATCCTGGTACTACTAGGAGTATTTGCTCCAACAATGACTTTTTGGACAGCTTGTATACAGACATATACCTCCGTACACATAGAAATGCTAACGTATACGATTAAATCCGACAATTAAGTTTATATTTGTACAAATAGCAAAGGTATTTGTCGATACAAAGACTTTTCGGACACCCTGTAGTATACATACATACAAACACAACAAACACGACACATAGTACACAACTATCCAAATCAATACATTACGGAAATAGCAAATTATTCGTCGTCACGGCAGCGGAAAATCAAAATTATTTTCAAATTAAAAATTAGCTTGCTTCCTTCCCTTTCGATTGTCACTTCAGTCGTTTCAATCAGATAAGCCGTGCGTGAGTTAGAAATTGTCAAGTTTATCCTTAATCGTTGCTATAGAAACCATGGGAATCGATTTTTACAGATATATTTTGGAATCATTGACCGAATTCTTCCCAGATATCAAATTTCAACTATCCAACTCAATACATTACGGAAATAGCAAATTATTCGTCGTCACAGCAACGGAAAATCAAAATTATTTTCACATAAAAAAGTAGCTTACTTCCGTCCCTTTCGATTGCCACTTCAGTCGTTTCAATCAGATAAGCCGTGCGTGAGTTAGAAATTGTCAACTTTATCCTTAATCGTTGCTATAGAAACCATGGGAATCGATTTTTACACATATATTTTTGAATGATTGACCGAATTCTTCCCAGATGACAAATTTCAACTATCCAACTCAATACTTTACGGAAATCGCAAATTATTCGTCGTCACGGCAACGGAAAATCAAAATTATTTTCACATAAAGAAGTAGCTTACTTCCTTTCCTTTCGATTGCCACTTCAGTCGTTTCAATCAGATAAGCCATGCGTGAGTTAAAAATTCTCAACTTTATACTTAATCGTTGCTATGCCAACCATGGGAATCGATTTTTACAGATATATTTTTGAATGAGTGCCCGAATTATTATCAGATATCAAATTTCAACTATCCAACTCAATACATTACGGAAATCGCAAATTATTCGTCGTCACGGCAACGGAAAATCAAAATTATTTTCACATAAAAAAGTAGCTTACTTCCTTCCCTTTCGATTGCCACTTCAGTCGTTTCAATCAGATAAGCCGTGCGTGAGTTAAAATTTGTCAACTTTATCCTTAATCGTTGCTATGCCAACCATGTGAATCGATTGTTACAGATATGTTTTTGAACGAGTGCCCGAATTATTCGCAGATATCAAATTTCAACTATCCAACTCAATACATTACGGAAATCGCAAATTATTCGTCGTCACGGCAACGGAAAATCAAAATTATTTTCACATAAAAAAGTAGCTTACTTCCTTCCCTTTCGATTGCCACTTCAGTCGTTTCAATCAGATAAGCCGTGCGTGAGTTAGAAATCGTCAACTTTATCCTTAATCGTTGCTATGCCAACCACGGGAATCGATTTTTACAGATATATTTTTGAATGAGTGCCCGAATTCTTCCCAGACATCAAATTTCAACTATCCAACTCAATACATTACGGAAATCGCAAATTATTCGTCGTCATGGCAACGGAAAATCAAAATTATTTTCACATAACAAAGTAGCTTGCTCCCTTCCCTTTCGATTGCCACCTCACTCGTTTCAATCAGATAAGCCGTGCGTGAGTTAAAAATTGTCAACTTTACCATTAATTGTTGCTATGGAAACCACGCGAATCAAAATTTACACATATAATTTTAAATGATTGACCGAATTCTTCCCATATATCAAATTTCCAATCTCCAACTCAATAAATACCGGGAATAGCAAATTGTTCGTCGTCACGGCAACGAAATGTCAAAATTATTTTCACATAAAAAAGTAGCTTATTTCCTTGCCAATCGATTGCCACCTCACTCGTTTCAATCAGATCAGCCGTGCGTGAGTTAGAAATTGGCAACTTTTTCCTTAATCGTTGCTATAGAAACCACGCGAATCAAAATTTTACATATAGAATTTTGAATAATTGACCGAATTCTTCCCATATATCAACTTTGAACTGTCCAACTCAAAAATTAACGAAAATAGCTAGTTGTTCGTCGTCATGCCAACAAAATGTCGAAATTATTTTGAAATAAGAAAATTGCTTAATTCCTTCCCTTTCGATTGCCACCTCACTCGATTTAATCAGATAAGCCGTTCTCAAATTATAACAAACCTAAGCAAATTTTAAATCAGACCAGTCATTGTGATTTACCCCGTACACTAACTAATGGAATAAAACCATTCTATGCAGCTTTGCACCGTCATCGAAAAATAGTTAAAAATGGTTCTGAATGCCCAATTCTTCAAGTTATATGTTCCGTAATCCACACGGGAAGGTCTATAGACGCGTTGCCCGGTACTTTTCAAGCCCAAAACGGTCCAGAAACCCTAAAATCTCACAAGAAATACTGGCATTTTTGCGACATTTCGACCCTTCATATTATAATACATTTCTCCGTATAAACTGATTTTTAAACCCATTTGCAGGGTCTCAGAAAGATAAAAAAAATTGGTATTTAGTGCTTAAATCGCCCAATGAAATGCACCATAATTAAAAATATAAATTCCATTCTGTCTTTTCCATGTATATTCCAAGCCGAAATGGGCCCAGGATCTCTCCAAAATCACTAAAAAATACTGACATTTTTGCATAATTCTGACAGGTCATATTTTTTAATTTCGACGTAAAGATAGGCTGCTTCAACTGATTTTCCAAGGCAGACTATTAATATATGCATTTTTTAAAATTTTTCCTGCACCGATGCTAAAAGAGCTTTTTATTTATAACTTTAACGAAAAAATATGCAATTTTAATTAGTGTGGAGTGTTCTCAGATGATGTAGGAAGAAAATAAACCAAAAAAGAGCTGTTAAATAAGAGAAATAATACATAATAATGCCATTTAAAGATGAATTTTGATGGAAAAAAACAGAAAAAATGAGTTTTTACCCCCTAAATCAGGCCCTGGATCACCCATTCGGGATTCATGTTAAAGCCTGATTATATCCGCAAGGGATAGCGTTGAAAAAGTTGGAAGAAATTAGATAGGAAAAGATACAGAGTGATTCAAATGTAGAGATGTCATGAAAAAAAATCGTAAAAAATCTAAATTTAATTATCGATTGCTCCTTTCCTATTAAGAATGAAGGAACAAAAAAATACGTTAATAACGTAGCTCGGCGAGGTCTTTCCGATAAGGTACATGGGATTTCGATTTGAATCCATTTTGACCCCCAAAAAAATTGACAACCGTCAAAAATTTGCATGAAAAATCGTAATTTCCACTTTTTCCCAAATTTTTCCAATTTCCAGTCGTTTTAGGTATAGGTAAATGTATTGCAAAAAGAAAGTATTTGAGATTCTTTAGTTTTAAGTTCAAATACGTTTTTCTGTCCGAGGTTCCGGCGACCGAGTTATTTGGTGCCAAAGAGGGGTCTGCAAACGGCATTTTTCGACATAAAATAATTCAAAAGAATTACTTCCCATTTTCCGAATATCGCCAGTTTCAATAGGGTTCTGAACCTCCCGGTCCTCTACAACCTCTGAAAATTTAAATCGATTTAATTAAGTTTTGCGACCTGTAATCGATTTCATACGAATTCGCGGAAATTTCGACTTTGACGGTTAATAACTCCGAAACGGTACGCCTTCTATAACTGAATTTTTTACCGAAGCTAGACGCACTATCCCTCTATTAACCCAGAAAATTTGAACGTTCCACCTGTAACCGTCTCGGAGAAAAAAAATTGAGATTGCCGAAAAACACGATTTGTCAACCAACATACATTTTCCTGAGTGACGGGTCGGTATATAGAGCGCTGTTGGCGCTCTATAACTAGTACGGATAGACCGCCTAATCGCCCCCCGAGGGGGCTCTATAAGGTCGGTAATATCATCATTGTCATGCCCTGAAAATTTCGTGTTTCTAGGCCAAGTATTAAGGAAGATATCACACTCCTTCGGACTGATGATTGAGAATAGACCGCCCTTCGTGACCCCATCGCTACATACATACAAACACCTACACGTAGAAACTATTTTTGCCAACAAAAATACTTTTCGGACACCCTGTATACATACATACAAACATAAACACATATCAATACAAATATATTTGATTTGCTTGAAATTAGACCTAATAAAGTTTATCTAAGTACTAATAGGAGTATTTGCCCATTCCAAGAATTTTTGGACACCCTGTATACATTCAATCTAACACTCACGCGTTTAAATAGGAATATAGACGATTTTCTTGAAATCCGCCTTAATTACGTTTATTTTGGTCGTATTAAAATGAGTTGCAAATACTAAGACTTTTCGGACACCCTGTATACACACGTACAAGCATAAACACATAGTAATACAAATATAGACGATTTTCTTGAAATCCGCCTTAATTAAGTTTATTTAGGTCCTAATAAAAGGAGTTGCACCCTGTATACACACGTACAATCATAAACACATAGTAATACAAATATGGACGATTTTCTTGAAAACCGCCTTAATTAAGTTTATTTTGGTCCTAATAAAAGGAGTTGCAAATAATAAGACTTTTCGGACACCCTGTATACACACGCACAAGCATAAACACATAGTAATACAAATATAGACAATTTTCTTGAAATCCGCCTTAATTAAGTTTATTTTGGTCCTAATAAAAGGAGTTGCAAATAATAAGACTTTTCGGACACCCTGTATACACACGTACAAGCATAAACACATATTAATACAAATATATTCGATTGACTTGAAATTCGACCTAATAATGTTTATCTAAGTACTAATAGGAGTATTTGCCCATTCCAAACTAAGACTTTTCCAACACCCTGTATACAAACATATAAATCCGTACACATAGAAATGCAAATATATACCTACGATTTGCTTTAAATCCGACCATCGAGTTACTATTTGTACGAAAGGCAAAGGTATTTGCCCATTCAAAGACTTTTCGGACACCCTGTATACATACATAAAAACACAACACAACACGACACATGGTAATTTAAATATTTTCGATTTTCTTGAAAACCGACCCTATTAATTTTATCTTCGTACTTATGACAAAGTTATTTGCGCATATAAAGACTTTTCGGACACCCTGTAGGCATATACAGAATCACCCACATGCCGAAAGGTATAAAATGTACTTTCGAATCGTTCAGGTTACTTTAAAAGGGAGTCAATTCATTTCCCTAAAATTAAATTTGGCAAAGATATTTCCCCATACAAAGACTTTTTGGACATTCTGTTGTGTACCAACATATAAACAACCACACAAAGGAATGAAAAATTTACGATTTCCTTGAAATAAGACTCATTTAAGTTTTTCTTCGCTCTAATGACAAAGATATTTGCGCATACAAAGACTTTTCGGACACCCTGTAGACATATATACAATCATGCACATGCCGGAAGGTATAAAATGTATTTTAGAATCGTTCTGGTTACTTTAAAACGATCCGAATCAAGTCATTTCCCTAAAATTAAATTAAAATTATTCAATAATAATTAATATATTGCCCCAAAAGTATACACGCTCATGGTTAGAAAATAAAATGCATATTTTGGGATTTTTTCGATGCCACTGAGCTTCATATTAGAATCTTCAATGATGCTTTGTAGCGTCATAGGAAAATCGATTAAAATGGTATTTAATCGGTATAATATGAAATGAAATGTCTTTCTACCGAAAGTATAAGGTCCCTAAATGCATTGCCCGGTAAATTCGAGGCCGAAGTTGGTCCGGACTCCTTCCAATCTCGCATCAAAATGCTGACATTTTAGCCAAATTGTGACATTTCATACATTATAATTAAATGAATAAATTTCCCCGTATAGAAATTGATTTTTAAATGCCTTTGCAGGACCTCAGCAAAATTAATGAAATTGGTATTTAATGCTCAAATCGTCCAATGAAATGTACCGCTATTAAAAATATAAAGACCATTTTACCTTTGCCATGTATATTTCAAGCCGAAATCGGTTCAGGAAGCTTCCAATATCGCTACAAAAACTGTTATTTTCATGACATTTTGACAGGTCATATTTTAATTTCGATGTAAAGAGGGTCCGTTCAATTGTTTTGTCAAGGCACGGCTTTTATATATGCACTTTTTAAAATTTTTCCTGCAGCGATGCAAAAAAAGGTATTTATTTATAACTTTAACGAAAAAATATGGAGTTTTAATTAGTTAGGAGTGTTCTTAGATGATCAGGGAAGAAAATAAACCAAAAAAGAATCGTTAAATAAGAGAAATAATATATAATAATGCCTTTTAAATATGAATTTTGATGGAAAAAAACATAAAAAATGAGTTTTTACCCCCTAAATCAGACCCTGGATCACCCATTCGGGATTCATTTTAAAGCCTGATTATATCCCCAACGGATAGCGTTGAAAAAGTTAGAAGAAATTAGATAGGAAAAGATACAGAGTGATTCAAATGTAGAGATGTCATGAAAAAAAATCGTAAAAAATCGAAATTTAATTATCGATTTCTCCTTTCCTATTAGAAATAAAAGAACTAAAAAATACGTTTCTAACGTATTTCGGCGAGCTCTTTCCGATAGGGCACATGGAATTTCGATTTGGATCCATTTTGACCCCCCAAAAAATTCAAAACCGTCAAAAATTTGCATGAAAATTCGTAATTTCCAGATTTTCCCAAATTTTTCCAATTTGCAGTCGTTTTAGGTATAGGTAAATGTATTGCAAAAAGAAAGTATTTGAGATTCTTTAGTTTTATGTTCAAATACGTTTTTCTGTCCGAAATTTCGGTTTCGTCTTATTCAGTGCCAAAGTGGGGTCTACAAAGGGCATTTTTCGACATAAAGAAATTCAAAAAAATTACTTCCCATTTTCCGAATATCGCCAATTTCAATAGGGTTCGGAACACCCCGGTCCTCTACAACCTCTGAAAATTTAAATCGATTTAGTTAAGTTTTGCGACCTGTAATCGATGTCAACGGAAATCGCTGAAATTTCGAATTTGACGTTTTATATCTCCGAAACGGAACACCCTCTATAACTGAATTTTTTACCGAAGCTAGCCGCACTATCCCTCTATTAACCCAGAAAATTTGGTTGCCCTCCCTCTAACCGTTTTCGAGAAAAAAAAATTGAAAAGGTGAAAATGTCGAAACGGACGACAACATACGCACGCACGTCCGCACATACATACACACATTTTTCTGACCAAGCAGGGGGTATAGAGACCGAGCCTGAAAGGCGGTCTCTAACTAGATTGCGTAGACCGCCTAATCGCCCCCCGAGGGGCTCTATAAAGTCGCTAATATCATCATTGGCATGCCCTGAAAGTTTCGTGTTTCTAGAGCATGTATTAAGGAAGATATCACACTCCTTCGGACTGATGATGCAGAATAGACCGCCCTTCAGCGATCGGGCTCTCTTCGAAAAATACCGAACGGTGATACAAAGTAAGAATTTACAAAGAGAAGCCCGATCGCTATCGCTATTTTTCATACAGAGTGCCACTGCTGGTCACATTCTTTTTGTTGTTTCATGTCCGGTTCACACCACATCCGTGCGCGAATTAAAGCACAACTCTAATACATCACAACTTCGATCTCTGCGACATCCATAATGTTACTTTATTAACTCGTGTAAATAGAACAAATGTGCGAACATTCTCTTAACGTTGTCACAACATGCTGGTCCTACGGACATATAAGTAATATTCCTTTCAGGTGTTTGATGCCCCGGAGCGACTCGCCCCCGAGTAACTCACACCGTTCCTGAAAGGAACAATTGACAATTTCGACATTAAGCTCACTCAAGTCGTTGGTGATGCACGAGAGGGCAGGGGGGATAGGGCTAGAACGGTTCAGATGCTTGATGCCCCAGTTGAATGGAACAACTGTGTGCTGCTCTGGAGCTGTACGGGAGCTCTTCCTTGGGGTGAAAGGAAGACACCTATTACCACTACCTCGACAATGTTGACATTTGACATTGTTGACAGCCAAAACATTTTTTTATTAATTTAATTTAGAATTTAATACTTAAAAGAAGATTTTTAACAGATGTCCATCCATGCCAAAACGCATTGGGAGCAATAAAGAGACTGTACACAATTAAAGTGGTCGAATCACCAGGTATTTTTCTCGTTTTAGTTTAAACTTATGAATATTTTATTATAATTATATTTTTTTAGGTGGACCTGACCAGAAGCAGAACAGGCTTTTTTTCTTTAAATGTACAAGCAGTTTGCAGCGCCAAATTGCAATTTATAACTATTGTAGCCAGGTGGGCAGAGTCTACACATGACTCCCGTATATTTGAAAGTGCAGTGTATTGTTAGTCGCTGCAATTTTACATAATATAGCTGTCCATTTTAATGAAGAAGCACTGCCACCATTGCCGGAAAATCTTGAGCAAGCTATTTTGAAATGTGCACCCATGCATTATTCCTTACTTAAATTATTGTGAAAACCTATAACTGTATTGTTTGTTGATTTAAATAAAAATGCTGGAATGTATATTTTGTGTTTTTGACTATTATCTAAAAGTTTACCCTTATGGTATAATGGTTGTTTTTTATTTCTTATGCATAGTATACCCTATAGACAGGGCTTGTAAGTCATAAGCACCCAAGGCCTGCAAGTCAAACCTAGCTTTGCATAAGGGTTACCTAAACTAAACAAAAAATTACACGATTTCAATTACCTCTAAGGATACCCTTCGTATATAGAATTTTCTTACAGTAAAAGAATATGACTTTTTAAAAATGCTCTTATACTGTCACAAATTTTGACATAACTAATGTGAACTTTTATTTGAAAATTATTATCGTTTTTGCTGCAAAACTTTGACCAACTTAAAACTTGTGGTAAATAATTTCCATTTTTGCTCGAAGTCTTGTGCAATGCTTAGCCAAGCCTCCTCGGTTGGTTTAAGTAACACAGTTTAAGTAATTAAAACAATCCCAAATTGCATTCCATGTTTCTTTAATTATATCTTTGATACCCATATAAGGAGCAATTCGGAATGCATAGCTAACCGAAATCATACTATCACTAGCTAGATACCTAAAACATGGATAATGCACCCTATAAGTTTTTATCGCACACTTAACGAGTACTTGCACACTTATATTGCTAGATTTACCTTAATATCAAAGCAAGTCTTTCTCCAGGAGATATTGGCTCACGTACACAATATACCTTTTCTATTTTTGGCCCAATCCATTCTCAGTAAATTCTGAAATGTATTACTTAACATTCGTAAATAATTAAAGTATTTTTCCTGGTCAGTCAGTCCCATTTCTTTTAAAATGTTTCCCATCCAAAATCTTCTTGGTTTTCGCATTTTTCTAGCGAGTTTATGTTTATTTCTTTGGTAAATTAACAAAAGCAAAAAAAGTAGTACATTAGTGACACTAAAAATGTATTTTTTACAATGTCTTAGATATAATTCATTATTAAATATTCAGAAAGCACCCAAACCAAATCAAAATAACAACAAAATGTCAAAAAATGCAGACAGCAGGCAGAGTCAGGCAGAGTGACAGATAAGTGAGGTTAAAAATCATCCGGACAAAAGTTAAAAACTAAATTTAACTCGTACGACGAGGATTGTTAAAAAATATCAATAACTAATCCAAGCAAAATTTAAATCAAACCCGTCATTGTGATTTACCCCGTATACTTACTACCTAATGGAATAATATGTGTCTATGATGCATTGCCGCGTCATCGAAAAATTGTTAAAATTGGTATTTAATGACTAATTCTTCAAATTATATGTTCCGAAATCCACACGGGAAGGTCTATAGAGGCATTGCCCGGTATTTTTCAAGTCGAAAACGGTTCAGAAACCCTAAAATCTCGCAAGGAAAACTGACATTTTTGCGACATTTCGACCCTTCATATTTTAATACATTTCTCCGTATGAAACTGATTTTGACATGCATTTGCGTGGTCTGAGAAAAATTAAAAAAATTCGTATTTAATGCTTAAATCGTCCAATGAAACGTATTTTAACTAAAAATATAAAGTCCGTTTTACCTTTGCCATGTATATTTCAAGCCGAAATCGGTCCAGGAAGCTTCCAATATCGCTACGAAAACTGTTATTTTCATGACATTTTGACAGGTCATATTTTAATTTCGATGTAAAGAGGGTCAGTTTCATTTGTTTTTTTTTCAAGGCACGGCTTTTATATATGTACTTTTTAAAATTTTTCCTGCAGCGATGCAAAAAAAGGTATTTATTTATAACTTTAACGAAAAAATATGGAGTTTTAATTAGTTAGGAGTGTTCTTAGATGATCAGGGAAGAAAATAAACCAAAAAAGAATCGTTAAATAAGAGAAATAATATATAATAATGCCTTTTAAATATGAATTTTGATGGAAAAAAACAGAAAAAATGAGTTTTTACCCCCTAAATGCGGCCCTGGATCACCCATTCGGGATTTGTTTTAAAGCCTGATTATATCCCCAAGGGATAGCGTTGAAAAAGTTGGAAGAAATTAGATAGGAAAAGATACAGAGTGATTCAAATGTAGAGATGTCATGAAAAAAAATCGTAAAAAATCGAAATTTAATTATCAATTGCTCCTTTCCTATTAGAAATAAAAGAACTAAAAAATACGTTTGTAACGTATTTCGGCGAGCTCTTTCCGATAAGGCTCGTGGGATTTCGATTTGGATCCATTTTGACCCCCCAAAAAATTCAAAACCGTCAAAGATTTGCATGAAAATTCGTAATTTCCAGTTTTTCCCAAATTTTTCCAATTTCCAGTCGTTTTAGGTATAGGTAAATGTATTGCAAAAAGAAAGTATTTGAGATTCTTTAGTTTTATGTTCAAATACGTTTTTCTGTCCGATGTTCCGGTTTCGACTTATTCGGTGCCAAATTGGGGTCTACAAAGGGCATTTTTCGACATAAAAAAATTCAAAAAAATTACTTCCCATTTTCCGAATAACGCCAGTTTCAATAGGGTTCGGAAACCCCCGGTCTTCTACAACCTCTGAAAATTTAAATCGATTTAATTCACTTTTGCGACCTGTAATCGATTACAACGGAAATCGCTGAAATTTCGACTTTGAAGTTTAATAACTCCGAAACGGAACACCCGGTATAACTGAATTTTTTACCGTAGCTAGTCGCACTATCCCTCTATTAACCCAGAAAATTTGGTTGCCGCCTCTATAACCGTTTTCGAGAAAAAAAATTGAAAAGGTGATAATGTCGAAACGGACGACAACATACGCACGCACGCACATACACACATTTTTCTGACCAAGCAGGGGGTATAGAGACCGAGCCTGAAAGGCGGTCTCTAATAACTAGTACGGATAGACCGCCTAATCGCCCCCCGAGGGGGCTCTATAAGGTCGGTAATATCATCATTGTCATGCCCTGAAAATTTCGTGTTTCTAGGCCAAGTATTAAGGAAGATATCACACCCCTTCGGACTGATGATGGAGAATAGACCGCCCTTCGTGACCCCATCGCTACATACATACAAACACCTACACGTAGAAACTATTTTTGCCAACAAAAATACTTTTCGGACACCCTGTATACATACATACAAACATAAACACATATTAATACAAATATATTTGATTTGCTTGAAATTCGACCTAATAAAGTTTATCTAAGTACTAATAGGAGTATTTGCCCATTCCAAGAATTTTTGGACACCCTGTATACATTCAATCTAACACTCACACGTTTAAATAGGAATATAGACGATTTTCTTGAAATCCGCCTTAATTAAGTTTATTTTGGTCGTATTAAAATGAGTTGCAAATACTAAAACTTTTCGGACACCCTGTATACACACGTACAAGCATAAACACATAGTAATACAAATATAGACGATTTTCTTGAAATCCGCCTTAATTAAGTTTATTTAGGTCCTAATAAAAGGAGTTGCACCCTGTATACACACGTACAATCATAAACACATAGTAATACAAATATAGACGACTTTCTTGAAATCCGCCTTAATTAAGTTTATTTTGGTCCTAATAAAAGGAGTTGCAAATAATAAGACTTTTCGGACACCCTGTATACATACGCACAAGCATAAACACATAGTAATACAAATATAGACAATTTTCTTAAAATCCGCCTTAATTAAGTTTATTTTGGTCCTAATAAAAGGAGTTGCAAATAATAAGACTTTTCGGACACCCTGTATACACACGTACAAGCATAAACACATATTAATACAAATATATTCGATTTACTTGAAATTCGACCTAATAATGCTAAGTACTAATAGGAGTATTTGCCCATTCCAAGAATTTTTGGACACCCTGTATACATTCAATCTAACACTCACACGTTTAAATAGGAATATAGACGATTTTCTTGAAATCCGCCTTAATTACGTTTATTTTGGTCGTATTAAAATGAGTTGCAAATACTAAGACTTTTCGGACACCCTGTATACACACGTACAAGCATAAACACATAGTAATACAAATATAGACGATTTTCTTGAAATCCGCCTTAATTAAGTTTATTTAGGTCCTAATAAAAGGAGTTGCACCCTGTATACACACGTACAATCATAAACACATAGTAATACAAATATAGACGATTTTCTTGAAATCCGCCTTAATTAAGTTTATTTTGGTCCTAATAAAAGGAGTTGCAAATAATAAGACTTTTCGGACACCCTGTATACACACGTACAAGCATAAACACATATTAATACAAATATATTCGATTTACTTGAAATTCGACCTAATAATGCTAAGTACTAATAGGAGTATTTGCCCATTCCAAACTAAGACTTTCCAACACCCTGTATACAAACATATAAATCCGTACACATAGAAATGCAAATATATACCTACGATTTGCTTTAAATCCGACCATCGAGTTACTATTTGTACGAAAGGCAAAGGTATTTGCCCATTCAAAGACTTTTCGGACACCCTGTATACATACATAAAAACACAACACAACACGACACATGGTAATTTAAATATTTTCGATTTTCTTGAAAACCGACCCTATTAATTTTATCTTCGTACTTATGACAAAGTTATTTGCGCATATAAAGACTTTTCGGACACCCTGTAGGCATATACAGAATCACCCACATGCCGAAAGGTATAAAATGTACTTTCGAATCGTTCAGGTTACTTTAAAAGGGAGTCAATTCATTTCCCTAAAATTAAATTTGGCAAAGATATTTCCCCATACAAAGACTTTTTGGACATTCTGTTGTGTACCAACATATAAACAACCACACAAAGGAATGAAAAATTTACGATTTCCTTGAAATAAGACTCATTTAAGTTTTTCTTCGCTCTAATGACAAAGATATTTGCGCATACAAAGACTTTTCGGACACCCTGTAGACATATATACAATCATGCACATGCCGGAAGGTATAAAATGTATTTTAGAATCGTTCTGGTTACTTTAAAACGATCCGAATCAAGTCATTTCCCTAAAATTAAATTAAAATTATTCAATAATAATTAATATATTGCCCCAAAAGTATATACGCTCATGGTTAGAAAATAAAATGCATATTTTGGGATTTTTTCGATGCCACTGAGCTTCATATTAGAATCTTCAATGATGCTTTGTAGCGTCATAGGAAAATCGATTAAAATGGTATTTAATCGGTATAATATGAAATGAAATGTCTTTCTACCGAAAGTATAAGGTCCCTAAATGCATTGCCCGGTAAATTCGAGACCGAAGTTGGTCCGGACTCCTTCCAATCTCGCATCAAAATGCTGACATTTTAGCCAAATTGTGACATTTCATACATTATAATTAAATGAATAAATTTCCCGGTATAGAAATTGATTTTTAAATGCCTTTGCAGGACCTCAGCAACATTAATGAAATTGGTATTTAATGCTCAAATCGTCCAATGAAATGTACCGCTATTAAAAATATAAAGACCATTTTACCTTTGCCATGTATATTTCAAGCCGAAATCGGTTCAGGAAGCTTCCAATATCGCTACAAAAACTGTTATTTTCATGACATTTTGACAGGTCATATTTTAATTTCGATGTAAAGAGGGTCCGTTCAATTGTTTTGTCAAGGCACGGCTTTTATATATGCACTTTTTAAAATTTTTCCTGCAGCGTTGCAAAAAAAGGTATTTATTTATAACTTTAACGAAAAAATATGGAGTTTTAATTAGTTAGGAGTGTTCTTAGATGATCAGGGAAGAAAATAAACCGAAAAAGAATCGTTAAATAAGAGAAATAATATATAATAATGCCTTTTAAATATGAATTTTGATGGAAAAAAACAGAAAAAATTAGTTTTTACCCCCTAAATCAGGCCCTGGATCACCCATTCGGGATTCATTTTAAAGCCTGATTATATCCCCAACGGATAGCGTTGAAAAAGTTAGAAGAAATTAGATAGGAAAAGATACAGAGTGATTCAAATGTAGAGATGTCATGAAAAAAAATCGTAAAAAATCGAAATTTAATTATCGATTTCTCCTTTCCTATTAGAAATAAAAGAACTAAAAAATACGTTTCTAACGTATTTCGGCGAGCTCTTTCCGATAGGGCACATGGAATTTCGATTTGGATCCATTTTGACCCACCAAAAAATTCAAAACCGTCAAAAATTTGCATGAAAATTCGTAATTTCCAGATTTTCCCAAATTTTTCCAATTTGCAGTCGTTTTAGGTATAGGTAAATGTATTGCAAAAAGAAAGTATTTGAGATTCTTTAGTTTTATGTTCAAATACGTTTTTCTGTCCGAAGTTTCGGTTTCGACTTATTCAGTGCCAAAATGGGGTCTACAAAGGGCATTTTTCGACATAAAAAAATTCAAAAAAATTACTTCCCATTTTCCGAATATCGCCAATTTCAATTGGGTTCGGAACACCCCGGTCTTCTACAACCTCTGAAAATTTAAATCGATTTAGTTAAGTTTTGCGACCTGTAATCGATTTCAACGGAAATCGCTGAAATTTCGACTTTGACGTTTAATAACTCCGAAACGGAACACCCTGTATAACTGAATTTTTTACCGAAGCTAGCCGCACTATCCCTCTATTAACCCAGAAAATTTGGTTGCCCTCCCTCTAACCGTTTTCGAGAAAAAAAATTGAAAAGGTGAAAATGTCGAAACGGACGACAACATACGCACGCACGCACATACACACATTTTTCTGACCAAGCAGGGGGTATAGAGACCGAGCCTGAAAGGCGGTCTCTAACTAGGGTGCATAGACCGCCTAATCGCCCCCCGAGGGGCTCTATAAGGTCGGTAATATCATCATTGTCATGCCCTGAAAATTTCGTGTTGCTAGGCCATATATTAAGGAAGATATCACACTCCTTCGGACTGATGATGGAGAATAGACCGCCCTTCGTAACCGTATCGCTACAAACATAAAAACGCCTACACGTAGAAACTATTTTTGCCAACGAAAAACTTTTCGGACACCCTGTATACATACATACAAATATAAACACATATTAATACAAATGTATTCGATTTGCGTGAAGTCCGACTTAATAAACTTTATCTAAGTAATAATAGGAATCCCATACCAAGACTTTTCGGACACCCTGTATACATTCAAACTAACACCCACACGTTTAAATAGGAATATAATCGATTTACTTAAAATCCGAATTAATTAGGTTTATTTCGGTGCTAGTAGAAGTATTTGCCCATACCAAGACTTTTCGAACACCCTGTATACGTATATACAACACATAAAAACAAATATAATCGATTTTGCATGATATCCGGTTTAATTACATTTATCCTGGTACTACTAGGAGTATTTGCTCCAACAATGACTTTTTGGACAGCTTGTATACAGACATATACCTCCGTACACATAGAAATGCTAATGTATACGATTAAATCCGACAATTAAGTTTATATTTGTACAAATAGCAAAGGTATTTGTCGATACAAAGACTTTTCGGACACCCTGTAGTATACATACATACAAACACAACAAACACGACACATAGTACACAACTATCCAAATCAATACATTACGGAAATAGCAAATTATTCGTCGTCACGGCAGCGGAAAATCAAAATTATTTTCAAATTAAAAATTAGCTTGCTTCCTTCCCTTTCGATTGTCACTTCAGTCGTTTCAATCAGATAAGCCGTGCGTGAGTTAGAAATTGTCAAGTTTATCCTTAATCGTTGCTATAGAAACCATGGGAATCGATTTTTACAGATATATTTTTGAATCATTGACCGAATTCTTCCCAGATATCAAATTTCAACTATCTAACTCAATACATTACGGAAATAGCAAATTATTCGTCGTCACAGCAACGGAAAATCAAAATTATTTTCACATAAAAAAGTAGCTTACTTCCGTCCCTTTCGATTGCCACTTCAGTCGTTTCAATCAGATAAGCCGTGCGTGAGTTAGAAATTGTCAACTTTATCCTTAATCGTTGCTATAGAAACCATGGGAATCGATTTTTACACATATATTTTTGAATGATTAACCGAATTCTTCCCAGATAACAAATTTCAACTATCCAACTCAATACTTTACGGAAATCGCAAATTATTCGTCGTCACGGCAACGGAAAATCAAAATTATTTTCACATAAAAAAGTAGCTTACTTCCTTCCCTTTCGATTGCCACTTCAGTCGTTTCAATCAGATAAGCCATGCGTGAGTTAAAAATTCTCAACTTTATACTTAATCGTTGCTATGCCAACCATGGGAATCGATTTTTACAGATATATTTTTGAATGAGTGCCCGAATTATTATCAGATATCAAATTTCAACTATCCAACTCAATACATTACGGAAATCGCAAATTATTCGTCGTCACGGCAACGGAAAATCAAAATTATTTTCACATAAAAAAGTAGCTTACTTCCTTCCCTTTCGATTGCCACTTCAGTCGTTTCAATCAGATAAGCCGTGCGTGAGTTAAATTTTGTCAACTTTATCCTTAATCGTTGCTATGCCAACCATGGGAATCGATTGTTACAGATATGTTTTTGAATGAGTGCCCGAATTATTCGCAGATATCAAATTTCAACTATCCAACTCAATACATTACGGAAATCGCAAATTATTCGTCGTCACGGCAACGGAAAATCAAAATTATTTTCACATAAAAAAGTAGCTTACTTCCTTCCCTTTCGATTGCCACTTCAGTCGTTTCAATCAGATAAGCCGTGCGTGAGTTAGAAATCGTCAACTTTATCCTTAATCGTTGCTATGCCAACCACGGGAATCGATTTTTACAGACATATTTTTGAATGAGTGCCCGAATTCTTCCCAGACATCAAATTTCAACTATCCAACTCAATACATTACGGAAATCGCAAATTATTCGTCGTCATGGCAACGGAAAATCAAAATTATTTTCACATAACAAAGTAGCTTACTCCCTTCCCTTTCGATTGCCACCTCACTCGTTTCAATCAGATAAGCCGTGCGTGAGTTAAAAATTGTCAACTTTACCATTAATTGTTGCTATGGAAACCACGCGAATCAAAATTTACACATATAATTTTAAATGATTGACCGAATTCTTCCCATATATCAAATTTCCAATCTCCAACTCAATAAATACCGGGAATAGCAAATTGTTCGTCGTCACGGCAACGAAATGTCAAAATTATTTTCACATAAAAAAGTAGCTTACTTCCTTGCCAATCGATTGCCACCTCACTCGTTTCAATCAGATCAGCCGTGCGTGAGTTAGAAATTGTCAACTTTTTCCTTAATCGTTGCTATAGAAACCACGCGAATCAAAATTTTACAATAGAATTTTGAATAATTGACCGAATTCTTCCCATATATCAACTTTGAACTGTCCAACTCAAAAATTAACGAAAATAGCTAGTTGTTCGTCGTCATGCCAACGAAATGTCGAAATTATTTTGAAATAAGAAAATTGCTTAATTCCTTCCCTTTCGATTGCCACCTCACTCGATTTAATCAGATAAGCCGTTCTCAAATTATAACAAACCTAAGCAAATTTTAAATCAGACCAGTCATTGTGATTTACCCCGTACACTAACTAATGGAATAAAACCATTCTATGCAGCTTTGCACCGTCATCGAAAAATAGTTAAAAATGGTTCTGAATGCCCAATTCTTCAAGTTATATGTTCCGTAATCCACACGGGAAGGTCTATAGACGCGTTGCCCGGTACTTTTCAAGCCCAAAACGGTCCAGAAACCCTAAAATCTCACAAGAAATACTGGCATTTTTGCGACATTTCGACCCTTCATATTATAATACATTTCTCCGTATAAACTGATTTTTAAACCCATTTGCAGGGTCTCAGAAAGATAAAAAAAATTGGTATTTAGTGCTTAAATCGCCCAATGAAATGCACCATAATTAAAAATATAAAGTCCATTCTGTCTTTTCCATGTATATTCCAAGCCGAAATGGGCCCAGGATCTCTCCAAAATCACTAAAAAATACTGACATTTTTGCATAATTCTGACAGGTCATATTTTTTAATTTCGACGTAAAGATAGGCTGCTTCAACTGATTTTCCAAGGCAGACTATTAATATATGCATTTTTTAAAATTTTTCCTGCACCGATGCTAAAAGAGCTTTTTATTTATAACTTTAACGAAAAAATATGTAATTTTAATTAGTGTGGAGTGTTCTCAGATGATGTAGGAAGAAAATAAACCAAAAAAGAGCTGTTAAATAAGAGAAATAATACATAATAATGCCATTTAAAGATGAATTTTGATGGAAAAAAACAGAAAAAATGAGTTTTTACCCCCTAAATCAGGCCCTGGATCACCCATTCGGGATTCATGTTAAAGCCTGATTATATCCGCAAGGGATAGCGTTGAAAAAGTTGGAAGAAATTAGATAGGAAAAGATACAGAGTGATTCAAATGTAGAGATGTCATGAAAAAAAATCGTAAAAAATCTAAATTTAATTATCGATTGCTCCTTTCCTATTAAGAATGAAGGAACAAAAAAATACGTTAATAACGTAGTTCGGCGAGGTCTTTCCGATAAGGTACATGGGATTTCGATTTGAATCCATTTTGACCCCCAAAAAAATTGACAACCGTCAAAAATTTGCATGAAAAATCGTAATTTCCACTTTTTCCCAATTTTTCCAATTTCCAGTCGTTTTAGGTATAGGTAAATGTATTGCAAAAAGAAAGTATTTGAGATTCTTTAGGTTTAAGTTCAAATACGTTTTTCTGTCCGAGGTTCCGGCGACCGAGTTATTTGGTGCCAAAGAGGGGTCTGCAAACGGCATTTTTCGACATAAAATAATTCAAAAGAATTACTTCCCATTTTCCGAATATCGCCAGTTTCAATAGGGTTCTGAACCTCCCGGTCCTCTACAACCTCTGAAAATTTAAATCGATTTAATTAAGTTCTGCGACCTGTAATCGATTTCATACGAATTCGCGGAAATTTCGACTTTGACGGTTAATAACTCCGAAACGGTACGCCTTCTATAACTGAATTTTTTTACCGAAGCTAGACGCACTATCCCTCTATTAACTCAGAAAATTTGAACGTTCCACCTGTAACCGTCTCGGAGAAAAAAATTTGAGATTGCCGAAAAACACGATTTGTCAACCAACATACATTTTCCTGAGTGACGGGTCGGTATATAGAGCGCTGTTGGCGCTCTATAATAACTAGCATGCGTCGACCGCCCAATCGCCCCCGAGGGGCTCTATAAGGTCGGTAATATCATCATTGTCGTGCCCTGAAAATTTCGTGTTTCTAGGCCATGTATTAAGGAAGATATCACACTCCTACGGACTGATGATGCAGAATAGACCGCCCTTCGTAACCATGTCGCTACACACATACAAACACCACACATAGAATCTACTTTTGCCAAAAGAAACTTTTCGGACACCCTGTATACATACATACAAACATAAAAACATATTAATACAAATGTATTCGATTTGCGTGAAATCCGACCTAATAAAGTTTATCTAAGTAATAATAGGACGTATATACAACACATATAAAAACAAATATAATCGATTTGCATGAAATCCGGTTTAATTACATTTATCCTGGTACAACTAGGAGTATTTGCTCAAACCAACACTTATTGGACAGCCTGTATACAGACATATATTTCCGTACACATAGAAATGCAAATATATACGATTTGCTTTCAAATCCGTCTCAATAATTAAAATCGGACGATCCATATAGAGCATCCAGACCTGTTGCAAAATAGTGTGCTGAGAAATTAAAATGACGATTGTGGAAAAACTAATCGTCGGACAGCGTCGGGGTTTTGCACACATAAAGTAGCTATAAATTACTACTTTTTCCCAAATTTTGAGCCATCTGCGTTAAAAAATGGCCGATTTATGAATTTAAAACAAAAACTTTTAATTTTCCGATTTTTCCGGATTTTCTCCGTTGCTACTTATCCTCTCGGGACGCTCGACCTCTCATTTTGTTCGTATTTTAATTCTCTATAAATCGTCCATTGACATCATTAAGATTGCTTCATTACTTTCCATTTTATAAGCAAAAAACTAAAAAAATCACGTGTTTTTGCTTAAAAATGTTTATAACAAATTAATGGCAAAAATTTCAGAGTTGGATTTATAACAGGAATCATCTACGGATCGTCTTTCAGATGATGGCACAGGCGGTTTTCCAATAAGATTAATGTCACGACAAATCGCTCTATTCCTTGGCCTAGTTGGGTACTCTACAATCATCTTAGTGGTGAAATATTCAGTTTTGAAATTAGCGAAAAAAAGTTAATTTTTTGGGCCGCTTCACCTGAGATGTGAAAAATTATACATAAAGAGCATGGTTATTAAAACTTGATGTAAAACAATATAGGGTGGCTCAAGAATCTAAAAGTCACAATTTAAAATTAAATTTTTAAGCCACCCTGTATGCCCTAGATAAAATTTTTGAATAATCGTGCTCTTTTTTACAATGTAAAACTTTCTATGACGATACTTTTTTGCTTGCTATGGTATGTTTGCTATGGCACAGTGATGGATTTACGCCTAGGCCCGTGAGGCCTGGGCCTAGGGCGGCATAATTTGAAGGGCGGCAAAATTTTTAAAATGCCAAAATTTTAGAGGCGAAAAAAAGTAAAGACAATCCATTTCAAAAATTGGTTCAGATTAGTTTTTTTTTAAATTTTCTATGGAATATATTATTATAATTCAATTCATTAATTTACTTCTTAATCTGTGGGTAAGATGTTAATTTTTTAAGAGATCACTTATAGTCTTTATCGAGTAATGTTCTTTACTTTCTGTTAAAAACATTAAAAACATGAAAACACGACATGATGGATTACAGTCCTAACGAAAAATGGTGGGAAAACATAATAATTTTAACCATGGGGTTCAGTTTCGTCGAGTTCGCTTAAATTTGCGTCAACGTTTTCGCCATCGCTGTCACTGTCATTGTCGCTTTCACTATCTCTTCACCTCCCAGTTTTATAATGAGTGGCTCTAGGGAGGAAGGGAGAAGGAGACTTTAAAAGCTGGCTAGGATTATTTGCTCTCCTATCTTCGTTTTCTTTGTGGATTTGGCTTATTGCGCCTGTACTAACCCCTGTGTACAAGGCAACCCGGTCTAGTTTTCTTTTCAGGGGCAGCTTAAAAGCATTATCTTTTCCTTCCTCATCACATACACGATAAACATTAGCGATGCGATATGCAATGTATTGCATTCACGGAGTCTTCGAAATGTTTATCGGAATGTGGACATTGCTCTCCGAATTTTTTTGAGTATTTCGGCTACAAATTGTTCAGGAGAAAGATCTTTTTGCACTCTAAAAAGGGTAAAAACTATTTACGCGCCAGCATGGGCCAAGATAGACTTAATGCTCTTGCATTATTGTCTATTGAAGCTCAACTAGTCCAAGAAATTAATTATGACGATATAATCGACGTTTTTGCGCGGACCAAAACCAGGAAAAAGAAATTTTCAAATTGATTGAAATTTAAAAAAATATTTATTATTTATCTGTCTAAAGTTTATAACTTATTTATCTGTCATGTTTATTAGTTATATTTAAAAATTATATTTCAATAAAATGAAGTTATTTTTAAAATAAAAACATTGGATCAAAATTGATGAAATTCATTTTATCAAAAAGGGCGGCGCATCGAACGTGGCCTAGGGCGGCAGCAAGCCTAAATCCGTCATTGACTATGGCATGTACAATATTGTTCTCAGATTCGCGATTTTTTTATCCTATATAATTAATAGCGAAACTCCTACACTTCTTCATTTTGAAGAGGAATAATGGAAGAAGCTTTAGCAAAAAATTAACATGTACAGTATGTTCCGTTAAAAAAATATACGTCAAAGTCGAAATTTTCGCGATTTCGGTTGAAATTGGATAAAAGTCACAATAGTGGATTAAACCGTTTTAAATTTTCGAAGGTGTTAGAAGACCTAAGGTTACAAAATTTTGTTAATATTGGTTAGGATAGAAAAATTGGAAGTAATTTTTTTTTTTAATTTTTTAAAGTTGAAAATGTCATTTGCAGACCCCTCTTTGGTACTAAATAACTCGAAAACGAAACGTCGGACAGAAAAACGGATTCAAACGTAAAACTTCAAAATATCAAATACTTTCTTTTTGCAATACATTTACCTATACCTAAAACGACTAGAAATAGGATAAATTTTGGAAAAACTGGAAATTTAGATTTTTGACCCATATTTTTACGGTTTTTAATTTTTTCGTGGTCAAAATGGATCCAAATCAAAATCCCATATACCTAGCCGGAAAGAGCTTATCGAAATACGTTGATTTAATATTTTTTAGTTTCTTCGTTCCTTATAGGAATAGAGCAATCGACGATTTAATTTCGATGTTTAGATTTTTTGCCCTCGACATCGGTACATTTGAATCACTCTGTATTTTTTCTACATACATTTTTGACAATTTATTAAACGCTATCTTATAGAGTGATAATCAAGCTTTAAAATGAATCCTAAACCGGTCATCCAGGAGCTTATTTAGAGGGCAAAAATTGAACTTTTTTGATTTTTTCCAACAAATCCTATTTTTAACCGGCATTATTATATACTACATTTCTAATTAAGTGATTCTTTCTGGGATAATTATATGAGATGAATATCTAAGAATACCTCGGAATGATTTAAACCACATCTCGGAGAATTTTTTTTCAGATTTCCAATTTTAAATCTGACCCGTCATTGTGATATACACCGTATACTACCTAATGGAATACCCTCTCTATGATGTTTTGCCGCGTCATCGAAAAATTATTAAAATTGGTATTTAATGACTAATTCTTCAAATTATATATTGCGAAATTCACACGGGAATGTCTATAGAGGCGTTGCCCGGTATTTGTCAAGCCGAAAACGGTTCAGAAACCCTAAAACCTCGCAAGGAAAACTGACATTTTTGCGACATTTCGACCCTTCATGTTTTAATACATTTCTCCGTATGAAACTGATTTTGACATGCATTTGCATGGTCTGAGAAAAATTAAAAATTTCGTATTTAATGCTTAAATCTGCCAATGAAATGTATTGTAAATAAAAATACAAAGTCCGTTTTACCTTTTCCATGTATATTTCAAGCCGAAATCGGTCCAGGAAGCTTCCAATATCGCTACAAAAACTGTTATTTTCATGACATTTTGACATGTCATATTTTAATTTCGATGTAAAGAGGGTCCGTTCAATTGTTTTGTCAAGGCACGGCTTTTATATATGCACTTTTTAAAAGTTTTCCTGCACCGATGCAAAAAAAGGTATTTATTTATAACTTTAACGAAAAAATATGGAATTTTAATTATTTAGGAGTGTTCTTAGATGATTAGGGAAGAAAATAAACCAAAAAAGAATCGTTAAATAAGAGAAATAATATATAATAATGCCTTTTAAAGATGAATTTTGGTTGAAAAAAAAAAAGAAAAATTGAGTTTTTACCTCCTAAATTCGGTCCTGAATCACCCATTCGGGATTCATTTTAAAGCCTGATTATATCCCCAAGGAATAGCGTTGAAAAAGTTTTAAGAAATTAGATAGGAAAAGATACAGAGTGATTCAAATGTAGAGATGTCATGAAAAAAAATCGTAAAAATCGAAATTTAATTATCGCTTGCTCTCTCCTATTAGGAATGAAGGAACCAAAAAATATGCAAATCACGTATTTCGGTGAGCTCTTTCCGATAAGGTACATGGGATTTTGATTTGAATCCATTTTGACCCCCAAAAAAATTGACAACCGTCAAAAATTTGCATGAAATATCGTAATTTCCTCTTTTTCCCAAATTTTTCCAATTTCCAGTCGTTTTAGGTATAGGTAAATGTATTGCAAAAAGAAAGTATTTGAGATTCTTTAGTTTTAAGTTCAAATACGTTTTTCTGTCCGATGTTCCGGTTTCGACTTATTCGGTGCCAAAGTGGGGTCTACAAAGGGCATTTTTCGACATAAAAAAATTCAAAAAAATTAGTTCCCATTTTCCGAATACCGCCAGTTTCAATAGGGTTCTGAAGCTCCCGACCCTCTACAACCTCCAAAAATTTAAATCGATTTAATTAAGTTTTGCGACCTGTAATCGATTTCAACCGAAATCGCTGAAATTTCGACTTTGACGTTTTATATCTCCGAAACGGAACACCCTGTATAACTGAATTTTTTACCGAAGCTAGCCGCACTATCCCTCTATTAACCCAGAAAATTTGGTTGCTCTCCGTCTACCTGTTTCCGAGAAAAAAAATTGAAAAGGTGAAAATGTCGAAACGGACGACAACATACATACACACATTTTTCTGACCAAGGGCTCGGTACAGAGACCGAGCCTGAAAGACGGTCTCTAACTAGTATGCATAGAGCGCCTAATCGCCCCCCGAGGGGGCTCTATAAGGTCGGTAATATCATCATTGTCATGCCCTGAAAATTTCGTGTTTCTAGGCCATGTATTAAGGAAGATATCACACTCCTACGGACTGATGATGCAGAATAGGGCGCCCTTCGTAACCGTATCGCTATATACATACAAACACATATTACATATAAATACAATATGTACGATTTCGCTGAAACCCTACTAAATTAAACTTTTCATCTTTCGATCGGCTTTGAACCATACATTAGATAACATCATCTTCCTGAAATGGTCGAGCTGGATGAAGATTGGTGGCGAGCCCTTCGGGCACGCCACTGATGTCTCTATGGAAAAAAATTGTGCATACATATTATGAACATCGCTTCTTTCAATCTAAGAAGCCGTTCGCGAGTTGTAAGTTGTTAACTTTACCCCTAATCGTTGCTATGGCAATCATTAAAATTGAAAATTGCAAAAATATTTTTCAATGATTGACCGAATTCTACTTAGATGCGAAATTTCTACTCTGCAACTCAATAAATAACGGAGAAATCAAATTGATCGTCGTCATGACTACCAAAAATCGAAATTATTTTCAAATAAAAAAGTAGTTTACTTCCATCCCTTTCGATAGCCACCTCACTCGTTCCAATCGCAGAAGGCGTCCGCGAGTTATAAATTGTCAACTTTATCCTTAATCGTTGCTATGCCAACCATGGGAATCGATTTTTCCAGATATATTTTTGAATGAGTGACCGAATTCTTCCGAGATATCAGTTTTCAACTTTCCAACTCAATAAATAACGAAAATAGCAAATTGTTCATCGTCCCGGCAACGAAATGTCAAAATTATTTTCACATAAAAAAGTAGTGTACTTTCTAACATTTCGATCGTCACTTTACTGGTTTCAATCAGATAAGCCGTTCGCGAGTTAAAAATGATCAACTTTATGCTCAATCGTTGCTATGGTAATCATCGGAATCAAAATTTATAAAAATATTTTTGAATGATTGACCGAATTCTACCCAGATATCAAATTTCAACTCTAAAACTCAATAAATAATGGAAATAGCAAACTGTTCGTCGTCATGGCAACGAAATGTCAAAATTATTTTCACATAAAAAAGTAGCTTACTTCGTTCCCTTTCGATTGCCACCTCACTCGTTTCAATCAGATCAGCCGTACGTGAGTTAGAAATTGTCAACTTTATCCTTAATCGTTGCTATAGAAACCATGCGAATCAAAATTTACACATATAATTTTGAATGATTGACCGAATTCTTCCCATATATCAAATTTCAGCTCTCTAACTCAATAAATATCGGAACTAGCAAATTTTTCCTCGTCATGCCAACGAAATGTCGAAATTATTTTCAAATAAAATAGCTTACTTCCTCCCCTTTCGATTACCACATCACTCTTTTCAATCGAATAATCCGTTCTCAATTAATAACAAATCTAAGCAAAATTTAAATCAGACCCGTCATTGTGATTTACCCCGTATACTACCTCATGGAATAGCCTTTCTATGATGCTTCGCCGCGTCATCGAAAAATTGTTAAAATTGGTATTTAATGACTAATTCTTCAAATTATATGTTCCGAAATCCACACGGGAAGGTCTATAGAGGCGTTGCCCGGTATTATACAAGTCGAAAACGGTTCAGAAACCCTAAAATCTCGCAAGGAAAACAGGCATTTTTGCGACATTTCGACCCTTCATATTTTAATACATTTCTCCGTATGAAACTGATTTTGACATGCATTTGCATGGTCTGAGAAAAATTTAAAAAATTCGTATCTAATGCTTAAATCGTCCAATGAATCGTATTTTAACTAAAAATATAAAGTCCGTTTTACCTTTGCCATGTATATTTCAAGCCGAAATCGGTCCAGGAAGCTTCCAATATCGCTACAAAAACTGTTATTTTCATGACATTTTGACAGGTCATATTTTAATTTCGATATAAAGAGGGTCAGTTTCATTTGTTTTTTTTTTCAAGGAACGGCTTTTATATATGTACTTTTTAAAATTTTTCCTGCAGCGATGCAAAAAAAGGTATTTATTTATAACTTTAACGAAAAAATATGGAGTTTTAATTAGTTAGGAGTGTTCTTAGATGATCAGGGAAGAAAATAAACCAAAAAAGAATCGTTAAATAAGAGAAGTAATATATAATAATGCCTTTTAAAGATGAATTTTGGTTGAAAAAAACCGAAAAAATGAGCTTTTACCCCCTAAATGCGGCCCTGGATCACCCATTCGGGATTCATTTTAAAGCCTGATTATATCCCAAAGGGATAGCGTTGAAAAAGTTGGAAGAAATTAGATAGGAAATGATACAGAGTGATTCGAATGTAGAGATGACATGAAAAAAAATGGTCAAAAATCGAAATTTAATTACCAATTGCTCCTTTCCTATTAGGAATAAAGGAACTAAAAAATACGTTCGTAACGTATTTCGGCGAGCTCTTTCCGATAAGGCACATGGGATTTCGATTTGGATCCATTTTGACCCCAAAAAAATTGACAACCGTCAAAAATTTGCATGAAAATTCGTAATTTCCACTTTTTCCCAAATTTTTCCAATTTCCAGTAGTTTTAGGTATAGGTAAATGTATTGCAAAAAGAAAGTATTTGAGATTCTTTAGTTTTATGTTCAAATACGTTTTTCTGTACGACGTTTCGTTTTCGAGTTATTCAGTGCCAAAATGGGGTCTACAAAGGGCATTTTTCGACATAAAAAAATTCAAAAGAATTACTTCCGATTTTCCGAATACCGCCAATTTCAATAGGGTTCGGAACACCCCGGTCTTCTACAACCTCTGAAAATTTAAATCGATTTAATTCACTTTTGCGACCTGTATCCGATTTCAACGGAAATCGCTGAAATTTCGACTTTGACGTTTTATATCTCCGAAACGGAACACCCTGTATAACTGAATTTTTTATCGAAGCTAGCCGCACTATCCCTCTATTAACCCAGAAAATTTGGTTGCTTCCCCTCGAACCGTTTTCGAGAAAAAAAATTGAAAAAGTGAAAATGTCGAAACGGACGACAACATACATACGCACACACACATTTTTCTGACCAACCGCTCGGTATATAGAGCGCTCTTGGCGCTCTATAACTAGGGTGCATAGAGCGCCTAATCGCCCCCGAGGGGCTCTATAAGGTCGGTAATATCATCATTGTCATGCCCTGAAAGTTTCGTGTTTCTAGGCCATGTATTAAGGAAGATATCACACTCCTACGGACTGATGATGCAGAATAGAGCGCCCTTCGTAACCGTATCGCTATATACATACAAACACATATTACATATAAATACAATATGTACGATTTCGCTGAAACCCTACTAAATTAAACTTGTCATCTTTCGATCGGCTTTGAACCATACATTAGATAACATCATCTTCCTGAAATGGTCGAGCTGGATGAAGATTGGTGGCGAGCCCTTCGGGCACACCACTGATGTCTCTATGGAAAAAAATTGTGCATACATATTATGAACGTCGCTTCTTTCAATCTAAGAAGCCGTTCGCGAGTTGTAAGTTGTTAACTTTACCCCTAATCGTTCCTATGGCAATCATTAAAATTGAAAATTGCAAAAATATTTTTCAATGATTGACCGAATTCTACTTAGATGCGAAATTTCTACTCAGCAACTCAATAAATAACGGAGAAATCAAATTGATCGTCGTCATGACTACCAAAAATCGAAATTATTTTCAAATAAAAAAGTAGTTTACTTCCATCCCTTTCGATAGCCACCTCACTCGTTCCAATCGCAGAAGGCGTCCGCGAGTTATAAATTGTCAACTTTATCCTTAATCGTTGCTATGCCAACCATGGGAATCGATTTTTCCAGATATGTTTTTGAATGAGTGACCGAATTCTTCCGAGATATCAGTTTTCAACTTTCCAACTCAATAAATAACGAAAATAGCAAATTGTTTATCGTCCCGGCAACGAAATGTCAAAATTATTTTCACATAAAAAAGTAGTGTACTTTCTAACATTTCGATCGTCACTTTCCTGGTTTCAATCAGATAAGCCGTTCGCGAGTTAAAAATGATCAACTTTATGCTCAATCGTTGCTATGGTAAACATCGGAATCAAAATTTATAAAAATATTTTTGAATGATTGACCGAATTCTACCCAGATATCAAATTTCAACTCTAAAACTCAATAAATAATGGAAATAGCAAACTGTTCGTCGTCATGGCAACGAAATGTCAAAATTATTTTCACATAAAAAAGTAGCTTACTTCGTTCCCTTTCGATTGCCACCTCACTCGTTTCAATCAGATCAGCCGTACGTGAGTTAGAAATTGTCAACTTTATCCTTAATCGTTTCTATAGAAACTATGCGAATCAAAATTTACACATATAATTTTGAATGATTGACCGAATTCTTCCCATATATCAAATTTCAGCTCTCTAACTCAATAAATATCGGAAATAGCAAATTTTTCGTCGTCATGCCAACGAAATGTCGAAATTATTTTCAAATAAAATAGCTTCCTTCCTCCCCTTTCGATTGCCACATCACTCTTTTCAATCGAATAATCCGTTCTCAATTAATAACAAATCTAAGCAAAATTTAAATCAGACCCGTCATTGTGATTCACCCCGTATACTACCTTATGGAATAGCCTTTCTATGATGCTTCGCCGCGTCATCGAAAAATTGTTAAAATTGGTATTTAATGACTAATTCTTCAAATTATATGTTCCGAAATCCACACGGAAAGGTCTATAGAGGCGTTGCCCGGTATTATACAAATCGAAAACGGTTCGGAAACCCTAAAATCTCGCAAGGAAAACAGGCATTTTTGCGACATTTCGACCCTTCATATTTTAATACATTTCTCCGTATGAAACTGATTTTGACATGCATTTGCATGGTCTGAGAAAAATTAAAAAAATTCGTATTTAATGCTTAAATCGTCCAATGAAACGTATTTTAACTAAAAATATAAAGTTCGTTTTACCTTTGCCATGTATATTTCAAGCCGAAATCGGTCCAGGAAGCTTCCAATATCGCTACAAAAACTGTTATTTTCATAACATTTTGACAGGTCATATTTTAATTTCGATATAAAGAGGGTCAGTTTCATTTGTTTTTTTTTCAAGGCACGGCTTTTATATATGTACTTTTTAAAATTTTTCCTGCAGCGATGCAAAAAAAGGTATTTATTTATAACTTTAACGAAAAAATATGGAGTTTTAATTAGTTAGGAGTGTTCTTAGATGATCAGGGAAGAAAATAAACCAAAAAAGAATCGTTAAATAAGAGAAATAATATATAATAATGCCTTTTAAAGATGAATTTTGGTTGAAAAAACCCGAAAAAATGAGCTTTTACCCCCTAAATGCGGCCCTGGATCACCTATTCGGGATTCATTTTAAAGCCTGATTATATCCCAAAGGGATAGCGTTGAAAAAGTTGGAAGAAATTAGATAGGAAATGATACAGAGTGATTCGAATGTAGAGATGTCATGAAAAAAAATGATCAAAAATCGAAATTTAATTATCAATTGCTCCTTTACTATTAGGAATAAAGGAACTAAAAAATACGTTTGTAACGTATTTCGGTGAGCTCTTTCCGATAAGGCACATGGGATTCCGATTTGGATCCATTTTGACCCCCAAAAAAATTGACAACCGTCAAAAATTTGCATGAAAATTCGTAATTTCCACTTTTTCCCAAATGTTTCCAATTTCCAGTCGTTTTAGGTATAGGTAAATGTATTGCAAAAAGAAAGTATTTGAGATTCTTTAGTTTTATGTTCAAATACGTTTTTCTGTACGACGTTTCGTTTTCGAGTTATTCAGTGCCAAAATGGGGTCTACAAAGGGCATTTTTCGACATAAAAAAATTCAAAAGAATTACTTCCGATTTTCCGAATACCGCCAATTTCAATAGAGTTCGGAACACCCCGGTCTTCTACAACCTCTGAAAATTTAAATCGATTTAATTCACTTTTGCGACCTGTATCCGATTTCAACGGAAATCGCTGAAATTTCGACTTTGACGTTTTATATCTCCGAAACGGAACACCCTGTATAACTGAATTTTTTACCGAAGCTAGCCGCACTATCCCTCTATTAACCCAGAAAATTTGGTTGCTTCCCCTCGAACCGTTTTCGAGAAAAAAAATTGAAAAGGTGAAAATGTCGAAACGGACGACAATATACCTACGCACACACACACATTTTTCTGACCAATGGCTCGGTATATAGAGCGCTGTTGGCGCTCTATAACTAGGGTGCATAGAGCGCCTAATCGCCCCCCGAGGGGGCTCTATAAGGTCGGTAATATCATCATTGTCATGCCCTGAAAGTTTCGTGTTTCTAGGCCATGTATTAAGGAAATATCACACTCCTACGGACTGATGATGCAGAATAGAGCGCCCTTCGTAAGCGTATCGCTATATACATACAAACACATATTACATATAAATACAATATGTACGATTTCGCTGAAACCCTACTAAATTAAACTTGTCATCTTTCGATCGGCTTTGAACCATACATTAGATAACATCATCTTCCTGAAATGGTCGAGCTGGATGAAGATTGGTGGCGAGCCCTTCGGGCACGCCACTGATGTCTCTATGGAAAAAAATTGTGCATACATATTATGAACGTCGCTTCTTTCAATCTAAGAAGCCGTTCGCGAGTTGTAAGTTGTTAACTTTACACCTAATCGTTGCTATGGCAATCATTAAAATTGAAAATTGCAAAAATATTTTTCAATGATTGACCGAATTCTACTTAGATGCGAAATTTCTACTCTGCAACTCAATAAATAACGGAGAAATCAAATTGATCGTCGTCATGACTACCAAAAATCGAAATTATTTTCAAATAAAAAAGTAGTTTACTTCCTTCCCTTTCGATAGCCACCTCACTCGTTCCAATCGCAGAAGGCGTCCGCGAGTTATAAATTGTCAACTTTATCCTTAATCGTTGCTATGCCAACCATGGGAATCGATTTTTCCAGATATATTTTTGAATGAGTGACCGAATTCTTCCGAGATATCAGTTTTCAACTTTCCAACTGAATAAATAACGAAAATAGCAAATTGTTCATCGTCCCGGCAACGAAATGTCAAAATTATTTTCACATAAAAAAGTAGTGTACTTTCTAACATTTCGATCGTCACTTTACTGGTTTCAATCAGATAAGCCGTTCGCGAGTTAAAAATGATCAACTTTATGCTCAATCGTTGCTATGGTAATCATCGGAATCAAAATTTATAAAAATATTTTTGAATGATTGACCGAATTCTACCCAGATATCAAATTTCAACTCTAAAACTCAATAAATAATGGAAATAGCAAACTGTTCGTCGTCATGGCAACGAAATGTCAAAATTATTTTCACATAAAAAAGTAGCTTACTTCGTTCCCTTTCGATTGCCACCTCACTCGTTTCAATCAGATCAGCCGTACGTGAGTTAGAAATTGTCAACTTTATCCTTAATCGTTGCTATAGAAACTATGCGAATCAAAATTTACACATATAATTTTGAATGATTGACCGAATTCTTCCCATATATCAAATTTCAGCTCTCTAACTCAATAAATATCGGAAATAGCAAATTTTTCGTCGTCATGCCAACGAAATGTCGAAATTATTTTCAAATAAAATAGCTTCCTTCCTCCCCTTTCGATTGCCACATCACTCTTTTCAATCGAATAATCCGTTCTCAATTAATAACAAATCTAAGCAAAATTTAAATCAGACCCGTCATTGTTATTTACCCCGTATACTACCTCATGGAATAGCCTTTCTATGATGCTTCGCCGCGTCATCGAAAAATTGTTAAAATTGGTATTTAATGACTAATTCTTCAAATTATATGTTCCGAAATCCACACGGGAAGGTCTATAGAGGCGTTGCCCGGTATTATACAAGTCGAAAACGGTTCGGAAACCCTAAAATCTCGCAAGGAAAACAGGCATTTTTGCGACATTTCGACCCTTCATATTTTAATACATTTCTCCGTATGAAACTGATTTTGACATGCATTTGCATGGTCTGAGAAAAATTAAAAAAATTCGTATTTAATGCTTAAATCGTCCAATGAAACGTATTTTAACTAAAAATATAAAGTTCGTTTTACCTTTGCCATGTATATTTCAAGCCGAAATCGGTCCAGCAGTGGGACTCCGCGATGTCGTAGAATTCTATTTGTAGAAACAAAGCGATCGTTTCGTACTCCGCGTAGGTTTCGAAGTCGATTATGTGGCAGCCATATTGTCGTCTTGAAACGAAAGCGACATCGCTAACGCTGCAGTGGGACTCCACGATGTCATAGAATTCTATTTGTAGAAACGGAACGATCGTTTCGTACTCTGCGTATGGTTCGAAGTCGATTATGTGACAGCCATCTTGTCGTCTTGAAACGACATCGCCAATGCTGTAGTTATCGGTTTTGTGAGGTTATGGATCAAGTTGTTTACATGTTTTTGGATCAGAGCACTGCCGGTTCGGTGTTCGGTGAACGAAGGCTTTAGAGGTCATATGTTTGAACTATTGCTTTTTCTGTTTAAGATTATTCCTAATGAGTCTGAGTCTCAAAATTTTGTGCATTTTCACTCTGGCATTAGGTATAACCACAAATTGTCCTAAGTGCAGAGCTTATAAAAAATAAAAAGGACCAGTAAAAGCTCCTTACTTTGCTTTTATGCACTTTGCTTATAATTTGGATACAAATTACTCAGTTGAAAATTTTGAGATCGAAATACATACATTTTTTACTAAATAGTTTTAAATAAGCAACAAACAAAAAGTATCTTTGTAGTAAAATGCGCGTAAGAAGTGAACACCGGCTTTATTTGATCAACTTCGCTGAATCTCATCCAGAAATAAAAATATCCAAATAAATAGCCAAAGATGCTAGAACTAGTAACGCCGTAAAAGTGGGTCCTCACGGGCGGAGGAAGCGGAACAGCGGAGAGGCGCTTCGTTATATGATTAGTTGAATTCTACCATGTTTAACAAACGAAGTTCCTGTCCGCTGTTCCGCTTCTTCTGCCCGTGAGGTGAGGACCTTCTTTAAGTTACAACACCGCAACGTCACCAGTCGACAGCGGCAGTAAGTTCTCGGCTGATGACGTTGCGAGTTGCGTTGCGGTGTTTAACTTCAGCGGCGTACCCAGGGGGGGGGGCAGTTCCCCCTACACTAACATCCTAGACACACAAAAATTAAAAAAGTGCACTAATAATTGAAAAAATCCACCAAATCGCGTGATCCCTGAAACACTCCTACAAACTACTACTGAGACAAAATCCTGGGTGCGCCCCTGTTTAACTTACTTAGGTAGCTGTGTTATTGTATAAGCTATACTTAGGTGTTACTAGTTCTAGAAGGGCTTTGGATGGCACATGGAAAAAATGAAAAAATTGAACTTAGGTAAAGGGTAAAATACTTTGGAACATGAACCTTGAACATTAAATATAACCAAACTTTTCTTTCTATCCAAAACTTCTAGTTATAAAATTTAAAATCCCTAGAATTTTCGCAAATGTTTTTAGCTCCGATAGTTATCCCTTTGCCGAGTTCCGAAGATACCCGATCATTAGTCTACAATTAAATAGAGTTGCAAATTTTCTTTAGTAGAAAACGCGAATAGATTTCTATAGTAGAAAGCAATAGTAGTTTTCTATAACGACGCAGAGTCCCACTGCAGGACATAGCTAGATATAAAAGGGAATGTTTTTTTTTATTATATTTTCTCATACTATTGTTTATAATTCTTTTGTTATTTATGTTGTGAGTTATTAAGTATTTTATAATCTCCTTTAGACTCAGTGTGTCCTCAATTTTAAGCTATTAAATGGGATTTTTTTTGCAGTTTTAGATGGTTAATTTCAAATCTGAAAAGTATCTAAGAAATTATAATTTTATTAATTTATTGTCGTATTTAAATTCAGCGTCATAAAAACATTTTCAGGTATACCTATACTCAAAATTACCAAAAGCATTATAATTCTAATTTCGGAAAAAATGTAATATTTTTAACTTAATCTAGCGCAAAAATCAAGAATAAAGGCCATTTTCGATTAATATTCGCTACGCTTCTGGCACTGGGCGTTTCGAAAAAATACTATTTTTACCCTAATAACTCACTAACCAAATCAACTTATAATTTTACTTCCAATTGTAGCTGCATTATTCAATATTTATATCGAATATCAGTCTTGTAAAAGCAACTATGCTGCTCCTTTTCGCCTTAAAAATAAAAATCGCTGTAGTGAAAAATCACCGTTAAAAATAACGGCTATTCTTTAATCACCATCTCTGTTCTAACAGATATCGAAAAATCACTATATCTCCCAACTCTACTATGCTTTTGAACATAAATATAACCAAACTTTTTCTTCTGTCCAAAACTTCTAGTTATAAAATTAAAAATCCCTAGAATTTCCGCAATGTTTTTAGCTCAGACAGTTACCCTTTGGCGAGTTCCGAAGATACCCGATCATTGTCTACAACTAAACAGAGTTGCACATTTGACGATAGTAGAAAACGCTAATAGATTTCTATAGTAGAAAGCTATAGTAGATTACTATAACGACGCAGAGTCCCACTGCTGGAAGCTTCCAATATCGCTACAAAAACTGTTATTTTCATAACATTTTGACAGGTCATATTTTAATTTCGATATAAAGAGGGTCAGTTTCATTTGTTTTTTTTTCAAGGCACGGCTTTTATATATGTACTTTTTAAAATTTTTCCTGCAGCGATGCAAAAAAAGGTATTTATTTATAACTTTAACGAAAAAATATGGAGTTTTAATTAGTTAGGAGTGTTCTTAGATGATCAGGGAAGAAAATAAACCAAAAAAGAATCGTTAAATAAGAGAAATAATATATAATAATGCCTTTTAAAGATGAATTTTGGTTGAAAAAACCCGAAAAAATGAGCTTTTACCCCCTAAATGCGGCCCTGGATCACCTATTCGGGATTCATTTTAAAGCCTGATTATATCCCAAAGGGATAGCGTTGAAAAAGTTGGAAGAAATTAGATAGGAAATGATACAGAGTGATTCGAATGTAGAGATGTCATGAAAAAAAATGGTCAAAAATCGAAATTTAATTATCAATTGCTCCTTTACTATTAGGAATAAAGGAACTAAAAAATACGTTCGTAACGTATTTCGGTGAGCTCTTTCCGATAAGGCACATGGGATTTCGATTTGGATCCATTTTGACCCCCAAAAAAATTGACAACCGTCAAAAATTTGCATGAAAATTCGTAATTTCCACTTTTTCCCAAATGTTTCCAATTTCCAGTCGTTTTAGGTATAGGTAAATGTATTGCAAAAAGAAAGTATTTGAGATTCTTTAGTTTTATGTTCAAATACGTTTTTCTGTACGACGTTTCGTTTTCGAGTTATTCAGTGCCAAAATGGGGTCTACAAAGGGCATTTTTCGACATAAAAAAATTCAAAAGAATTACTTCCGATTTTCCGAATACCGCCAATTTCAATAGGGTTCGGAACACCCCGGTCTTCTACAACCTCTGAAAATTTAAATCGATTTAATTCACTTTTGCGACCTCTATCCGATTTCAAAGGAAATCGCTGAAATTTCGACTTTGACGTTTTATATCTCCGAAACGGAACACCCTGTATAACTGAATTTTTTACCGAAGCTAGCCGCACTATCCCTCTATTAACCCAGAAAATTTGGTTGCTTCCCCTCGAACCGTTTTCGAGAAAAAAAATTGAAAAGGTGAAAATGTCGAAACGGACGACAACATACATACGCACACACACACATTTTTCTGACCAACGGCTCGGTATATAGAGCGCTGTTGGCGCTCTATAACTAGGGTGCATCGACCGCCTAATCGCCCCCCGAGGGGGGCTCTATAAGGTCGGTAATATCATCATTGTCATGCCCTGAAAATTTCGTGTTGCTAGGCCATATAATAAGGAAGATATCACACTCCCTCGGACTGATGATGGAGAATAGACCGCCCTTCGTCAGTCGTTTCAATCAGATAAGCCGTGCGTGAGTTAAAAATTGTCAACTTTATCCTTAATCGTTGCTATGCCAACCATGGGAATCGATTTTTACAGATATGTTTTTGAATGAGTGCCCGAATTATTCCCAGATATCAAATTTCAACCATCCAACTCAATACATTACGGAAATCGCAAATTATTCGTCGTCACGGCAACGGAAAACCAAAATTATTTTCACATAAAAAAGTAGCTTACTTCCTTCCCTTTCGATTGCCACTTCAGTCGTTTCAATCAGATAAGCCGTGCGTGAGTTAGAAATTGTCAACTTTATCCTTAATCGTTGTTATAGAAACCATGGGAATCGATTTTTATAGATATATTTTTGAATGATTGACCGAATTCTTCCCAGATAACAAATTTCAACTATCCAACTCAATACTTTACGGAAATCGCAAATTATTCGTCGTCACGGCAACGGAAAATCAAAATTATTTTCACATAAAAAAGTAGCTTACTTCCTTCCCTTTCGACTGCCACTTCAGTCGTTTCAATCAGATAAGCCGTGCGTGAGTTAAAAATTGTCAACTTTATCCTTAATCGTTGCTATGCCAACCATGGGAATAGATTTTTACAGATATATTTTTGAATGAGTGCCCGAATTATTCCCAGACATCAAATTTCAACTATCCAACTCAATACATTACGGAAATAGCAAATTATTCGTCGTCACGGCAACGGAAAATCAAAATTATTTTCACATAAAAAAGTAGCTTACTTCCTTCCCTTTCGATTGCCACTTCAGTCGTTTCCATCAGATAAGCCGTGCGTGAGTTAGAAATTGTTAACTTTATCATTAATTGTTGCTATAGAAACCACGCGAATCAAAATTTACTCATATAATTTTAAATGATTGACCGAATTCTTTCCAGATATCAAATTTCAGCTCTCCAACTCAATAAATATCGGAAATCGCAAATTATTCGTCGTCACGGCAACGAAATATTAAAATTATTTTCACATAAAAAAGGAGCTTACTCCATTCCCTTTCGGTTGCCACCTCACTCGTTTCAATCAGATAAGCCGTTCGCGAGTTAAAAATGATCAACTTTATACTCAATCGTTGCTATGGTAATCATCAGAATCAAAATTTATAAAAAATATTTTTGAATGATTGACCGAATTCTGCCCATATATCAACTTTCAACTGTCCAACTCAAAAATTAACGAAAATAGCTAGTTGTTCGTCGTCATGCCAACGAAATGTCGAAATTATTTTGAAATGAGGAAATTGCTTAATTCCTTCCCTTTCGATTGCCACCTCACTCGATTTAATCAGATAAGCCGTTCTCAAATAATAACAAACCTAAGCAAATTTTAAATCAGACCATTCATTGTGATTTACCCCGTACACTAACTAATGGGATAAAACCATTCTATGATGCCTTGCAGCGTCACCTATATATTGTTAAAAATGGTACTGAATGCCCAATTTTTCAAGTTATATGTTCCGGAATTCACACGGGAAGGTCTATACAGGCTTTGCCCGGTACTTTCAAGCCCAAAAGGGTCCAGAAACCCTAAAATTCTCGCAAGAAAAACTGGCATTTTGGCGACATTTAGACCCTTCATATTATAATACATTTCTCCGTATAAACTGATTTTTAAATCCATTTGCAGGGTCTCAGAAAGATAAAAAAAATTGGTATTTAGTACTTAAATCGTCCAATGAAATGCACCATCAATTAAAAATATAAAGTCCATTCTGTCTTTTCCATGTATATTCCAAGCCGAAATGGGGCCCAGGATCTCTCCAAAATCGCTAAAAATATTGACATTTTTGCATAATTCTGACAGGTCATATTTTTTAATTTCGACGTAAAGATAGGCTGCTTCAACTGATTTTCCAAGGCAGACTATTAATATATGCATTTTTTAAAATTTTTCCTGCACCGATGCTAAAAGAGCTTTTTATTTATAACTTTAACGAAAAAATATGTAATTTTAATTAGTGTGGAGTATTCTCAGATGATGGGGGAAGGAAATAATCCAAAAAAGAGCTGTTAAATAAGAGAAATAATACATAATAATGCCATTTAAAGATGAATTTTGATGGAAAAAAACAGAAAAAATGAGTTTTTACTCCCTAAATCAGGCCCTGGATCACCCATTCGGGATTCATTTTAAAGCCTGATTATATCCCCAAGGGATAGCGTTGAAAAAGTTAGAAGAAATTAGATAGGAAGAAATACAGAGTGATTCGAATGTAGAGATGTCATGAAAAAAAATGGTCAAAAATCGAAATTTAATTATCAATTGCTCCTTTCCTATTAGGAATAAAGGAACTAAAAAATACGTTTGTAACGTATTTCTGCGAGCTCTTTCCGATAAGGCACATGGGATTTCGATTTGGATCCATTTTGACCCCCCAAAAAATTCAAAACCGTCAAAGATTTGCATGAAAATTCGTAATTTCCACTTTTTCCCAAATTTTTCCAATTTCCAGTCGTTTTAGGTATAGGTAAATGTCTTGCAAAAAGAAAGTATTTGAGATTCTTTAGTTTTAAGTTCAAATACGTTTTTCTGTCCGAGGTTCCGGCAACCGAGTTATTTGGTGCCAAAGAGGGGTCTACAAAGGGCATTTTTCGACATAAAAAATTCAAAAGAATTACTTCCTATTTTCCGAATATCGCCAGTTTCAATAGGGTTCTGAAGCTCCCGGTCCTCTACAACCTCTGAAAATATAAATCGATTTAATTAAGTTTTGCGACCTGTAATCGATATCATACGAAATCGCGGAAATTTCGACTTTGACGTTTAATAACTCCGAAAACATACACCCTGCATAACTGAATTTTTTACCGTAGCTAGATGCACTATCCCTCTATTAACCCAGAAAATTTGAACATTTCACTAGCCACCATCTCGGAGAAAAAAAATGGAGATTGTCGAAAAACAGAATTGGACAACACACGAACATTTTCCTGAGCGGCAAGTCGGTATATAGACCGGCCTGAAAGGCGGTCTATAACTAGGGTGCATAGACCGCCTAATCGCCCCCCGAGGGGGCTCTAGAATGTCGGTAATATCGTTATTGTCATGCCCTGAAAATTTCGTGTTGCTAGGCCTTGTATTAAGGAAGATATCACACTCCTTCGGACTGATGATGGAGAGACCGCCCTTCGTAACCGCATCGCTACATACATACAAACACCTACACGTAGAAACTATTTTTGCAAACAAAACAAATTTTCGGACACACTGTATACATACATAGAAACATAAACACATATTAATACAAATATATTCGATTTGCGCAAAATCCGACCTAATAAAGTTTATCTAAGTACTAATAGGAGTGTTTGACAATACCAAGACTTTTTGGACACCCTGTATACATTCACACTAACACCCACACGTTTAAATAGGAATAAAGTCGATTTACTTAAAATCCGAATTAATTGGGTTTATCTCGGTACTAGTAGGAGTATTTGCTCAAACAAGTACGATTTGGACAACCTGTATACAAACATATAAATCCGTACACCTCTAAATGCAAATATATACGATTTTCTTTAAATCCGACAATTAAGTTTATCTTTGGTACAAATAGCAAAGGTATTTGCCCATACAAGGACTTTTCGGACACCCTGTATGCATACATACAAACACAACCAGCACGACACATAATAATTTAAATATCTTCGATTTTCTTGAAAGCCGACTGAATGAAGTTTATATTCGTATTAATGGCAAAGATATTTGCGCATACAAAGTTTTTTTGGACATTCTGTATACATAAAAACATATAAAGAACCACACAAAGGAATAAAAACTTTATGATTTCCTTGATCTAAGGAAATTGGAAAAATTTGCATGACGGTTTTTAATTTTTTTAGGGGTCAAAATGCAACAAATTAGATAGACAATAAAATTGTCAAACTTTTCTATAAAAAACAATTTTTCGATTGGACTAATAGTTTTCGAAATATATGGGATTAAACTTGGTAATTTTTATACATCATTTATTAAAACTATCTCCGGGAATATCAGGTTCAAAAGAAAATCAAATAGAAAAAATTATAGACCTTAACAAACTGTCACTTTTTACTAATAACCATTTTTTCAATAAATCTAACCGTTCTCGAGATACGACCGATTTAATAGCAGAATTCAAAATTTTATGGGTAAACCCTTATGAAAATTTTCAAAAATTTTATTTTTCCAAAAATTAAAAAATTGTGACATATTACGGTTTCATATGTTAAAATTACGAGAGGAAACGAAAAAAGGCAAGGAATTCTTAAAATAACCTATATTTTTAATTTTTAAATTTTTCACAAAAAACCGCAAAAAAACGAACAAAATTTGACACTGTTTTATACTTTTATTTTTATTTCGGTTATTAAAGACTTTCACAAAAAAATGTATCCAACAAATTAGATAGACAATACAATTGTCAAACTTTTCTGTAATAGACAATTTTTTGATAGGACTTATAGTTTTCGAAATATAGAGGTTTAAACTTGGTAATTATTATACGTCATTTTTTTAAAATATATCCGCAACTATTAGGTATAAAGGAAAATCATATAGAAAAAATTATACATCTTAGTAAACTGCAACTTTTTACTAATAACTATTTTTCCAATAAATCTAACCGTTGTCGAGATACGACCGATGAAATAGCAGAATTGAAAATTTTATGGGTAAAACCCCTATGTAAATTTTCAAAAATTTTATTTTTTCAAAAATTTAAAAAAATGACATATTACGATTTCCTATGTTAAAATTATAAGAGGAAAAGAAAAAATGGCAAAGAATTCTTAAAATAAACTACGTTTTTAATTCTTTTATTATTTTGTTATAAATATCAACTTTATAATCTATATTAAAAAACAATTTAATTCGCTCCTCTCCAAAGACAAACTTAATTAAATGACCTTTCAAGCAAATCAAAAATAAATAGCAACCTATACAATCCAAATTAAATAACAGTGCCGTCCCTTAAGGGCTCGCCACCAATCACTATTTAATTCGCTCCTCTCAAAAGACAAACTTAATTAAATAATATTTTAAGCAAATAAGAAATAAATAATAAATTATATAATTAAAATTAAATAAGAATTTAATTCGCTCCTCTCAAAAGACAAGCTTAATTAAATGACATTTCAAGCAAATCAACAATAAACAGCAACCCATACAATCAAAATTAAATAACAAATTACTATTTAACTCGCTCCTCTTAAAAACAGAATTATTTAATTGAATGAAATCGAAGATAAAAATTAAAATTTTACACACTCTCGCAAAATAATAACGATTTTCGCCACTCCGATCTTTTCTAGCGTAAAAATCACGATATTATCGAATAAAAAAAACAAAAATCGATTCCTGAAGAAAGAGTCGAGAGGGACGAAAATGTATGTGCTTTTGTGGAAGCAAATGAGCCATGCTCCAGCATCCAAATTTCTCAAGAAATTGGCATGCCAGACCGCACAGTTACACATGAAAAACTGATTTGAACATAAAACTAAAGAATCTCAAATACTTTCTTTTTGCAATACATTTACATATACCTAAAATAACCGGAAATTGGAAAAATTTGGGAAAAACTGAAAATTACGATTTTTCATGCAAATTTTTGACCGTTTTTAATTTTTTTCGGTGTCAAAATGGATTCAAATCGAAATCCCATGTGCCTTATCGGAAAGAGCTCGCCGACATACGTGATAAACGAATTTTTTGGTCCCTTCATTCTCAATAGGAAATAGCAAATTGTTAGTCATCACGGCAACGAAAAATCAAAATTATTTGCACATAAAAAAGTAGCTTACTTCCTTCCCTTTCGATTGCCACTTCAGTCGTTTCAATCAGATAAGCCGTGCGTGAGTTAGAAATTGTCAACTTTATCCTTAATCGTTGCTATAGAAACCATGGGAATCGATTTTTACAGATATGTTTTTGAATGATTGACCGAATTCTTCCCAGATATCAAATTTCAACTATCCAACTCAATACATTACGGAAATAGCAAATTATTCGTCGTCACGGCAACGGAAAATCAAAATTATTTTCACATAAAAAAGTAGCTTACTTCCGTCCCTTTCGATTGCCACTTCAGTCGTTTCAATCAGATAAGCCGTGCGTGAGTTAGAAATTGTCAACTTTATCCTTAATAGTTGCTATAGAAACCATGGGAATCGATTTTTACAGACATATTTTTGAATGATTGACCGAATTCTTCCCAGATAACAAATTTCAACTATCCAACTTAATACTTTACGGAAATCGCAAATTATTCGTCGTCACGGCAACGGAAAATCAAAATTATTTTCACATAAAAAGGTAGCTTACTTCCTTCCCTTTCGATTGCCACTTCAGTCGTTTCAATCAGATAAGCCGTGCGTAAGTTAAAAATTGTCAATTTTATCCTTAATCGTTGCTATGCCAACCATGGGAATCGATTTTTACAGATATATTTTTGAATGAGTGCCCGAATTATTATCAGATATCAAATTTCAACTATCCAACTCAATACATTACGGAAATCGCAAATTATTCGTCGTCACGGCAACGGAAAATCAAAATTATTTTCACATAAAAAAGTAGCTTACTTCCTTCCCTTTCGATTGCCACTTCAGTCGTTTCAATCAGATAAGCCGTGCGTGAGTTACAAATTGTCAACTTTATCCTTAATCGTTGCTATGCCAACCATGGGAATCGATTTTTACAGATATGTTTTTGAATGAGTGCCCGAATTATTCCCAGATATCAAATTTCAACTATCCAACTCAATACATTACGGAAATCGCAAATTATTCGTCGTCACGGCAACGGAAAACCAAAATTATTTTCACATAAAAAAGTAGCTTACTTCCTTCCCTTTCGATTGCCACTTCAGTCGTTTCAATCAGATAAGCCGTGCGTGAGTTAGAAATTGTCAACTTGATCCTTAATCGTTGCTATAGGAACCATGGGAATCGATTTTTATAGATATATTTTTGAATGATTGACCGAATTCTTCCCAGATAACAAATTTCAACTATCCAACTCAATACTTTACGGAAATCGCAAATTATTCGTCGTCACGGCAACGGAAAATCAAAATTATTTTCACATAAAAAAGTAGCTTACTTCCTTCCCTTTCGACTGCCACTTCAGTCGTTTCAATCAGATAAGCCGTGCGTGAGTTAGAAATTGTCAACTTTATTCTTAATCGTTGCTATGCCAACCATGGGAATAGATTTTTACAGATATATTTTTGAATGAGTGCCCGAATTATTTCCAGACATCAAATTTCAACTATCCAACTCAATACATTACGGAAATAGCAAATTATTCGTCGTCACGGCAACGGAAAATCAAAATTATTTTCACATAGAAAAGTAGCTTACTTCCTTCCCTTTCGATTGCCACTTCAGTCGTTTCAATCAGATAAGCCGTGCGTGAGTTAGAAATTGTTAACTTTATCATTAATTGTTGCTATAGAAACCACGCGAATCAAAATTTACACATATAATTTTAATTCCTTCCAGATATCAAATTTCAGCTCTCGAACTCAATAAATATCGGAAATCGCAAATTATTCGTCGTCACGGCAACGAAATATTAAAATTATTTTCACATAAAAAAGGAGCTTACTCCATTCCCTTTCGATTGCCACCTCACTCGTTTCAATCAGATAAGCCGTTCGCGAGTTAAAAATGATCAACTTTATACTCAATCGTTGCTATGGTAATCATCAGAATCAAAATTTATAAAAAATATTTTTGAATGATTGACCGAATTCTGCCCATATATCAACTTTCAACTGTCCAACTCAAAAATTAACGAAAATAGCTAGTTGTTCGTCGTCATGCCAACGAAATGTCGAAATTATTTTGAAATGAGGAAATTGCTTAATTCCTTCCCTTTCGATTGCCACCTCACTCGATTTAATCAGATAAGCCGTTCTCAAATAATAACAAACCTAAGCAAATTTTAAATCAGACCATTCATTGTGATTTACCCCGTACACTAACTAATGGGATAAAACCATTCTATGATGCCTTGCAGCGTCACCTATATATTGTTAAAAATGGTACTGAATGCCCAATTTTTCAAGTTATATGTTCCGGAATTCACACGGGAAGGTCTATAGAGGCATTGCCCGGTACTTTCAAGCCCAAAACGGTCCAGAAACCCTAAAATTCTCGCAAGAAAAACTGGCATTTTGGCGACATTTAGACCCTTCATATTATAATACATTTCTCCGTATAAACTGATTTTTAAATCCATTTGCAGGGTCTCAGAAAGATAAAAAAAATTGGTACTTAGTGCTTAAATCGTCCAATGAAATGCACCATAATTAAAAATATAAAGTCCATTCTGTCTTATCCATGTATATTCCAAGCCGAAATGGGCCCCAGGATCTCTCCAAAATCACTAAAAGTATTGACATTTTTGCATAATTCTGACAGGTCATATTTTTTAATTTCGACGTAAAGATAGGCTGCTTCAACTGATTTTCCAAGGCAGACTATTAATATATGCATTTTTTAAAATTTTTCCTGCACCGATGCTAAAAGAGCTTTTTATTTATAACTTTAACGCAAAAATATGTAATTTTAATTAGTGTGGAGTATTCTCAGATGATGGGGGAAGGAAATAATCCAAAAAAGAGCTGTTAAATAAGAGAAATAATACATAATAATGCCATTTAAAGATGAATTTTGGTTGAAAAAAATAGAAAAAATGGGTTTTTACCTCCTAGATCGGGTTCTGGATCACCCGTTCGGGATTTATTTTAAAGCCTGATTATATCCCCAAGGGATGGCGTTGAAAAAGTTGGAAGAAATTAGATAGGAAAAGATACAGAGTGTTTCGAATGTAGAGATGTCATAAAAAAAAATCGTAAAAAATCTAAATTTAATTATCGATTGCTCCTTTCCTATTAAGAATGAAGGAACCAAAAAATTCGTTTATAACGTAGTTCGGCGAGGTCTTTCCGATAAGGTACATGGGATTTCGATTTGAATCCATTTTGACCCCCCAAAAAATTCAAAACCGTCAAAAATTAGCATGAAAATTCGTAATTTCCACTTTTTCCCAAATTTTTCCAATTTCCAGTCGTTTTAGGTATAGGTAAATGTATTGCAAAAAGAAAGTATTTGAGATTCTTTAGTTTTATGTTCCAATACGTTTTTCTGTCCGAGGTTCCGGCGACCGAGTTATTTGGTGCCAAAGAGGGGTCTGCAAACGGCATTTTTCGACCTAAAAAAATTCAAAAAAATTACTTCCCATTTCCCGAATACCGCCAGTTTCAATAGGGTTCTGAAACTCCCGGTCCTCTACAACCTCTGAAAATTTAAATCGATTTAATTAAGTTTTGCGACTTGTAATCGATTTCATACGAATTCGCGGAAATTTCTAATTTGACGTTTAATAACTCCGAAACGGAACACCCTGTGTAACTGAATTTTTTACCGAAGCTAGACGCACTATCCCTCTATTAACCCAGAAAATTTGAACGTTTCACCTGTAACCGTCTCGGAGAAAAAAATTTGAGATTGCCGAAAAACACGATTTGTCAACCAACATACATTTTCCTGAGTGACGGGGCGGTATAGAGACCGGCCTGAAAGGCGGTCTCTAACTAGTACGGATAGACCGCCTAATCGCCCCCCGAGGGGGCTCTATAAGGTCGGTAATATCATCATTGTCATGCCCTGAAAAGTTCGTGTTTCTAGGCCATGTATTAAGGAAGATATCACACTCCTACGGACTGATGATGCAGAATAGACCGGCCTTCGTAACCGTATCGCTATATACATACAAACACATATTACATATAAATACAATATGTACGATTTCGCTGAAACCCTACTAAATTAAACTTGTCATCTTTCGATCGGCTTTGAACCATACATTAGATCATCATCTTCCTGAAGTGGTCGAGCTGGATGAAGATTGGTGGCGAGCCCTTCGGGCACGCCACTGATGTCTCTATGGAAAAAAATTGTGCATACATATTATGAACGTCGCTTCTTTCAATCTAAGAAGCCGTTCGCGAGTTGTAAGTTGTTAACTTTACCCCTAATCGTTGCTATGGCAATCATCAAAATTGAAAATTGCGAAAATATTTTTCCATGATTGACCGAATTCTACTTAGACGCGAAATTTCTACTCTGCAACTCAATAAATAACGGAGAAATCAAATTGATCGTCGTCATGACTACCAAAAATCGAAATTATTTTCAAATAAAAAAGTAGTTTACTTCCATCCCTTTCGGTTGCCACATCACTCGTTCCAATCGCAGAAGGCGTCCGCGAGTTATAAATTGTCAACTTTATCCTTAATCGTTGCTATGCCAACCATGGGAATCGATTTTTCCAGATATATTTTTGAATGAGTGACCGAATTCTTCCGAGATATCAGTTTTCAACTTTCCAACTCAATAAATAACGAAAATAGCAAATTGTTCATCGTCCCGGCAACGAAATGTCAAAATTATTTTCACATAAAAAAGTAGTGTACTTTCTAACATTTCGATCGTCACTTTACTGGTTTCAATCAGATAAGCCGTTCGCGAGTTAAAAATGATCAACTTTATGCTCAATCGTTGCTATGGTAATCATCGGAATCAAAATTTATAAAAATATTTTTGAATGATTGACCGAATTCTACCCAGATATCAAATTTCAACTCTAAAACTCAATAAATAATGGAAATAGCAAACTGTTCGTCGTCATGGCAACGAAATGTCAAAATTATTTTCACATAAAAAAGTAGCTTACTTCGTTCCCTTTCGATTGCCACCTCACTCGTTTCAATCAGATCAGCCGTACGTGAGTTAGAAATTGTCAACTTTATCCTTAATCGTTGCTATAGAGACCATGCGAATCAAAATTTACACATATAATTTTGAATGATTGACCGAATTCTTCCCATATATCAAATTTCAGCTGTCTAACTCAATAAATATCGGAAATAGCAAATTTTTCGTCGTCATGCCAACGAAATGTCGAAATTATTTTCAAATAAAATAGCTTACTTCCTCCCCTTTCGATTGCCACATCACTCTTTTCAATCGAATAATCCGTTCTCAATTAATATCAAATCTAAGCAAAATTTAAATCAGACCCGTCATTGTGATTTACCCCGTATACTACCTCATGGAATGGCCTTTCTATGATGCTTCGCCGCGTCATCGAAAAATTGTTAAAATTGGTATTTAATAACTGACTTTTTGCGACATTTCGACCCTTCATATTTTAATACATTTCTCCGTATGAAACTGATTTTGACATGCATTTGCATGGTCTGAGAAAAATTAAAAAAATTCGTATTTAATGCTTAAATCGTCCAATGAAACGTATTTTAACTAAAAATATAAAGTCCGTTTTACCTTTGCCATGTATATTTCAAGCCGAAATCGGTACAGGAAGCTTCCAATATCGCTACGAAAACGGTTATTTTCATGACATTTTGACAGGTCATATTTTAATTTCGATGTAAAGAGGGTCAGTTTCATTTGTTTTTTTTCAAGGCACGGCTTTTATATATGTACTTTTTAAAATTTTTCCTGCAGCGATGCAAAAAAAGGTATTTATTTATAACTTTAACGAAAAAATATGGAGTTTTAATTAGTTATGAGTGTTCTTAGATGATCAGGGAAGAAAATAAACCAAAAAAGAATCGTTAAATAAGAGAAATAATATATAATAATGCCTTTTAAAGATGAATTTTGGTTGAAAAAAATCGAAAAAATGAGTTTTTACCCCCTAAATGCGGCCCTGGATCACCCATTCGGGATTTGTTTTAAAGCCTGATTATATCCCCAAGGGATAGCGTTGAAAAAGTTGGAAGAAATTAGATAGGAAAAGATACAGAGTGATTCAAATGTAGAGTCATGAAAAAAAATCGTAAAAAATCGAAATTTAATTATCAATTGCTCCTTTCCTATTAGGAATAAAAGAACTAAAAAATACGTTTGTAACGTATTTCGGCGAGCTCTTTCCGATAAGGCTCATGGGATTTCGATTTGGATCCATTTTGACCCCCCAAAAAATTCAAAACCGTCAAAGATTTGCATGAAAATTCGTAATTTCCAGTTTTTCCCAAATTTTTCCAATTTCCAGTCGTTTTAGGTATAGGTAAATGTATTGCAAAAAGAAAGTATTTGAGATTCTTTAGTTTTATGTTCAAATACGTTTTTCTGTCCGATGTTCCGGTTTCGACTTATTCGGTGCCAAATTGGGGTCTACAAAGGGCATTTTTCGACATAAAAAAATTCAAAAAAATTACTTCCCATTTTCCGAATACCGCCAGTTTCAATAGGGTTCGGAACCCCCCGGTCTTCTACAACCTCTGAAAATTTAAATCGATTTAATTCACTTTTGCGACCTGTAATCGATTTCAACGAAAATCGCAGAAATTTCGACTTTGACGTTTAATAACTCCGAAACGGAACACCCTGTATAACTGAATTTTTTACCGAAGCTAGCCGCACTATCCCTCTATTAACCCAGAAAATTTGGTTGCCGCCTCTATAACCGTTTTCGAGAAAAAAAATTGAAAAGGTGAAAATGTCGAAACGGACGACAACATACAAACGCACGTCCATACACACATTTTTCTGACCAAGCAGGGGGTATAGAGACCGAGCCTGAAAGGCGGTCTCTAATAAACAAAATTGAAAAGGTGAAAATGTCGAAACGGACGACAACATACATACGGCCATACACACACACATTTTTCTGACCAAGGGCTCGGTATATAGACCGAGCCTGGAAGGCGGTCTATAATAAAGATTGCGTAGACCGCCTAATCGCCCCCCGAGGGGGCTCTATAAGGTCTGTAATATCATCATTGTCATGCCCTGAAAATTTCGTGTTTCTAGGCCAAGTATTAAGGAAGATATCACACTCCTTCGGACTGATGATGGAGAATAGACCGCCCTTCGTGACCCCATCGCTACATACATACAAACACCTACACGTAGAAACTATTTTTGCCAACAAAAATACTTTTCGGACACCCTGTATACATACATACAAACATAAACACATATTAATACAAATATATTTGATTTGCTTGAAATTCGACCTAATAAAGTTTATCTAAGTACTAATAGGAGTATTTGCCCATTCCAAGAATTTTTGGACACCCTGTATACATTCAATCTAACACTCACACGTTTAAATAGGAATATAGACGATTTTCTTGAAATCCGCCTTAATTACGTTTATTTTGGTCGTATTAAAATGAGTTGCAAATACTAAGACTTTTCGGACACCCTGTATACACGCGTACAAGCATAAACACATAGTAATACAAATATAGACGATTTTCTTGAAATCCGCCTTAATTAAGTTTATTTAGGTCCTAATAAAAGGAGTTGCACCCTGTATACACACGTACAATCATAAACACATAGTAATACAAATATAGACGATTTTCTTGAAATCCGCCTTAATTAAGTTTATTTTGGTCCTAATAAAAGGACTTGCAAATAATAAGACTTTTCGGACACCCTGTATACACACGCACAAGCATAAACACATGGTAATACAAATATAGACAATTTTCTTGAAATCCGCCTTAATTAAGTTTATTTTGGTCCTAATAAAAGGAGTTGCAAATAATAAGACTTTTCGGACACCCTGTATACACACGTACAAGCATAAACACATATTAATACAAATATATTCGATTTACTTGAAATTCGACCTAATAATGCTAAGTACTAATAGGAGTATTTGCCCATTCCAAGAATTTTTGGACACCCTGTATACATTCAATCTAACACTCACACGTTTAAATAGGAATATAGACGATTTTCTTGAAATCCGCCTTAATTACGTTTATTTTGGTCGTATTAAAATGAGTTGCAAATACTAAGACTTTTCGGACACCCTGTATACACACGTACAAGCATAAACACATAGTAATACAAATATAGACGATTTTCTTGAAATCCGCCTTAATTAAGTTTATTTAGGTCCTAATAAAAGGAGTTGCACCCTGTATACACACGTACAATCATAAACACATAGTAATACAAATATAGACGATTTTCTTGAAATCCGCCTTAATTAAGTTTATTTTGGTCCTAATAAAAGGAGTTGCAAATAATAAGACTTTTCGGACACCCTGTATACACACGCACAAGCATAAACACATAGTAATACAAATATAGACAATTTTCTTGAAATCCGCCTTAATTAATTTTATTTTGGTCCTAATGAAAGGAGTTGCAAATAATAAGACTTTTCGGACACCCTGTATACACACGTACAAGCATAAACACATATTAATACAAATATATTCGATTTACTTGAAATTCGACCTAATAATGTTTATCTAAGTACTAATAGGAGTATTTGCCCATTCCAAACTAAGACTTTTCCAACACCCTGTATACAAACATATAAATCCGTACACATAGAAATGCAAATATATACCTACGATTTGCTTTAAATCCGACCATCGAGTTACTATTTGTACGAAAGGCAAAGGTGTTTGCCCATTCAAAGACTTTTCGGACACCCTGTATACATACATAAAAACACAACACAACACGACACATTATAATTTAAATATTTTCGATTTTCTTGAAAACCGACCCTATTAATTTTATCTTCGTAATTATGACAAAGTTATTTGCGCATATAAAGACTTTTCGGACACCCTGTAGGCATATACAGAATCACCCACATGCCGAAAGGTATAAAATGTACTTTCGAATCGTTCAGGTTACTTTAAAAGGGAGTCAATTCATTTCCCTAAAATTAAATTTGGCAAAGATATTTCCCCATACAAAGACTTTTTAAACATTCTGTTGTGTACCAACATATAAACAACCACACAAAGGAATGAAAAATTTACGATTTCCTAGAAATAAGACTCATTTAAGTTTTTCTTCGCTCTAATGACAAAGATATTTGCGCATACAAAGACTTTTCGGACACCCTGTAGACATATATACAATCATGCACATGCCGGAAGGTATAAAATGTATTTTAGAATCGTTCTGGTTACTTTAAAACGATCCGAATCAAGTCATTTCCCTAAAATTAAATTAAAATTATTCAATAATAATTAATATATTGCCCCAAAAGTATACACGCTCATGGTTAGAAAATAAAATGCATATTTTGGGATTTTTTCGATGCCACTGAGCTTCATATTAGAATCTTCAATGATGCTTTGTAGCGTCATAGGAAAATCGATTAAAATGGTATTTAATCGGTATAATATGAAATGAAATGTCTTTCTACCGAAAGTATAAGGTCCCTAAATGCATTGCCCGATAAATTCGAGGCCGAAGTTGGTCCGGACTCCTTCCAATCTCGCATCAAAATGCTGACATTTTAGCCAAATTGTGACATTTCATACATTATAATTAAATGAATAAATTTCCCCGTATAGAAATTGATTTTTAAATGCCTTTGCAGGACCTCAGCAAAATTAATGAAATTGGTATTTAATGCTCAAATCGTCCAATGAAATGTACCGCTATTAAAAATACTAGATTGCGTAGACCGCCTAATCGCCCCCCGAGGGGGCTCTATAAGGTCGGTAATATCATGATTGTCATGCCCTGAAAATTTCGTGTTTCTAGGCCAAGTATTAAGGAAGATATCACACTCCTTCGGACTGATGATGGAGAATACACCGCCCTTCGTGACCCCATCGCTACATACATACAAACACCTACACGTAGAAACTATTTTTGCCAACAAAAATACTTTTCGGACACCCTGTATACATACATACAAACATAAACACATATTAATACAAATATATTTGATTTGCTTGAAATTCGACCTAATAAAGTTTATCTAAGTACTAATAGGAGTATTTGCCCATTTCAAGAATTTTTGGACACCCTGTATACATTCAATCTAACACTCACACGTTTAAATAGGAATATAGACGATTTTCTTGAAATCCGCCTTAATTACGTTTATTTTGGTCGTATTAAAATGAGTTGCAAATACTAAGACTTTTCGGACATCCTGTATACACACGTACAAGCATAAACACATAGTAATACAAATATAGACGATTTTCTTGAAATCCGCCTTAATTAAGTTTATTTAGGTCCTAATAAAAGGAGTTGCACCCTGTATACACACGTACAATCATAAACACATAGTAATACAAATATAGACGATTTTCTTGAAATCCGCATTAATTAAGTTTATTTTGGTCCTAATAAAAGGAGTTGCAAATAATAAGACTTTTCGGACAACCTGTATACACACGCACAAGCATAAACACATAGTAATACAAATATAGACAATTTTCTTGAAATCCGCCTTAATTAAGTTTATTTTGGTCCTAATGAAAGGAGTTGCAAATAATAAGACTTTTCGGACACCCTGTATACACACGTACAAGCATAAACACATATTAATACAAATATATTCGATTTACTTGAAATTCGACCTAATAATGTTTATCTAAGTACTAATAGGAGTATTTGCCCATTCCAAACTAAGACTTTTCCAACACCCTGTATACAAACATATAAATCCGTACACATAGAAATGCAAATATATACCTACGATTTGCTTTAAATCCGACCATCGAGTTACTATTTGTACGAAAGGCAAAGGTATTTGCCCATTCAAAGACTTTTCGGACACCCTGTATACATACATAAAAACACAACACAACACGACACATGGTAATTTAAATATTTTCGATTTTCTTCAAAACCGACCCTATTAATTTTATCTTCGTACTTATGACAAAGTTATTTGCGCATATAAAGACTTTTCGGACACCCTGTAGGCATATACAGAATCACCCACATGCCGAAAGGTATAAAATGTACTTTCGAATCGTTCAGGGTACTTTAAAAGGGAGTCAATTCATTTCCCTAAAATTAAATTTGGCAAAGATATTTCCCCATACAAAGACTTTTTGGACATTCTGTTGTGTACCAACATATAAACAACCACACAAAGGAATGAAAAATTTACGATTTCCTTGAAATAAGACTCATTTAAGTTTTTCTTCGCTCTAATGACAAAGATATTTGCGCATACAAAGACTTTTCGGACACCCTGTAGACATATATACAATCATGCACATGCCGGAAGGTATAAAATGTATTTTAGAATCGTTCTGGTTACTTTAAAAACGATCCGAATCAAGTCATTTCCCTAAAATTAAATTAAAATTATTCAATAATAATTAATATATTGCCCCAAAAGTATACACGCTCATGGTTAGAAAATAAAATGCATATTTTGGGATATTTTCGATGCCACTGAGCTTCATATTAGAATCTTCAATGATGCTTTGTAGCGTCATAGGAAAATCGATTAAAATGGTATTTAATCGGTATAATATGAAATGAAATGTCTTTCTACCGAAAGTATAAGGTCCCTAAATGCATTGCCCGGTAAATTCGAGGCCGAAGTTGGTCCGGACTCCTTCCAATCTCGCATCAAAATGCTGACATTTTAGTCAAATTGTGACATTTCATACATTATAATTAAATGAATAAATTTCCCCGTATAGAAATTGATTTTTAAATGCCTTTGCAGGACCTCAGCAAAATTAATGAAATTGGTATTTAATGCTCAAATCGTCCAATGAAATGTACCGCTATTAAAAATATAAAGACCATTTTACCTTTGCCATGTATATTTCAAGCCGAAATCGGTTCAGGAAGCTTCCAATATCGCTACAAAAACTGTTACTTTCATGACATTTTGACACGTCATATTTTAATTTCGATGTAAAGAGGGTCCGTTCAATTGTTTTGTCAAGGCACGGCTTTTATATATGCACTTTTTAAAATTTTTCCTGCAGCGATGCAAAAAAAGGTATTTATTTATAACTTTAACGAAAAAATATGGAGTTTTAATTAGTTAGGAGTGTTCTTAGATGATCAGGGAAGAAAATAAACCAAAAAAGAATCGTTAAATAAGAGAAATAATATATAATAATGCCTTTTAAATATGAATTTTGATGGAAAAAAACAGAAAAAATGAGTTTTTACCCCCTAAATGCGGCCCTGGATCACCCATTCGGGATTCATTTTAAAGCCTGATTATATCCCCAACGGATAGCGTTGAAAAAGTTAGAAGAAATTAGATAGGAAAAGATACAGAGTGATTCAAATGTAGAGATGTCATGAAAAAAAATCGTAAAAAATCGAAATTTAATTATCAATTGCTCCTTTCCTATTAGGAATAAAAGAACTAAAAAATACGTTTGTAACGTATTTCGGCGAGCACTTTCCGATAAGGCTCATGGGATTTCGATTTGGATCCATTTTGACCCCCAAAAAAATTGACAACCGTCAAAGATTTGCATGAAAAATCGTAATTTCCACTTTTTCCCAAATTTTTCCAATTTCCAGTCGTTTTAGGTATAGGTAAATGTATTGCAAAAAGAAAGTATTTGAGATTCTTTAGTTTTAAGTTCAAATACGTTTTTCTGTCCGATGTTCCGGTTTCGACTTATTCGGTGCCAAATTGGGGTCTACAAAGGGCATTTTTCGACATAAAAAAATTCAAAAAAATTACTTCCCATTTTCCGAATACCACCAGTTTCAATAGGGTTCGGAACACCCCGGTCCTCCACAACCTCCAAAAATTTAAATCGATTTAATTCACTTTTGCGACCTGTAATCGATGTCAACGGAAATCGCTGAAATTTCGACTTTGGCGTTTAATAACTCCGAAACGGAACACCCTGTATAACTGAATTTTTTACCGAAGCTAGCCGCACTATCCCTCTATTAACCCAGAAAATTTGGTTGCCGCCTCTATAACCGTTTTCGAGAAAAAAAATTGAAAATGTGAAAATGTCGAAACGGACGACAACATACGCACATCCATACACACATTTTTCTGACCAAGGGCTCGGTATAGAGACCGAGCCTGAAAGGCGGTCTCTAACTAGTACGGATAGACCGCCTAATCGCCCCCCGAGGGGGCTCTATAAGGTCGGTAATATCATCATTGTCATGCCCTGAAAATTTCGTGTTTCTAGGCCAAGTATTAAGGAAGATATCACACTCCTTCGGACTGATGATGGAGAATAGACCGCCCTTCGTGACCCCATCGCTACATACATACAAACACCTACACGTAGAAACTATTTTTGCCAACAAAAATACTTTTCGGACACCCTGTATACATACATACAAACATAAACACATATTAATACAAATATATTTGATTTGCTTGAAATTCGACCTAATAAAGTTTATCTAAGTACTAATAGGAGTATTTGCCCATTCCAAGAATTTTTGGACACCCTGTATACATTCAATCTAACACTCACACGTTTAAATAGGAATATAGACGATTTTCTTGAAATCCGCCTTAATTACGTTTATTTTGGTCGTATTAAAATGAGTTGCAAATACTAAGACTTTTCGGACACCCTGTATACACACGTACAAGCATAAACACATAGTAATACAAATATAGACGATTTTCTTGAAATCCGCCTTAATTAAGTTTATTTAGGTCCTAATAAAAGGAGTTGCACCCTGTATACACACGTACAATCATAAACCCATAGTAATACAAATATAGACGATTTTCTTGAAATCCGCCTTAATTAAGTTTATTTTGGTCCTAATAAAAGGAGTTGCAAATAATAAGACTTTTCGGACACCCTGTATACACACGCACAAGCATAAACACATAGTAATACAAATATAGACAATTTTCTTGAAATCCGCCTTAAATAAGTTTATTTTGGTCCTAATAAAAGGAGTTGCAAATAATAAGACTTTTCGGACACCCTGTATACACACGTACAAGCATAAACACATATTAATACAAATATATTCGATTTACTTGAAATTCGACCTAATAATGCTAAGTACTAATAGGAGTATTTGCCCATTCCAAGAATTTTTGGACACCCTGTATACATTCAATCTAACACTCACACGTTTAAATAGGAATATAGACGATTTTCTTGAAATCCGCCTTAATTACGTTTATTTTGGTCGTATTAAAATGAGTTGCAAATACTAAGACTTTTCGGACACCCTGTATACACACGTACAAGCATAAACACATAGTAATACAAATATAGACGATTTTCTTGAAATCCGCCTTAATTAAGTTTATTTAGGTCCTAATAAAAGGAGTTGCACCCTGTATACACACGTACAATCATAAACACATAGTAATACAAATATAGACGATTTTCTTGAAATCCGCCTTAATTAAGTTTATTTTGGTCCTAATAAAAGGAGTTGCAAATAATAAGACTTTTCGGACACCCTGTATACACACGCACAAGCATAAACACATAGTAATACAAATATAGACAATTTTCTTGAAATCCGCCTTAATTAAGTTTATTTTGGTCCTAATAAAAGGAGTTGCAAATAATAAGACTTTTCGGACACCCTGTATACACACGTACAAGCATAAACACATATTAATATATATTCGATTTACTTGAAATTCGACCTAATAATGCTAAGTACTAATAGGAGTATTTGCCCATTCCAAACTAAGACTTTTCCAACACCCTGTATACAAACATATAAATCCGTACACATAGAAATGCAAATATATACCTACGATTTGCTTTAAATCCGACCATCGAGTTACTATTTGTACGAAAGGCAAAGGTATTTGCCCATTCAAAGACTTTTCGGACACCCTGTATACATACATAAAAACACAACACAACACGACACATGTTAATTTAAATATTTTCGATTTTCTTGAAAACCGACCCTATTAATTTTATCTTCGTACTTATGACAAAGTTATTTGCGCATATAAAGACTTTTCGGACACCCTGTAGGCATATACAGAATCACCCACATGCCGAAAGGTATAAAATGTACTTTCGAATCGTTCAGGTTACTTTAAAAGGGAGTCAATTCATTTCCCTAAAATTAAATTTGGCAAAGATATTTCCCCATACAAAGACTTTTTGGACATTCTGTTGTGTGTACCAACATATAAACAACCACACAAAGGAATGAAAAATTTACGATTTCCTTGAAATAAGACTCATTTAAGTTTTTCTTCGCTCTAATGACAAAGATATTTGCGCATACAAAGACTTTTCGGACACCCTGTAGACATATATACAATCATGCACATGCCGGAAGGTATAAAATGTATTTTAGAATCGTTCTGGTTACTTTAAAACGATCCGAATCAAGTCATTTCCCTAAAATTAAATTAAAATTATTCAATAATAATTAATATATTGCCCCAAAAGTATACACGCTCATGGTTAGAAAATAAAATGCATATTTTGGGATTTTTTCGATGCCACTGAGCTTCATATTAGAATCTTCAATGATGCTTTGTAGCGTCATAGGAAAATCGATTAAAATGGTATTTAATCGGTATAATATGAAATGAAATGTCTTTCTACCGAAAGTATAAGGTCCCTAAATGCATTGCCCGGTAAATTCGAGGCCGAAGTTGGTCCGGACTCCTTCCAATCTCGCATCAAAATGCTGACATTTTAGCCAAATTGTGACATTTCATACATTATAATTAAATGAATAAATTTCCCCGTATAGAAATTGATTTTTAAATGCCTTTGCAGGACCTCAGCAAAATTAATGAAATTGGTATTTAATGCTCAAATCGTCCAATGAAATGTACCGCTATTAAAAATATAAAGACCATTTTACCTTTGCCATGTATATTTCAAGCCGAAATCGGTTCAGGAAGCTTCCAATATCGCTACAAAAACTGTTATTTTCATGACATTTTGACAGGTCATATTTTAATTTCGATGTAAAGAGGGTCCGTTCAATTGTTTTGTCAAGGCACGGCTTTTATATATGCACTTTTTAAAATTTTTCCTGCAGCGATGCAAAAAAGGTATTTATTTATAACTTTAACGAAAAAATATGGAGTTTTAATTAGTTAGGAGTGTTCTTAGATGATCAGGGAAGAAAATAAACCAAAAAAGAATCGTTAAATAAGAGAAATAATATATAATAATGCCTTTTAAATATGAATTTTGATGGAAAAAAACATAAAAAATGAGTTTTTACCCCCTAAATCAGGCCCTGGATCACCCATTCGGGATTCATTTTAAAGCCTGATTATATCCCCAACGGATAGCGTTGAAAAAGTTAGAAGAAATTAGATAGGAAAAGATACAGAGTGATTCAAATGTAGAGATGTCATGAAAAAAAATCGTAAAAAATCGAAATTTAATTATCGATTTCTCCTTTCCTATTAGAAATAAAAGAACAAAAAAATACGTTTCTAACGTATTTCGGCGAGCTCTTTCCGATAGGGCACATGGAATTTCGATTTGGATCCATTTTGACCCCCCAAAAAATTCAAAACCGTCAAAAATTTGCATGAAAATTCGTAATTTCCAGATTTTCCCAAATTTTTCCAATTTGCAGTCGTTTTAGGTATAGGTAAATGTATTGCAAAAAGAAAGTATTTGAGATTCTTTAGTTTTATGTTCAAATACGTTTTTCTGTCCGCAGTTTCGGTTTCGACTTATTCAGTGCCAAAGTGGGGTCTACAAAGGGCATTTTTCGACTTAAAAAAATTCAAAAAAATTACTTCTCATTTTCCGAATATCGCCAATTTCAATTGGGTTCGGAACACCCCGGTCCTCTACAACCTCTGAAAATTTAAATCGATTTAGTTAAGTTTTGCGACCTGTAATCGATTTCAACGGAAATCGCTGAAATTTCGACTTTGACGTTTTATATCTCCGAAACGGAACACCCTGTATAACTGAATTTTTTACCGAAGCTAGCCACACTATCCCTCTATTAACCCAGAAAATTTGGTTGCCCTCCCTCTAACCGTTTTCGAGAAAAAAAATTGAAAATGTGAAAATGTCGAAACGGACGACAACATACGCACGCACGCACATACACACATTTTTCTGACCAAGCAGGGGTATAGAGACCGAGCCTGAAAGGCGGTCTCTAACACACGAACATTTTTCTCACTGACGGCGCTCTATAACTAGTACGGATAGACCGCCTAATCGCCCCCCGAGGGGGCTCTATAAGGTCGGTAATATCATCATTGTCATGCCCTGAAAATTTCGTGTTTCTAGGCCAAGTATTAAGGAAGATATCACACTCCTTCGGACTGATGATGGAGAATAGACCGCCCTTCGTGACCCCATCGCTACATACATACAAACACCTACACGTAGAAACTATTTTTGCCAACAAAAATACTTTTCGGACACCCTGTATACATACATACAAACATAAACACATATTAATACAAATATATTTGATTTGCTTGAAATTCGACCTAATAAAGTTTATCTAAGTACTAATAGGAGTATTTGCCCATTCCAAGAATTTTTGGACACCCTGTATACATTCAATCTAACACTCACACGTTTAAATAGGAATATAGACGATTTTCTTGAAATCCGCCTTAATTACGTTTATTTTGGTCGTATTAAAATGAGTTGCAAATACTAAGACTTTTCGGACACCCTGTATACACACGTACAAGCATAAACACATAGTAATACAAATATAGACGATTTTCTTGAAATCCGCCTTAATTAAGTTTATTTAGGTCCTAATAAAAGGAGTTGCACCCTGTATACACACATAAATCATAAACACATAGTAATACAAATATAGACGATTTTCTTGAAATCCGCCTTAATTAAGTTTATTTTGGTCCTAATAAAAGGAGTTGCAAATAATAAGACTTTTCGGACACCCTGTATACACACGCACAAGCATAAACACATAGTAATACAAATATAGACAATTTTCTTGAAATCCGCCTTAATTAAGTTTATTTTGGTCCTAATAAAAGGAGTTGCAAATAATAAGACTTTTCGGACACCCTGTATACACACGTACAAGCATAAACACATATTAATACAAATATATTCGATTTACTTGAAATTCGACCTAATAATGTTTATCTAAGTACTAATAGGAGTATTTGCCCATTCCAAACTAAGACTTTTCCAACACCCTGTATACAAACATATAAATCCGTACACATAGAAATGCAAATATAATACCTACGATTTGCTTTAAATCCGACCATCGAGTCACTATTTGTACGAAAGGCAAAGGTATTTGCCCATTCAAAGACTTTTCGGACACCCTGTATACATACATAAAAACACAACACAACACGACACATGGTAATTTAAATATTTTCGATTTTCTTGAAAACCGACCCTATTAATTTTATCTTCGTACTTATGACAAAGTTATTTGCGCATATAAAGACTTTTCGGACACCCTGTAGGCATATACAGAATCACCCACATGCCGAAAGGTATAAAATGTACTTTCGAATCGTTCAGGTTAATTTAAAAGGGAGTCCATTCATTTCCCTAAAATTAAATTTGGCAAAGATATTTCCCCATACAAAGACTTTTTGGACATTCTGTTGTGTACCAACATAGAAACAACCACACAAAGGAATTAAAAATTTACGATTTCCTTGAAATAAGACTCATTTAAGTTTTTCTTCGCTCTAACGACAAAGATATTTGCGCATACAAAGACTTTTCGGACACCCTGTAGACATATATACAATCATGCACATGCCGGAAGGTATAAAATGTATTTTAGAATCGTTCTGGTTACTTTAAAACGATCCGAATCAAGTCATTTCCCTAAAATTAAATTAAAATTATTCAATAATAATTAATATATTGCCCCAAAAGTATACACGCTCATGGTTAGAAAATAAAATGCATATTTTGGGATTTTTTCGATGCCACTGAGCTTCATATTAGAATCTTCAATGATGCTTTGTAGCGTCATAGGAAAATCGATTAAAATGGTATTTAATCGGTATAATATGAAATGAAATGTCTTTCTACCGAAAGTATAAGGTCCCTAAATGCATTGCCCGGTAAATTCGAGGCCGAAGTTGGTCCGGACTCCTTCCAATCTCGCATCAAAATGCTGACATTTTAGCCAAATTGTGACATTTCATACATTATAATTAAATGAATAAATTTCCCCGTATAGAAATTGATTTTTAAATGCCTTTGCAGGACCTCAGCAAAATTAATGAAATTGGTATTTAATGCTCAAATCGTCCAATGAAATGTACCGCTATTAAAAATATAAAGACCATTTTACCTTTGCCATGTATATTTCAAGCCGAAATCGGTTCAGGAAGCTTCCAATATCGCTACAAAAACTGTTATTTTCATGACATTTTGACAGGTCATATTTTAATTTCGATGTTTTGTCAAGGCACGGCTTTTATATATGCACTTTTTAAAATTTTTCCTGCAGCGATGCAAAAAAAGGTATTTATTTATAACTTTAACGAAAAAATATGGAGTTTTAATTAGTTAGGAGTGTTCTTAGATGATCAGGGAAGAAAATAAACCAAAAAAGAATCGTTAAATAAGAGAAATAATATATAATAATGCCTTTTAAAGATGAATTTTGGTTGAAAAAAACCGAAAAAATGAGTTTTTACCCCCTAAATGCGGCCCTGGATCACCCATTCGGGATTTGTTTTAAAGCCTGATTATATCCCCAAGGGATAGCGTTGAAAAAGTTGGAAGAAATTAGATAGGAAAAGATACAGAGTGATTCAAATGTAGAGATGTCATGAAAAAAAATCGTAAAAAATCGAAATTTAATTATCAATTGCTCCTTTCCTATTAGGAATAAAAGAACTAAAAAATACGTTTGTAACGTATTTCGGCGAGCTCTTTCCGATAAGGCTCATGGGATTTCGATTTGGATCCATTTTGACCCCCAAAAAAATTGACAACCGTCAAAGATTTGCATGAAAAATCGTAATTTCCACTTTTTCCCAAATTTTTCCAATTTCCAGTCGTTTTAGGTATAGGTAAATGTATTGCAAAAAGAAAGTATTTGAGATTCTTTAGTTTTAAGTTCAAATACGTTTTTCTGTCCGATGTTCCGGTTTCGACTTATTCGGTGCCAAATTGGGGTCTACAAAGGGCATTTTTCGACATAAAAAAATTCAAAAAAATTACTTCCCATTTTCCGAATACCGCCAGTTTCAATAGGGTTCGGAACACCCCGGTCTTCTACAACCTCTGAAAATTTAAATCGATTTAATTCACTTTTGCGACCTGTAATCGATTTCAACGGAAATAGCTGAAATTTCGACTTTGGCGTTTAATAACTCCGAAACGGAACACCCTGTATAACTGAATTTTTTACCGAAGCTAGCCGCACTATCCCTCTATTAACCCAGAAAATTTGGTTGCCGCCTCTATAACCGTTTTCGAGAAAAAAAATTTAAAAGGTGAAAATGTCGAAACGGACGACAACACACGGCCATACACACATTTTTCTGACCAAGGGCTCGGTATAGAGACCGAGCCTGAAAGGCGGTCTCTAACTAGTACGGGTAGACCGCCTAATCGCCCCCTGAGGGGGCTCTATAAGGTCGGTAATATCATCATTGTCATGCCCTGAAAATTTCGTGTTTCTAGTCCAAGTATTAAGGAAATCCGCCTTAATTAAGTTTATTTTGGTCCTAATAAAAGGAGTTGCACCCTGTATACACACGTACAATCATAAACACATAGTAATACAAATATAGACGATTTTCTTGAAATCCGCCTTAATTAAGTTTATTTTGGTCCTAATAAAAGGAGTTGCAAATAATAAGACTTTTCGGACACCCTGTATACACACGTACAAGCATAAACACATATTAATACAAATATATTCGATTTACTTGAAAATCGACCTAATAATGCTAAGTACTAATAGGAGTATTTGCCCATTCCAAACTAAGACTTTTCCAACACCCTGTATACAAACATATAAATCCGTACACATAGAAATGCAAATATATACCTACGATTTGCTTTAAATCCGACCATCGAGTTACTATTTGTACGAAAGGCAAAGGTATTTGCCCATTCAAAGACTTTTCGGACACCCTGTATACATACATAAAAACACAACACAACACGACACATGGTAATTTAAATATTTTCGATTTTCTTGAAAACCGACCCTATTAATTTTATCTTCGTACTTATGACAAAGTTATTTGCGCATATAAAGACTTTTCGGACACCCTGTAGGCATATACAGAATCACCCACATGCCGAAAGGTATAAAATGTACTTTCGAATCGTTCAGGTTACTTTAAAAGGGAGTCAATTCATTTCCCTAAAATTAAATTTGGCAAAGATATTTCCCCATACAAAGACTTTTTGGACATTCTGTTGTGTACCAACATATAAACAACCACACAAAGGAATGAAAAATTTACGATTTCCTTGAAATAAGACTCATTTAAGTTTTTCTTCGCTCTAATGACAAAGATATTTGCGCATACAAAGACTTTTCGGACACCCTGTAGACATATACACAATCATGCACATGCCGGAAGGTATAAAATGTATTTTAGAATCGTTCTGGTTACTTTAAAACGATCCGAATCAAGTCATTTCCCTAAAATTAAATTAAAATTATTCAATAATAATAATTAATATATTGTGCGACGCACTTTGTTCAAAAAAAAAGTGTTTGATTAAAAACTGTCAAAGATACTATGATGAGTATCATTGACCAAGTACTTACCGCTTAACTTGAAAGCATTAAAAATAACTCTTAAAGGTACTCTAGAGGAAAACACAGGAACAACAGGGTGTTCTGAGGGAAGCAGGTGTAGTAGAGCGCGTGCAAATTAGCCCTTGGCTCAGTTAGCCGGGTAGGTTCAATTGGACGCCACCAGTTTTTTACACCGACGTAAACTGGAAGTCGCCTAGATGGTTTAGGGACCTGCTTCTCACACAACAAACCCGCTATTCATAATGAAAATTAAAACACAGGGCGCAGTGAGCTGGAAAAAAAGAAAAACGGAATACATTTACCACTGTACATATATTTACAGATAATAAAAAAAAACAAGTGTTTACAGTTGGTATACACACAAAACAATTGAAAATTGGGCGATTTTTTTTTTTTGCCCCCGCAAGATAGAAAAAGTTACATTAAGTAAAAAAGAAATAAACTTCCTGAGGAAGTCTGTCCTCAGAAACACAAAAATACGCTGGCTCCTTAGCCCCTACTGTGGACCATAGGAAGGCTGCTTAGCGCCCGCCAAAAGAAATAGGGATGCCTTGTATCCCCTACAGGAGTAGGGAGGTTCGTGGCCCCTACCAAGGACCCTAGGAATAAAACAATTCCCAGTAGTTACAGTAATTCAACTTTAATTAATAAAAAAAATATATTTGAAGTTACGTTAATAATTACAAATAAAAATCAGAAGTTACGTTATTAGAAAAGATTACTATTCAGAGAGAGACAATTGACTTGAATTAAAGCGCCGAAATCTAACAATTTTTTTTTTCATATTAATTAATTAATTTAATATTAAAAGAGAAAGCCATTGGCTTAAACTGAATCGAAAAATTTGGATAAGTAGAAAAATATGTAAAAATAAGAAGCTACGTCAATATAAAAAAAAAACACTAATAAAAGAGAAAGTAATTATTTGCAAAATTTAAACGAGCTTAGGATAATATTAAAAAGTTACCTTAATAAACAAAGTTAATATTTGGATAAATAATTTACTGAAACTAATCCGCAAAATTTAAGAATATTAGATAAAAGGCTAATAATAAATGAGAAAGCCAGTGGCCTGAAATCAATCGCAGAATTTTAGTTAAGTTAGAAAAAAAACAAAGTGTGAAGTTACTTTAATTAAAAAAAAAACTATCAATAAAATAAGTAATCGCTGAAAACCAGATTGCAAAATTTAAACAAACTCATGGTAAGATTTAAAAAAAGTTACGTTACTAAACAAAAGAAATTGTTACGCAAGGGCATTGATAACTAAATAAAATTGTACAGTTCCTTGATACTCAGCGATAAGCGTTAATATTTACAAAAATTAAATGTTCATCAACTGACCAGTTTAGCACTTCATTATGTTATCTTACATTAACAATAAAAAAAAATAATAAAAGTACAACAAAAGCAAAAATAATCGATAATTAAATCACAAGTTCACGCAAGATTACAGGTATAAACAAAGCAAAAGGCTTAAGCAAAGCCAAAAAAAAGTAAAATAATTAAAACCTCAAACCCCTATAGTAGCTTGACTCAAAAGCTAAGCGTTAACACTACTCGTGTAAATAAAGTGGATCAATGTAAGATAACACAAGAATAATAATTGACTTCACAAAAATTTTAATCATTTAAATTAAGAGAAATCACCCTGTATAGGGAGAAACCGTTCGAATATTAACAATGAAAATACACACCGTTTATGTACCTTTATAAAACACAAAGCTTAAATTACAAGCAAATAAATCGCTAAAGCAAGGCAGCTACTATATATAACTACTTTAGGTTCCCAAAGCAAATAATATGATAATAACAAAAGTATTACATTAACTATCTACAAGGCAAGTATGTAGCTACCCTCTGTCCCAAATCGTACGATATAATAAATGGGTGTAAAACATGTACGAGCTATAATAAGTTACTTTACCCCAAAATTATAGTCAGATGTCAAATTTGCAAATTAAATAGTAGGTTGATTGACCCCTCTAAAAACATAAAAATATTATTCAACCAAATCTTTATACCAAAAGCAAAAACAAATCTAAATTATCCAACTTCCCAGAGATAAAACCCGTGAAACCCTGAGCCCGTACATATTTTAACTCATAAAAAAAAGGTTTTGTGGCACTTATTCAGAACACAAATTCTCTTATAACTATATAAATCACTGCTTGAAATGAGTACTACAGTTAGCCCAATTTACTCCTGCATGTGCTTTGCGGTAAAGTTATTAAAAAAAAAAAGGAAACGATTTAAACAATCTACATTTACTAAGATAGTTACTGACGTACTTAAAATCAAATAAAATCTGGCTCGTAAGCTGGTATAAAGAGGTCTTAAACAAAAATTATAGATTGTACGAGCTTTACTGCCAACCATCAAGACTGAAAAAGTTATTCGCAAATTAGGTAAAGTGATATTAATATTTAAGAAATTGAAGGCTTGACTATTATATTAATAGTTTAGTCAGTTATTATTATTCAAAATAAGAAGTAGCACACCGAGCTACAAAACTAGGCTTAGAACAAAATACTTTAAAACCGAGTTTCAATAATTACGGTTCGCTAAAATTTTAATTAAAATTTAGGGGCACAAAATGGGCAAATACGTATCTAAGAAAAAGGCAAGGCCCTAAACAAAAAAACTTCAAGCTTCAAGGTTTAACTTACCCCTTTATCCAAGATAAGGAGGGCTTGACAAACTAAATTCCAGAACTGCAGGCAGCAAAAGGGCACCACACAGCAAAGGTTACCACAGGGTTTGGACCTCCAAACTGTTGCCGATGTTCGTGGCTATCATCGAAGTCGCCCAAAAATATCCGGCGTCTTGCAGAAACAAATTCTTCAAGAATTTAAACACGGTCCCTGACTTTTTAATCCAAAAAAAAAACTAGAATTTCCAAATTGAAACTTTCAGATAGGGACCATGGAACAATTGCTTCGAAGAATAGAGTGGAAGTCACCGGCCTATGCCTCGTGTCGGAAGAATCATATGACACTTCCTCCCACCACAGACACATATCCAAGATGGTTCCGAAGAATTTCCGCCCTGCACTGATTACTCCAACTGTCGCCACGCCACCAAACAAAGACACTACTATTGTACAGAGACCCCGGGCGTGAAACAATAAAGTCACGGAAATACAGAAAGTTATACCTACGCCGGTGGCCTGAACAAAATAGCAACGAAAGCCTGCCAAACCCACGCGAAAATGCTTAACGATACAGTACAAATTTTACCCCTCCGGTTTGGCAGCACTGCAAGACTCTGACAGTGTCAGCCTGTCAGTTCAACCAAAAATTCTAACCTTCTCATATAACTCAATTAAATGTTTACAAAATTCAAAACAAGATCTTGGAAAAGAAAAGAGAAGGAAATCTTGGAGTTTAATTAATAGAGAACGCTAGATTCAGAAATCCAGGACAGTGAAGGCAGTGGAAAACACCGGGATTAAATCTCATTCAAAATGTAGGTAGTCTTTTAAAATTTATTCTCTAAAAATATGTTATCATAAATAGACTAAAGGCGACTGTCTGTACACACAGGAAGGCCTTAAGCAAGGCGAAAATTCAGGCCCAAGCCAGAAAGAAAGATTTTAAAGCAGACTACAACAGATGGACAAGCTCATGTTAAGCCGATTTGGACCAGATAAAAGGGCAATCAACACCCCCAGGGGGTAGCCTGGACAGCAAGGGAAGGGGGCCACATAGCGGAAGAGCGAAGATAGATCTTCTGAATCAAGGTAAATAACTAAGAAAACAGGCGTTCGTGAATAAACTAATTATTAGAACAAAACTAATTCGGTGACAAAAATGACCTGTCACAACTCCCCCTCTCCTACGAAAGGAGGGAAATTTTCCAATGAAAATTAACCGACGATAAGGATCAGAGGCTCTCTGTATGATACAAGAAAATCGAAAAATAAAATAAATTACCTGCGCTATGCTGGCGCCAATAAAAAAAAACATAAGTGAAGATACGTGGGAACCCAAGGTAGTACCATATAACTAATACTAACTAACAAGACTGATAACTCAATCTTAAAATAACTAAATACTCAAAGAAATCTTTGGTCCCTTTGCCACTAGTCACCCAGCGACCTCCTCCAGGAAGATTCGGTGTGGAACGTAAACCCTAAGTTGATAAGGGAGCTAGCATTGCGTTACACCCAAAAATATTGTGGGGAACCTCGTTTACTAGCCTCACACCGTAGAATCGTCCCGAATTAAATCACCAAGTGACATGCGTCAAACCAACCAAAGGGTGGACAACTAAAAAGGAAAAGATAAATATAATACAACATAAGTAAAATGAGAAGAAAAGAGGGATAGCCCAGATGATCCACCATACAAAAGGGAGTGGATTGTAGCACCCACCAAGCTAAAAGATGCACCAAACGGGAAGCACATCGGTCCCTGTACAAAACAACAAAAAAAATTAAATGTAAAACGAGATAGGGACAAGTGTCCAAATCGATAAAGCCAAAATAAGGTAAAGTCGAAATCGGGATAGTTTTATCTTGTCTAAATGGAGAATAGGCAAAATATATCAGTAAAGATCTAGGCGCAAAACCAGTAAAACTGAAATGGCCGGAGACTAACATATAGTGCTACCAAAACCTAGACCTAAGACAAATCCAAATAAATAAAATACCAAAGGTATTAAAGTAAATTAAAGCCAATCAAAGGCCAATCACGATAAGGTAAGTAAATCAAAATAAAGGTACGTAAATCAAAATACAAGGTAATCGAAATAAACCAACGTAAATGTAATCGAAATTACGCAACGGTAAGCAAATAAACGCAAAGATAAGTAAATTAACGAAAGGTAAGCAAATTATCGCAAAGGTAAGTAAAGTATCGCAAAGGTAAACAAATTATCGCAAAGGAAAGCAAATTATCTCAAATGTAAGTAAATTATCGCAAATATATAAAAAAAAGGTAATCAACCAAAAGTAAATGAAACAAGTAAATCAACTAAAGGTTCGCAAATCGAGATAAAGAAAATTGGGTTACTTGCCAACAACTAGCAGTGAATCCCACCATAAGTGGTATTCTCAACTTCACAAAATCAGCAAAAGGAGAGAAAGAAAATTGTGTTTCTACTCTAAATCCCCAAAGGAAAGACAAAGTCGTACTCGAGCAAAAACACATACTAGTTCAAGTAACCGAAATTTCCAGACACAAGTAGGGAATAATAATAACATCACGTCAAGGTAGAGAAAATTAAGCCAAATCAAAGTAAAAGGTCACATCAAGGTAAATACGTCAAATCAAGGTAAAAAAAAAGGTCCTATTAAGATAATAAATAAAGACTTTTGGCCCTAGTCTTTGGTAAAAAAAAAACCCTTAATAGTGAATGCAGATAAAAAAAAACGATAAAGAAAATTAGGTCCAAAAGTAATTAATCACCGCCTTCTAACCTAGTAATCAAACTTAAATTACCATGTGACACACCGACCCCCATCTCGTCTCGCGCCGAGTTGGGTATCTGCGTGAGACTGATAAACGCAAAAAGGTAAGCTACAGTAAATGACCATAAACGTTAGTATACGTTACTATACTATAAACCAAGTGACGATAAGGTAAAGATAATCAGGTAATGACAGATAAAAGATAACGAGGCGTAAGGCGGTGTTGGCAAGTGAAAGTAGTAAGGCAGCTGAGGGCTTACCTACTACAAACAATAGAAGCAAGGCAGCTGAAGGCTTACCTTGCCACGGCTTTCAGGGGACTCCTACCCCACCTAGTAAACCCAGTGCAGCGCTATTCTAAGTGACAGTGTCCAAATCCATCAAGTCTCGCGCCCAGATGGATCCAAACACAATCACGCCCACACTGCAGAGCATAAACGGCACTCAGAGGACTCCTACCTCAACTAGTTAACCCAGTGCAGTACTATTCTAAGCGATAGTGTCCAAATCCATCAAGCTTCGAGCCAACATGGATTCAGACACCATCACGCCCATACTGCAGGGCATAAACGGCACTTAGAGGACTCCTACCTCAACTAGTTAACCCAGTGCAGTACTATTCTAAGCGATAGTGTCCAAATCCATCAAGCTTCGAGCCAACATGGATTCAGACACCATCACGCCCATACTGCAGGGCATGAAATTGCTCACGACTGAGCAAGGACAGTAAAAAAAAACAAGAATTTAAACTGGGCCAAAAGTCCAAATTAACGCAACGATAAAAGAAAACTCACTAAAGCCATTATTACCGAAAGAAGGGAAAAAAAATTAAATGTAATTAACCAAATTGAAGCTATGGACTCGAAAGTTAATAAATTCAGAAATCAATAGATTGATAAATAAATTGAAGCAAAATGACACGTAAAACGTAATATTAAATTAATGACAGTAAAATCAACGGAATGTAATAAAGTAAATAATGACTTTGAGTTGCCTAACAATTTATTCACTCCTACGGACCACCAAATGCAGTTTCGGCATATACCGGTTTAAGGTCTTGTACATGCCAAATGCCCTTACTAACACCGTGTTCGTCTTCAAGCTCATACGTACACGTGCCGGTCTTTTCTACGATCTTAAACGGACCTACAAATTCCGGAGCCAACTTTGCGCTATAATATTTAGCTGCATCGGATATACTTTTATTCTTACGCCAGACTTCTTGACCGGGGACAAAGCTTACTGGGCGTCGGCGCAAATTATAGTTATGTCGATTTTTAACACGAGAAGCTTCGATTTTAGTGTGGACTTTTCTAAATAATTGTTTGAAAGCTTCTATTCGTTCTCGAATGTAATTTTGACGCTCAGTTTCTACTTGAGGAACACCCTCAGCATAGTCCGAACCGAATAGCTTGTGTTCCCTGCCAAAATTAACGCAGTATGGGGTGAAGCCCGTAGTTTCGTGTCGCGAAGTGCGAATGGCGCAACCGATAGCAGTTAAATTATCTTCCCAAGTTCGATGGTTATTTTGTTGAACGTAAGAGCGCAACATCGTTTTAATAACTCTATTAACACGTTCAGTATGATCTGCTCTAGGATAATAATTAGCAGTGTAAAATATTCTAACCTTATATTTATCGCAAAGGGCTTGAAATTCTTTGGATTTCATTTGAGTTCCGTTGTCGCACGTTAAGAATTGAGGGGCTCCGTAAACTAAGAAGATGCCGTCTTCGACACACTTTACCAACGATTTTGCTATTGCCGATCGACACGGGAATAACACGACGTACTTGCTAAAATAATCGGTGACCACCAAAATATGAGTGTTACCTTGTTTAGAACGAGGTAAAGGACCTATGTAGTCTAGGCTGATGGCTTGCCAAGGCTCTTTTATGTCTGGGCGGTTACCCATTAGACCAGCTGGACGTTTCTGCTCTACTTTGTTCTGAGCACAAGTTCTACAAGCACGGACATAACTAGCAACGTCAGATCTCATTTTCGGCCAATAATATCTCTCGGCGACCTTCCAAAATGTTTTAAAAACACCCACGTGCCCTGCTGCTGGATTATCATGGCATCGAAGTAGTATCTCTTTTCGTTTATCCTTCGGCACTACTATTTTCCAGTAGGTAGAATGATCTGGAAAACTAGGATTGTTGGTCTTAACATATTTAAAGAGATTGCCATTCTCGACTCGCCAGCAAGAATATTTATCAGGACGTTCTTCTAGTTTCTGCATCATGCCTTTGTACCATTTGTCTGAGGTGTCAGAAAATGATGACGGTGGTTCGTCAACAGCTGCGACAGAATCAGTAGTCACTGGCACTGACCTAGAAAGAAAATCTGGCACGACGTGATCTCGGACTTTACGGTGGATCAATTCAAGGTCGTAAGGTTGTAAACGGAGAGCCCATCGAGCGAGGCGTCCTTGTGGATCTTTCAAATTATGCAGCCATAACAAAGAATGGTGATCTGTTATAACTTTAAAGTGTACACCCTCCAGGTAGTGACGAAGCTTTTCTACACTCCAAATTACGGCAAGGCACTCTTTTTCGGTGACGGTTAATTTCATCTCCTGTTTGGTGAGAGAACGTGAGAGATAGGAAATAACCTTTTCTCCATCATCAAATTGCTGAGTCAGAACTGCTCCTAAGCCATAAAATGACGCATCAGTCTGCAAAGTAAATGTGCGGTTGAAATCTGGACATGTAAGCACGGGAGCTGTGATAAGAGCTTCTTTGATCAAGTTGAATGACTGATGGCACTCTGAAGTCCATTCCCATTTGATATTTTTCCTGGTAAGCCGAGTAATTGGGGCTATAATAGCTGAAAAGTTCGGCACAAAACGCCGGTACCAAGAAGCGGTGCCAATAAAACGTCGAATTTCGGTGATATTTCGTGGAGGTGCTATATTCACAATGGCCTGCACTTTCTCAGGATCAGGTCTTAAACCTTGAGCGTCTACGATGTAGCCCAGGTATCTTAATTCTGGCTTACAAAAGTGACATTTCTCCTCGGAAACTATGAGTCCTGCATCTCTCAAACGGTCAAAAATAAGGCCTACAATTCTAAGGTGTTCAGGAAAGGTTCTGGAGATGATAATTATATCATCAAGATACACCATCACATGATTTTCCAAATCAACGCCTAGTACACGGTCTACTATACGTTGCCAGGTGGCTGGCGCATTGGTCAAGCCGAAGGGCATGCGCAGAAAATGATAAAGATTCCTACCTGGAACAGTGAAAGCAGTTAATTCACGTGAGGACTCACTAAGAGGTACCTGCCAGAACGCTGATTTTATGTCGATGGAGCTAATGTAGCGGGCGTCTCTGAGGCGATCCAAAATGGCGGAGATATAAGGTATAGGATATGCGTCTTTCTTAGTTTTTGTATTAAGCTTCCTAAAATCTATGCAGAACCTATAGCTGTCATCTTTCTTGCGTACCAAACACACTGGACTGGACCAAGGACTTTTAGAAGGTTCAATCACGCCAAGTTTCAACATCTCGTCGATTTCCTCGTCCATAATCCTTTGCTTGTATGGAGAAACTGGGTAGTAACGCTGTTTAATTGGCCTAGTGCCGGGTTCAAGCTCAATGACGTGTTCTGCTACCTTGCAGCAGCCAAGACCAGTACCCATTTCCGATATTTTCTCCTTAACTAGTGCATTTAAACACGCTCGGTCGGTTTCAGATAAAGAGTTGCCATCTATAACGCTACAAATTTCCGTAGGTTGATCATCAGTGGAAAAATGCCAGACATCCTGCTTCAAGTCGGGGATCACTTCCATGGTTCTCCAAAAGTCGATTCCTAAAATCAGTTGGTGGGACAGTTCTGGAAGAACTAAAATATCGATAACCCGAGTTCTATTTAATAAAGTCACAGGAACCTGAAAATAGCCCAAACTAGAGCAAGTTTGGCCGTTCGCAACGGTACAATCAGTTTGTTGCTTAATAAGTTTTAGGCCCAAACTTTCTAAAATTCGGAGACCAGGTTGACCTACAATAGTGCGTGATGCTCCAGAATCCAATAAGCCTAACATTTTGTAACCTAAAATTGAAATTTCCAAATAGGGGCGCTGGTCGCCATGCGCATGAGCTATGATAAAGTCCAATAATTTTTTATTTGGAAAAGAGTTATTAACGGGTGAATGAGTTTTAGAGATATTGGTTGACGAAAGGTTTTCATCAGAAAGAAAGTTATCGGTTGGCAAGAGATTTTTATTGGACGCAGAATTGTTAGGGAGTGAACGATTTTCGTTAGAAAGAAAAAGGTGGGTTGGTGAAAGGTTTTCATCGGAAAGAATGTTCTTGGTCGGTAGAAGGGTTTTATTGGGAACGGAGTTGTTGTTCAGCGAAGCGTTTTCATTGGAAGGAAAGTTGTTGGTCGGTAAAGTGAGAGTAACGGGAGTAGTCTTACGATCTATCGGCTCTCTCGAGAATCGTTTCTCTGTCAATAAACACTTAGGGCAGCTTTTACTGGTCACATTTGGTGCGCCGCAGCGGTAACAATGGATTCTGCGCTGTTCGGAGCACTGACTATTCCGATGACCTGGCTTATTACAGTTCCAGCACAAGATTGATCTGGCTATTTTTGGAGATGGTGGATGTGTCTCTCTGGGTAACTGTCTCACGTCTCGAGATGTTGATGGTGCTGGAGATGATGCGGTAACTACGTCAACGGCTGGTAACCGTTCATCGTCTTTCGAACCCGATGCTTCAGCAGGCATAAACGCGAAGTCTGGTTCTACAAAATTATGTCTTTTCCTAGGAGGTGGTACATAGTTCTCTGCACGATATTTCTTCAACTCCAGCTTGAGACATTCTCCTTCTAATTCTTCTAACTTGCTGACTACCGGAAGTTGGGTAGCATAAAAAGGTGACAAGTTTCGTATAATGATGTCAAGTTGAACGTCCTCTGAGATGGAGCCATGTCGTCTAAACAACGCACTCATATTAGAAAGGTAATCGACTATACTTTCACTCGAATCCTGAGTCCTGTCCAGAATTTCCTTAAATAGCCGATGACGATAGTCTGGCGGCTCGAAATGTTTGCACAGAAGGTCAGACAAACTAGACCAGTCCGAAAATCGATGACGATTTGCGCGAAACCAATTTAGCGCTCTACCAGTAAATAGGTCGATAGCGGATTCAAACAACTCGCGTTCTGAAATACCACGAGCTTCGCGTAGTTCCGATACTCGCTCCAAGAAATTATGCACCGTCATCTGTTTAGCCTCGCCGGTAAATCTAATTCCCCATTTTTCGACACGCTGCGCCTTGCTACACGAAGGATGGCTAACGGAGGTGGCAGCAGCTGTTACATTGGGACTAACCACGGGTGGAGTGACTTTGGGCGACGAGCGCGTGTGACGCGGTCGACTGTTGGACGCATTGCTAACTCCAGACGAATCCGAATCGTTGAGATGAGTTTGATCAAGTAAAGCGCTTAAATTCGGATCTTGTTTTAGGAGATCATCCAAACTGTTTAATTTGCTCAAAGTTTGAAGTAGCAAATTAGACCGAGTTTGCGATTCTTCGGCACTGAGGTTCTCAACCGGAATTCGATCAACACGAGTGAATAAATGGACAAGTTGCGACTGCAAACGCACGAACTTCGCTCTGGCTGAGTCACCAGAAATATTCTTGATCGCGTTCTCAATATCGTGTAATGTTTTCGTTATGTAGTCACATTCGTCGTCAAAAACAAAGTTATAGGCCGGACGAGTAAAAATTTTGCCTTTTCTTTCCATTTTTAAAATAGGACGTAACGATGATACAAGTTCTTTTGCGGTATTAGCATTGCTAGCCGGAATTCCACGAATCGTGAGCTCGTAAATAAGCATTTCTTTCCGAAGGCAATGAACTTGCATATTATAATCCATTTTGGAGCGGATAAAAACAACAGCAACTCAAAAGTCAATAAAAAAAAAATCAAATCTAGGTATAATCGCGTAAATCGAATAAATTTACCAAAACTACACCAATGGTGTAGTCAAATACAGCAAATAGAGGTAATTAAATCAGCAAAAATAACACGAAATAATAAAAAGGTAATCAAGCAATCGTAACACAGTACGCAAAGATAAAGTCACGTAAATAAATTAAATAAGATCGGTAATAAACCACAAATTCAAAGACAATCAAAGTTACGTAAACAAGTCAATTAAAATCGGTAATAAATCGCCAAAATCAAATGCAGTAATACAGGGCTAGTACAGTTAGAGTGAAAATTGATGGAAATTTTCAAAGTTCCATCCAGCTCACTAGACGCACAAGAGTAAAATTAGAGAGAAAAAAAAAGCGGTAATTTTTTTAAATATGCCCCACGTTGGGCGCCAAAAATTTGCGACGCACTTTGTTCAAAAAAAAAGTGTTTGATTAAAAACTGTCAAAGATACTATGATGAGTATCATTGACCAAGTACTTACCGCTTAACTTGAAAGCATTAAAAATAACTCTTAAAGGTACTCTAGAGGAAAACACAGGAACAACAGGGTGTTCTGAGGGAAGCAGGTGTAGTAGAGCGCGTGCAAATTAGCCCTTGGCTCAGTTAGCCGGGTAGGTTCAATTGGACGCCACCAGTTTTTTACACCGACGTAAACTGGAAGTCGCCTAGATGGTTTAGGGACCTGCTTCTCACACAACAAACCCGCTATTCATAATGAAAATTAAAACACAGGGCGCAGTGAGCTGGAAAAAAAGAAAAACGGAATACATTTACCACTGTACATATATTTACAGATAATAAAAAAAAAAACAAGTGTTTACAGTTGGTATACACACAAAACAATTGAAAATTGGGCGATTTTTTTTTTGCCCCCGCAAGATAGAAAAAGTTACATTAAGTAAAAAAGAAATAAACTTCCTGAGGAAGTCTGTCCTCAGAAACACAAAAATAAGCTGGCTCCTTAGCCCCTACTGTGGACCATAGGAAGGCTGCTTAGCGCCCGCCAAAAGAAATAGGGATGCCTTGTATCCCCTACAGGAGTAGGGAGGTTCGTGGCCCCTACCAAGGACCCTAGGAATAAAACAATTCCCAGTAGTTACAGTAATTCAACTTTAATTAATAAAAAAAATATATTTGAAGTTACGTTAATAATTACAAATAAAAATCAGAAGTTACGTTATTAGAAAAGATTACTATTCAGAGAGAGACAATTGACTTGAATTAAAGCGCCGAAATCTAACAATTTTTTTTTTCATATTAATTAATTAATTTAATATTAAAAGAGAAAGCCATTGGCTTAAACTGAATCGAAAAATTTGGATAAGTAGAAAAATATGTAAAAATAAGAAGCTACGTCAATATAAAAAAAAACACTAATAAAAGAGAAAGTAATTATTTGCAAAATTTAAACGAGCTTAGGATAATATTAAAAAGTTACCTTAATAAACAAAGTTAATATTTGGATAAATAATTTACTGAAACTAATCCGCAAAATTTAAGAATATTAGATAAAAGGCTAATAATAAATGAGAAAGCCAGTGGCCTGAAATCAATCGCAGAATTTTAGTTAAGTTAGAAAAAAAACAAAGTGTGAAGTTACTTTAATTAAAAAAAAACTATCAATAAAATAAGTAATCGCTGAAAACCAGATTGCAAAATTTAAACAAAATCATGGTAAGATTTAAAAAAAGTTACGTTACTAAACAAAAGAAATTGTTACGCAAGGGCATTGATAACTAAATAAAATTGTACAGTTCCTTGATACTCAGCGATAAGCGTTAATATTTACAAAAATTAAATGTTCATCAACTGACCAGTTTAGCACTTCATTATGTTATCTTACATTAACAATAAAAAAAAAAATAATAAAAGTACAACAAAAGCAAAAATAATCGATAATTAAATCACAAGTTCACGCAAGATTACAGGTATAAACAAAGCAAAAGGCTTAAGCGAAGCCAAAAAAAAGTAAAATAATTAAAACCTCAAACCCCTATAGTAGCTTGACTCAAAAGCTAAGCGTTAACACTACTCGTGTAAATAAAGTGGATCAATGTAAGATAACACAAGAATAATAATTGACTTCACAAAAATTTTAATCATTTAAATTAAGAGAAATCACCCTGTATAGGGAGAAACCGTTCGAATATTAACAATGAAAATACACACCGTTTATGTACCTTTATAAAACACAAAGCTTAAATTACAAGCAAATAAATCGCTAAAGCAAGGCAGCTACTATATATAACTACTTTAGGTTCCCAAAGCAAATAATATGATAATAACAAAAGTATTACATTAACTATCTACAAGGCAAGTATGTAGCTACCCTCTGTCCCAAATCGTACGATATAATGAATGGGTGTAAAACATGTACGAGCTATAATAAGTTACTTTACCCCAAAATTATAGTCAGATGTCAAATTTGCAAATTAAATAGTAGGTTGATTGACCCCTCTAAAAACATAAAAATATTATTCAACCAAATCTTTATACCAAAAGCAAAAACAAATCTAAATTATCCAACTTCCCAGAGATAAAACCCGTGAAACCCTGAGCCCGTACATATTTTAACTCATAAAAAAAAGGTTTTGTGGCACTTATTCAGAACACAAATTCCCTTATAACTATATAAATCACTGCTTGAAATGAGTACTACAGTTAGCCCAATTTACTCCTGCATGTGCTTTGCGGTAAAGTTATTAAAAAAAAAAAGGAAACGATTTAAACAATCTACATTTACTAAGATAGTTACTGACGTACTTAAAATCAAATAAAATCTGGCTCGTAAGCTGGTATAAAGAGGTCTTAAACAAAAATTATAGATTGTACGAGCTTTACTGCCAACCATCAAGACTGAAAAAGTTATTCGCAAATTAGGTAAAGTGATATTAATATTTAAGAAATTGAAGGCTTGACTATTATATTAATAGTTTAGTCAGTTATTATTATTCAAAATAAGAAGTAGCACACCGAGCTACAAAACTAGGCTTAGAACAAAATACTTTAAAACCGAGTTTCAACAATTACGGTTCGCTAAAATTTTAATTAAAATTTAGGGGCACAAAATGGGCAAATACGTATCTAAGAAAAAGGCAAGGCCCTAAACAAAAAAACTTCAAGCTTCAAGGTTTAACTTACCCCTTTATCCAAGATAAGGAGGGCTTGACAAACTAAATTCCAGAACTGCAGGCAGCAAAAGGGCACCACACAGCAAAGGTTACCACAGGGTTTGGACCTCCAAACTGTTGCCGATGTTCGTGGCTATCATCGAAGTCGCCCAAAAATATCCTGCGTCTTGCAGAAACAAATTCTTCAAGAATTTAAACACGGTCCCTGACTTTTTAATCCAAAAAAAAAAACTAGAATTTCCAAATTGAAACTTTCAGATAGGGACCATGGAACAATTGCTTCGAAGAATAGAGTGGAAGTCACCGGCCTATGCCTCGTGTCGGAAGAATCATATGACACTTCCTCCCACCACAGACACATATCCAAGATGGTTCCGAAGAATTTCCGCCCTGCACTGATTACTCCAACTGTCGCCACGCCACCAAACAAAGACACTACTATTGTACAGAGACCCCGGGCGTGAAACAATAAAGTCACGGAAATACAGAAAGTTATACCTACGCCGGTGGCCTGAACAAAATAGCAACGAAAGCCTGCCAAACCCACGCGAAAATGCTTAACGATACAGTACAAATTTTACCCCTCCGGTTTGGCAGCACTGCAAGACTCTGACAGTGTCAGCCTGTCAGTTCAACCAAAAATTCTAACCTTCTCATATAACTCAATTAAATGTTTACAAAATTCAAAACAAGATCTTGGAAAAGAAAAGAGAAGGAAATCTTGGAGTTTAATTAATAGAGAACGCTAGATTCAGAAATCCAGGACAGTGAAGGCAGTGGAAAACACCGGGATTAAATCTCATTCAAAATGTAGGTAGTCTTTTAAAATTTATTCTCTAAAAATATGTTATCATAAATAGACTAAAGGCGACTGTCTGTACACACAGGAAGGCCTTAAGCAAGGCGAAAATTCAGGCCCAAGCCAGAAAGAAAGATTTTAAAGCAGACTACAACAGATGGACAAGCTCATGTTAAGCCGATTTGGACCAGATAAAAGGGCAATCAACACCCCCAGGGGGTAGCCTGGACAGCAAGGGAAGGGGGCCACATAGCGGAAGAACGAAGATAGATCTTCTGAATCAAGGTAAATAACTAAGAAAACAGGCGTTCGTGAATAAACTAATTATTAGAACAAAACTAATTCGGTGACAAAAATGACCTGTCACAATTGCCCCAAAAGTATACACGCTCATGGATAGAAAATAAAATACATATTTTGGGATTTTTTCGATGCCACTGAGCTTCATATTAGAATCTTCAATGATGCCTTGTAGCGTCATAGGAAAATCGATTAAAATGGTATTTAATCGGTATAATATGAAATGAAATGTCTTTCTACCGAAAGTATAAGGTCCCTAAATGCATTGCCCGGTAAATTCGAGGCCGAAGTTGGTCCGGACTCCTTCCAATCTCGCATCAAAATGCTGACATTTTAGCCAAATTGTGACATTTCATACATTATAATTAAATGAATAAATTTCCCCGTATAGAAATTGATTTTTAAATGCCTTTGCAGGACCTCAGCAAAATTAATGAAATTGGTATTTAATGCTCAAATCGTCCAATGAAATGTACCGCTATTAAAAATATAAAGTCCATTTTAACTTTGCCATGTATATTTCAAGCCGAAATCGGTCCAGGAAGCTTCCAATATCGCTACAAAAACTGTTATTTTCATGACATTTTGACAGGTCATATTTTAATTTCGATGTAAAGAGGGTCCGTTCAATTGTTTTGTCAAGGCACGGCTTTTATATATGCACTTTTTAAAATTTTTCCTGCAGCGATGCAAAAAAAGGTATTTATTTATAACTTTAACGAAAAAATATGGAGTTTTAATTAGTTAGGAGTGTTCTTAGATGATCAGGGAAGAAAATAAACCAAAAAAGAATCGTTAAATAAGAGAAATAATATATAATAATGCCTTTTAAATATGAATTTTGATGGAAAAAAACAGAAAAAATGAGTTTCTACCCCCTAAATCAGGCCCTGGATCACCCATTCGGGATTCATTTTAAAGCCTGATTATATCCCCAACGGATAGCGTTGAAAAAGTTAGAAGAAATTAGATAGGAAAAGATACAGAGTGATTCAAATGTAGAGATGTCATGAAAAAAAATCGTAAAAAATCGAAATTTAATTATCGATTTCTCCTTTCCTATTAGAAATATAAGAACTAAAAAATACGTTTCTAACGTATTTCGGCGAGCTCTTTCCGATAGGGCACATGGAATTTCGATTTGGATCCATTTTGACCCCCCAAAAAATTCAAAACCGTCAAAAATTTGCATGAAAATTCGTAATTTCCACTTTTTCCCAAATTTTTCCAATTTCCAGTCGTTTTAGGTATAGGTAAATGTATTGCAAAAAGAAAGTATTTGAGATTCTTTAGTTTTAAGTTCAAATACGTTTTTCTGTCCGATGTTCCGGTTTCGACTTATTCGGTGCCAAATTGGGGTCTACAAAGGGCATTTTTCGACATAAAAAAATTCAAAAAAATTACTTCCCATTTTCCGAATACCGCCAGTTTCAATAGGGTTCGGAACACCCCGGTCCTCCACAACCTCCAAAAATTTAAATCGATTTAATTCACTTTTGCGACCTGTAATCGATGTCAACAGAAATCGCTGAAATTTCGACTTTGGCGTTTAATAACTCCGAAACGGAACACCCTGTATAACTGAATTTTTTACCGAAGCTAGCCGCACTATCCCTCTATTAACCCAGAAAATTTGGTTGCCGCCTCTATAACCGTTTTCGAGATAAAAAATTGAAAAGGTGAAAATGTCGAAACGGACGACAACATACGCACGCACGTCCGCACATACACACATTTTTCTGACCAAGCAGGGGGTATAGAGACCGAGCCTGAAAGGCGGTCTCTAACTAGTACGGGTAGACCGCCTAATCGCCCCCCCGAGGGGGCTCTATAAGGTCGGTAATATCATCATTGTCATGCCCTGAAAATTTCGTGTTTCTAGGCCATGTATTAAGGAAGATATCACACTCCTACGGACTGATGATGCAGAATAGACCGCCCTTCGTAACCATGTCGCTACACACATACAAACACCACACATAGAATCTACTTTTGCCAAAAGAAACTTTTCGGACACCCTGTATACATACATACAAACATAAAAACATATTAATACAAATGTATTGGATTTGCGTGAAATCCGACCTAATAAAGTTTATCTAAGTAATAATAGGACGTATATACAACACATATAAAAACAAATATAATCGATTTGCATGAAATCCGGTTTAATTACATTTATCCTGGTACAACTAGGAGTATTTGCTCAAACCAACACTTATTGGACAGCCTGTATACAGACATATATTTCCGTACACATAGAAATGCAAATATATACGATTTGCTTTCAAATCCGTTTCAATAATTAAAATCGGACGATCCATAGAGCATCCAGACCTGTTGCAAAATAGTGTGCTGAGAAATTAAAATGACGATTGTGGAAAAACTAATCGTCGGACAGCGTCGGGGTTTTGCACACATAAAGTAGCTATAAATTACTACTTTTTCCCAAATTTTGAGCCATCTGCGTTAAAAAATGGCCGATTTATGAATTTAAAACAAAAACTCTTAATTTTCCGGTTTTTCCGGATTTTCTCCGTTGCTGCTTATCCTCTCGGGACGCTCGACCTCTCATTTTGTTCGTATTTTTATTCTCTATAGATCGTCCATTGACATCATTAAGATTGCTTCATTACTTTCCATTTTATAAGCAAAAAACTAAAAAAATCACGTGTTTTTGCTTAAAAATGTTTATAACAAATTAATGGCAAAAATTTCAGAGTTGGATTTATAACAGGAATCATCTACGGATCGTCTTTCAGATGATGGCACAGGCGGTTTTCCAATAAGATTAATGTCACGACAAATCGCTCTATTGCTTGGCCTAGTTGGGATAGCAGGTAATCATCTTAGTGATGAAATATTCAGTTTTGAAATTAGCGAAAAAAAGTTAATTTTTTGGGCCGCTTCACCTGAGATGTGAAAAATTATACATAAAGAGCATGGTTATTAAAACTTGATGTAAAACAATATAGGGTGGCTCAAGAATCTAAAAGTCACAATTTAAAATTAAATTTTTAAGCCACCCTGTATGCCCTAGACAAAATTTTTGAATAATCGTGCTCTTTTTTACAATGTAAAACTTTCTATGACGATACTTTTTTGCTTGCTATGGTATGTTTGCTATGGCATGTAGAATATTGTTCTCAGATTCGCGATTTTTTTTATCCTATATAATTAATAGCGAAACTCCTACACTTCTTCATTTTGAAGAGGAATAATGGAAGAAGCTTTAGCAAAAAATTAACATGTACAGGATGTTCCGTTAAAAAAATATACGTCAAAGTCGAAATTTTCGCGATTTCGGTTGAAATTGGATAAAAGTCACAATAGTGGATTAAACCGTTTTAAATTTTCGAAGGTGTTAGAAGACCTAAGGTTACAAAATTTTGTTAATATTGGTTAGGATAGAAAAATTGGAAGTAATTTTTTGTTTTAATTTTTTAAAGTTGAAAATGTCATTTGCAGACCCCTCTTTGGTACTAAATAACTCGAAAACGAAATGTCGTACAGAAAAACGGATTCAAATACCTTAACATTATCGATAAAAAAAAGCTTCATAATTTCACAGGGAAACTAAGCATTTCAGAAACATTGTCAATAAAATCTTCAGAAATTAGATGTCAACTTTTGGTGCAAAAACGTGTCAATAAATGTGTATATTCAGTTTTTTTTATGTCAACTATTGGGTATTTTACACCTGTCACGAAATTGTATTACATTACCTAAAAACACTAAGTATATAAAATACGATTTTTATCATTGTAGGTGATAATATAAATCATACTGCCAATATTCAATATATTATCATTCTTTCAAAACCGAATAAAACCAATGCAAATATATGTAATTATCAAAATGTCCCTTAAAGTGTCAGCTATTGGGTATTTTACCTTATATATTTCATTAATATTAGACGGATTTGGATGATCAAAAATCCAAACGAAAGGTTTTTTCAATATCTACAACTTTTCTGTTAAACACTTTTAACTGCAGCGCAAAGGAAAAAAGCTACGGACGAAATAATAGTTTCAATATATTGAAATAATAATTAAAAATCACAGCAGCAATTTTAGTTGTTACTAGGATAGCAGATATCCTCAGGCATGTCCCTCTCACAACGTAGAGCAATCAAGGTGCTTCTAACAATTTTTGCTCAAAGTCAACCTTTTTGAAAGAGCCAACCTGAGCTAAATGTCCATATTTTATATATAAAATACACTTACTTATTTCATATGTAAATATTTTTACTATAAAAAAAAATTGTACATGAATATGACAAGTATCTGTAGTTCGGTCTGTAGGTTGTCCGAGAGGTTGTCATTTTGGTAATTATTCGGATTAATGCAAACAGCAAATTTTTTCATGAAATTTTGCACATACCCTAATTTTGGGTCGTAGAACACGAATCTGAAGTCAGTTTTTGGCGGTCTCGCATGGTTTTTCCAAAAAAAAAATTTTACTTTTAGGTTAGCTTTTCCAATTAATTTCTTTAAATTTCGACACTTTTACTTAAACACATGTATACAAGTCATTACACACTATTTTTCTGAACCATATTTAGGCAAATTTATGTAAAAACACATTTAAAAAACAGAGAAAATATCAAAAACTGGAAGAAAATAAACACACAGCCCATGGTACACATTCTCGAAATTTCTGATGGAAAGACGCATTGTTGCCAAATTTACAAATCGTTTTTCCCACAAATTTTAACAGTTTCCGGCCATAAATAAATCCAAAAAAGAGATGGCAATATTAGCATTTTATTTTCCCTAATAACAGTAATTTAGTTTAGTATTTAGCCAGCAATAGTGACAGACAGCCCCAAGCAAACCCAGTCAAACCCAAGCAAACCCAACCAAACCTGAGCAAAAAGGTGGTCAGGTTTGCTCAGTTTTGATTGATATAGATACATATATATCTACATATATCAATCAAAACTGAGCAACCCTGACCACCTTTTTGCTCACCCAACCTGAGCAAAAAGGTGGTCAGGTTTGCTCAGTTTTCATTGATATAGATATATATGTATCTATATCAATCAAAACTGAGCAAACCTGACCACCTTTTTGCTGAGGTTTGCTTGGGTTGGGTATACACGTTTTTGTTCAGATATGGTTGCATGCATCAGCATGCAGGTGTTGGATTACTAAATATATCAATCAAAACTGAGCAACCCTGACCACCTTTTTGCTCACCCAACCTGAGCAAAAAGGTGGTCAGGTTTGCTCAGTTTTCATTGATATAGATATATATGTATCTATATCAATCAAAACTGAGCAAACCTGACCACCTTTTTGCTGAGGTTTGCTTGGGTTGGTTATACACGTTTTTGTTCAGATATGGTTGCATGCATCAGCATGCAGGTGTTGGATTACTGATCAATAGGATTTTGGTTAGGTCTGATGTAGGTTAAAATTTTAAAATGTTGTTGCCTAAGTTGGACAGAATAGTAACTTTAGTTTGTTATGGTTAGTTTTTTATTATTCCTAATTTACAACTTTTTATAAGTAAACCTGGCAACGCTGGACACTTGACAGCTGGGAAAATAATCCAAAATGAAAGGATTTTGCAATATCTACAACTTTTCTGTTAAACACTTTTAACTGCAGCGCAAAGGAAAAAAGCTACGGACGAAATAATAGTTTCAATATATTGAAATAATAATTAAAAATCACAGCAGCAATTTTAGTTGTTACTAGGATAGCAGATATCCTCAGGCATGCCCCTCTCACAACGTAGAGCAATCAAGGTGCTTCTAACAATTTTTGCTAAAAGTCAACCTTTTTGAAAGAGCCAACCTGAGCTAAATGTCCATATTTTATATATAAAATACACCTACTTATTTCATATGTAAATATTTTTACTATGAAAAAAAATTGTACATGAATATGACAAGTATCTGTAGTTCGGTCTGTAGGTTGTCCGAGAGGTTGTCATTTTGGTAATTATTCGGATTAATGCAAACAGCAAATTTTTTCATGAAATTTTGCACAGACCCTAATTTTGGGTCAATGGCAATATTAGCATTTTATTTTCCCTAATAACAGTAATTTACTTTAGTATTTAGCCAGCAATAGTGACAGACAAGCAAACCCGGTCAAACCCAAGCAAACCTGAGCAAAAAGGTGGTCAGGTTTGCTCAGTTTTGATTGATATAGATACATATATATCTACATATATCAATCAAAACTGAGCAACCCTGACCACCTTTTTGCTCACCCAACCTGAGCCAAGCCTCCTCGGTTGGTTTAAGTAACACAGTTTGATTAAAACAATCCCAAATTGCATTCCATATTTCTTTAATTATTATCTTTGATACGGTATTGGGAGCAATTCGGAATGCATAGCTAACCGAAATCATACTATCACTAGCAAGATACCTAAAACATGGATAATACACCCTATAAGTTTTTATCGCACACTTAACGAGTACTTGCACATTTATATTGCTAGATTTACCTTAATATCAAAGCAAGTCTTTCTCCAGGAGATATTGGCTCACGTACACAATATACCTTTTCTATTTTTGGCCCAATCCATTCTCAAAAAAGTAGTACATTAGTGGCACTAATGGCACTAAAAATGTATTTTTTACAATGTCTTAGATATAATTCATTATTAAATATTCAGAAAGCACCCAAATCAAATCAAAATAACAAAATGTCAAAAAATGCAGACAGCAGGCAGAGTGACAGATAAGTGAGGTTAAAAATCATCCGGACAAAAGTTAAAAACTAAATTTAACTCGTACGACGTGGATTGTTAAAAAATATCAATTAATAACAAATCTAAGCAAAATTTAAATCAGACCCGTCATTGTGATTTACCCAGTATACTACCTCATGGAATAGCCTTTCTATGATGCTTCGCCGCGTCATCGAAACATTGTTAAAATTGGTATTTAATGACTAATTCTTCAAATTATATGTTCCGAAATTCACACGGGAAGATCTATAAAGGCATTGCCCAGTATTTTTCAAGTCGAAAACGGTTCAGAAACCCTAAAATCTCGCAAGGAAAACTGACATTTTTGCGACATTTCGACCCTTCATATTTTAATACATTTCTCCGTATGAAACTGATTTTGACATGCATTGGCGTGGTCTGAGAAAAATTAAAAAAATTCGTATTTAATGCTTAAATCGTCCAATGAAACGTATTTTAACTAAAAATATAAAGTCCGTTTTACCTTTGCCATGTATATTTCAAGCCGAAATCGGTCCAGGAAGCTTCCAATATCGCTACGAAAACTGTTATTTTCATGACATTTTGACAGGTCATATTTTAATTTCGATGTAAAGAGGGTCCGTTCAATTGTTTTGTCAAGGCACGGCTTTTATATATGCACTTTTTAAAATTTTTCCTGCAGCGATGCAAAAAAAGGTATTTATTTATAACTTTAACGAAAAAATATGGAGTTTTAATTAGTTAGGAGTGTTCTTAGATGATCAGGGAAGAAAATAAACCAAAAAAGAATCGTTAAATAAGAGAAATAATATATAATAATGCCTTTTAAATATGAATTTTGATGGAAAAAAACAGAAAAAATGAGTTTCTACCCCCTAAATCAGGCCCTGGATCACCCATTCGGGATTCATTTTAAAGCCTGATTATATCCCCAACGGATAGCGTTGAAAAAGTTAGAAGAAATTAGATAGGAAAAGATACAGAGTGATTCAAATGTAGAGATGTCATGAAAAAAAATCGTAAAAAATCGAAATTTAATTATCGATTTCTCCTTTCCTATTAGAAATAAAAGAACCAAAAAATACGTTTCCAACGTATTTCGACGAGCTCTTTCCGATAGGGCACATGGAATTTCGATTTGGATCCATTTTGACCCCCCAAAAAATTCAAAACCGTCAAAAATTTGCATGAAAATTCGTAATTTCCACTTTTTCCCAAATTTTTCCAATTTCCAGTCGTTTCAGGTATAGGTAAATGTATTGCAAAAAGAAAGTATTTGAGATTCTTTAGTTTTAAGTTCAAATACGTTTTTCTGTCCGATGTTCCGGTTTCGACTTACTCGGTGCCAAATTGGGGTCTACAAAGGGCATTTTTCGACATAAAAAAATTCAAAAAAATTACTTCCCATTTTCCGAATACCGCCAGTTTCAATAGGGTTCGGAACACCCCGGTCCTCCACAACCTCCAAAAATTTAAATCGATTTAATTCACTTTTGCGACCTGTAATCGATGTCAACGGAAATCGCTGAAATTTCGACTTTGGCGTTTAATAACTCCGAAACGGAACACCCTGTATAACTGAATTTTTTACCGAAGCTAGCCGCACTATCCCTCTATTAACCCAGAAAATTTGGTTGCCGCCTCTATAACCGTTTTCGAGAAAAAAAATTGAAAAGGTGAAAATGTCGAAACGGACGACAACATACGCACGTCAATACACACATTTTTCTGACCAAGGGCTCGGTATAGAGACCGAGCCTGAAAGGCGGTCTCTAACTAGTACGGATAGACCACCTAATCGCCCCCGAGGGGGCTCTATAATGTCGGTAATATCATCATTGTCATGCACTGAAAGGGGGCTCCATAATTTCGATAATATCATCATTGTCATGCCCTGAAAGTTTCGTGTTTCTAGAGCATGTATTTAGGAAGATATCACACTCCTACGGACTGATGATGCAGAATAGACCGCCCTTCGTAACCGTATCGCTATATACATACAAACACATATTACATATAAATACAATATGTACGATTTCGCTGAAACCCTACTAAATTAAACTTGTCATCTTTCGATCGGCTTTGAACCATACACTAGATAACATCATCTTCCTGAAATGGTCGAGCTGGATGAAGATTGGTGGCGAGCCCTTCGGGCACGCCACTGATGTCTCTATGGAAAAAAATTGTGCATACATATTATGACCGTCGCTTCTTTCAATCTAAGAAGCCGTTCGCGAGTTGTAAGTTGTTAACTTTACCCCTAATCGTTGCTATGGCAATCATTAAAATTGAAAATTGCAAAAATATTTTTCAATGATTGACAGAATTCTACTTAGATGCGAAATTTCTACTCTGCAACTCAATAAATAACGGAGAAATCAAATTGATCGTCGTCATGACTACCAAAAATAGAAATTATTTTCAAATAAAAAAGTAGTTTACTTCCATCCCTTTCGATAGCCACCTCACTCGTTCCAATCGCAGAAGGCGTCCGCGAGTTATAAATTGTCAACTTTATCCTTAATCGTTGCTATGCCAACCATGGGAATCGATTTTTCCAGATATATTTTTGAATGAGTGACCGAATTCTTCCGAGATATCAGTTTTCAACTTTCCAACTCAATAAATAACGAAAATAGCAAATTGTTCATCGTCCCGGCAACGAAATGTCAAAATTAATTTCACATAAAAAAGTAGTGTACTTTCTAACATTTCGATCGTCACTTTACTGGTTTCAATCAGATAAGCCGTTCGCGAGTTAAAAATGATCAACTTTATGCTCAATCGTTGCTATGGTAATCATCGGAATCAAAATTTATAAAAATATTTTTGAATGATTGACCGAATTCTACCCAGATATCAAATTTCAACTCTAAAACTCAATAAATAATGGAAATAGCAAACTGTTCGTCGTCATGGCAACGAAATGTCAAAATTATTTTCACATAAAAAAGTAGCTTACTTCGTTCCCTTTCGATTGCCACCTCACTCGTTTCAATCAGATCAGCCGTACGTGAGTTAGAAATTGTCATCTGTATCCTTAATCGTTGCTATAGAAACCATGCGAATCAAAATTTACACATATAATTTTGAATGATTGACTGAATTCTTCCCATATATCAAATTTCAGCTCTCTAACTCAATAAATATCGGAAATAGCAAATTTTTCGTCGTCATGCCAACGAAATGTCGAAATTATTTTCAAATAAAATAGCTTACTTCCTCCCCTTTCGATTGCCACATCACTCTTTTCAATCGAATAATCCGTTCTCAATTAATAACAAATCCAAGCAAAATTTAAATCAAACCCGTTATTGTGATTTACCCCGTATACTACCTCATGGAATGGCCTTTCTATGATGCTTCGCCGCGTCATCGAAAAATTGTTAAAATTGGTATTTAATGTCTAATTCTTCAAATTATATGTTCCGAAATCCACACGGGAAGGTCTATAGAGGCGTTTCCCGGTATTTTTCAAGTCGAAAACGGTTCAGAAACCCTAAAATCTCGCAAGGAAAACTGACATTTTTGCGACATTTCGACCCTTCATATTTTAATACATTTCTCCGTATGAAACTGATTTTGACATGCATTTGCATGGTCTGAGAAAAATTTAAAAAATTCGTATTTAATGCTTAAATCGTCCAATGAAACGTATTTTAACTAAAAATATAAAGTCCGTTTTACCTTTGCCATGTATATTTCAAGCCGAAATCGGTCCAGGAAGCTTCCAATATCGCTACAAAAACTGTTATTTTCATGACATTTTGACAGGTCATATTTTAATTTCGATGTAAAGAGGGTCAGTTTCATTTGTTTTTTTTCAAGGCACGGCTTTTATATATGTACTTTTTAAAATTTTTCCTGCAGCGATGCAAAAAAAGGCATTTATTTATAACTTTAACGAAAAAATATGGAGTTTTAATTAGTTAGGAGTGTTCTTAGATGATCAGGGAAGAAAATAAACCAAAAAAGAATCGTTAAATAAGAGAAATAATATATAATAATGCCTTTTAAAGATGAATTTTGGTTGAAAAAAACCGAAAAAATGAGTTTTTACCCCCTAAATGCGGCCCTGGATCACCCATTCGGGATTTGTTTTAAAGCCTGATTATATCCCCACGGGATAGCGTTGAAAAAGTTGGAAGAAATTAGATAGGAAAAGATACAGAGTGATTCAAATGTAGAGATGTCATGAAAAAAAATCGTAAAAAATCGAAATTTAATTATCGATTGCTCCTTTCCTATTAGAAATAAAAGAACCACAAAATACGTTTCTAACGTATTTCGGCGAGCTCTTTCCGATAGGGCACATGGAATTTCGATTTGAATCCATTTTGACCCGCAAAAAATTAAATTCCGTCAATAAATTTCATGAAAACACGTAATTTCCAGTTTTTCCAAAATTTTTCCAATTTCCAGTCGTTGTAGGTATAGGTAAATGTATTGCAAAAAGAAAGTATTTGAGATTCTTTAGTTTTATGTTCAAATACGTTTTTCTGTCCGATGTTCCGGTTTCGACTTATTCAGTGCCAAAGTGGGGTCTACAAAGGTCATTTTTCGATATAAAAAAATTCAAAAGAATTACTTCCCATTTTCCGAATATCGCCAATTTCAATAGGGTTCGGAACACCCCGGTCTTCTACAACCTCTGAAAATTTAAATCGGTTTAGTTAAGTTTTGCGACCTGTAATCGATTTCAACGAAAATCGCTGAAATTTCGACTTTGACGTTTAATAACTCCGAAACGGAACACCCGGTATAACTGAATTTTTTACCGAAGCTAGTCGCACTATCCCTCTATTAACCCAGAAAATTTGGTTGCCGCCCCTATATCCGTTTTCGAGAAAAAAAATTGAAAAGGTGAAAATGTCGAAACGGACGACAACACACATACGGCCATACACACATTTTCTGACCAAGGGCTCGGTATATAGGCCGAGCATGAAAGGCGGTCTATAACTAGTACGGATAGACCGCCTAATCGCCCCCCGAGGGGGCTCTATAAGGTCGGTAATATCATCATTGTCATGCCCTGAAAATTTCGTGTTTCTAGGCCAAGTATTAAGGAAGATATCACACTTCTTCGGACTGATGATGGAGAATAGACCGCCCTTCGTGACCCCATCGCTACATACATACAAACACCTACACGTAGAAACTATTTTTGCCAACAAAAATACTTTTCGGACACCCTGTATACATACATACAAACATAAACACATATTAATACAAATATATTTGATTTGCTTGAAATTCGACCTAATAAAGTTTATCTAAGTACTAATAGGAGTATTTGCCCATTCCAAGAATTTTTGGACACCCTGTATACATTCAATCTAACACTCACACGTTTAAATAGGAATATAGACGATTTTCTTGAAATCCGCCTTAATTACGTTTATTTTGGTCGTATTAAAATGAGTTGCAAATACTAAGACTTTTCGGACACCCTGTATACACACGTACAAGCATAAACACATAGTAATACAAATATAGACGATTTTCTTGAAATCCGCCTTAATTAAGTTTATTTAGGTCCTAATAAAAGGAGTTGCACCCTGTATACACACGTACAATCATAAACACATAGTAATACAAATATAGACAATTTTCTTGAAATCCGCCTTAATTAAGTTTATTTTGGTCCTAATAAAAGGAGTTGCAAATAATAAGACTTTTCGGACACCCTGTATACACACGCACAAGCATAAACACATAGTAATACAAATATAGACAATTTTCTTGAAATCCTCCTTAATTAAGTTTATTTTGGTCCTAATAAAAGGAGTTGCAAATAATAAGACTTTTCGGACACCCTGTATACACACGTACAAGCATAAACACATATTAATACAAATATATTCGATTTACTTGAAAATCGACCTAATAATGCTAAGTACTAATAGGAGTATTTGCCCATTCCAAACTAAGACTTTTCCAACACCCTGTATACAAACATATAAATCCGTACACATAGAAATGCAAATATATACCTACGATTTGCTTTAAATCCGACCATCGAGTTACAATTTGTACGAAAGGCAAAGGTATTTGCCCATTCAAAGACTTTTCGGACACCCTGTATACATACATAAAAACACAACACAACACGACACATGGTAATTTAAATATTTTCGATTTTCTTGAAAACCGACCCTATTAATTTTATCTTCGTACTTATGACAAAGTTATTTGCGCATATAAAGACTTTTCGGACACCCTGTAGGCATATACAGAATCACCCACATGCCGAAAGGTATAAAATGTACTTTCAAATCGTTCAGGTTACTTTAAAAGGGAGTCAATTCATTTCCCTAAAATTAAATTTGGCAAAGATATTTCCCCATACAAAGACTTTTTGGACATTCTGTTGTGTACCAACATATAAACAACCACACAAAGGAATGAAAAATTTACGATTTCCTTGAAATAAGACTCATTTAAGTTTCCCTAAATGCATTGCCCGGTAAATTCGAGGCCGAAGTTGGTCCGGACTCCTTCCAATCTCGCATCAAAATGCTGACATTTTAGCCAAATTGTGACATTTCATACATTATAATTAAATGAATAAATTTCCCCGTATAGAAATTGATTTTTAAATGCCTTTGCAGGACCTCAGCAAAATTAATGAAATTGGTATTTAATGCTCAAATCGTCCAATGAAATGTACCGCTATTAAAAATATAAAGACCATTTTACCTTTGCCATGTATATTTCAAGCCGAAATCGGTCCAGGAAGCTTCCAATATCGCTACAAAAACTGTTATTTTCATGACATTTTGACAGGTCATATTTTAATTTCGATGTAAAGAGGGTCCGTTCAATTGTTTTGTCAAGGCACGGCTTTTATATATGCACTTTTTAAAATTTTTCCTGCAGCGATGCAAAAAAAGGTATTTATTTATAACTTTAACGAAAAAATATGGAGTTTTAATTAGTTAGGAGTGTTCTTAGATGATCAGGGAAGAAAATAAACCAAAAAAGAATCGTTAAATAAGAGAAATAATATATAATAATGCCTTTTAAATATGAATTTTGATGGAAAAAAACAGAAAAAATGAGTTTTTACCCCCTAAATCAGGCCCTGGATCACCCATTCGGGATTCATTTTAAAGCCTGATTATATCCCCAACGGATAGCGTTGAAAAAGTTAGAAGAAATTAGATAGGAAAAGATACAGAGTGATTCAAATGTAGAGATGTCATGAAAAAAAATCGTAAAAAATCGAAATTTAATGATCGATTTCTCCTTTCCTATTAGAAATAAAAGAACTAAAAAATACGTTTCTAACGCATTTCGGCGAGCTCTTTCCGATAGGGCACATGGAATTTCGATTTGGATCCATTTTGACCCCCCAAAAAATTCAAAACCGTCAAAAATTTGCATGAAAATTCGTAATTTCCACTTTTTCCCAAATTTTTCCAATTTCCAGTCGTTTTAGGTATAGGTAAATGTATTGCAAAAAGAAAGTATTTGAGATTCTTTAGTTTTAAGTTCAAATACGTTTTTCTGTCCGATGTTCCGGTTTCGACTTATTCGGTGCCAAATTGGGGTCTACAAAGGGCATTTTTCGACATAAAAAAATTCAAAAAAATGACTTCCCATTTTCCGAATACCGCCAGTTTCAATAGGGTTCGGAACACCCCGGTCTCCTACAACCTCTGAAAATTTAAATCGATTTAATTCACTTTTGCGACCTGTAATCGATGTCAACGGAAATCGCTGAAATTTCGACTTTGGCGTTTAATAACTCCGAAACGGAACACCCTGTATAACTGAATTTTTTACCGAAGCTAGCCGCACTATCCCTCTATTAACCCAGAAAATTTGGTTGCCGCCTCTATAACCGTTTTCGAGAAAAAAAATTGAAAAGGTGACAATGTCGAAACGGACGACAACATACGCACGCACGTCCGCACATACATACATACACACATTTTTATGACCAAGCAGGGGGTATATAGACCGCTTTCGCGGTCTATAACTAGGGTGCATAGACCGCCTAATCGCCCCCCGAGGGGGCTCTATAAGGTCGGTAATATCATCATTGTCATGCCCTGAAAATTTCGTGTTGCTAGGCCATATATTAAGGAAGATATCACACTCCTTCGGACTGATGATGGAGAATAGACCGCCCTTCGTAACCGTATCGCTACAAACATAAAAACGCCTACACGTAGAAACTATTTTTGCCAACGAAAAACTTTTCGGACACCCTGTATACATACATACAAACATAAACACATATTAATACAAATGTATTCCATTTGCGTGAAATCCGACTTAATAAACTTTATCTAAGTAATAATAGGAATCCCATACCAAGACTTTTCGGACGCCCTGTATACATTCAAACTAACACCCACACGTTTAAATAGGAATATAATCGATTTACTTAAAATCCGAATTAATTAGGTTTATTTCGGTGCTAGTAGAAGTATTTGCCCATACCAAGACTTTTCGAACACCCTGTATACGTATATACAACACATAAAAACAAATATAATCGATTTTGCATGATATCCGGTTTAATTACATTTATCCTGGTACTAGTAGGAGTATTTGCTCCAACAATGACTTTTTGGACAGCTTGTATACAGACATATACCTCCGTACACATAGAAATGCTAATGTATACGATTAAATCCGACAATTAAGTTTATATTTGTACAAATAGCAAAGGTATTTGTCGATACAAAGACTTTTCGGACACCCTGTAGTATACATACATACAAACACAACAAACACGACACATAGTACACAACTATCCAAATCAATACATTACGGAAATAGCAAATTATTCGTCGTCACGGCAGCGGAAAATCAAAATTATTTTCAAATTAAAAATTAGCTTGCTTCCTTCCCTTTCGATTGTCACTTCAGTCGTTTCAATCAGATAAGCCGTGCGTGAGTTAGAAATTGTCAAGTTTATCCTTAATCGTTGCTATAGAAACCATGGGAATCGATTTTTACAGATATATTTTTGAATCATTGACCGAATTCTTCCCAGATATCAAATTTCAACTGTCTAACTCAATACATTACGGAAATAGCAAATTATTCGTCGTCACAGCAACGGAAAATCAAAATTATTTTCACATAAAAAAGTAGCTTACTTCCGTCCCTTTCGATTGCCACTTCAGTCGTTTCAATCAGATAAGCCGTGCGTGAGTTAGAAATTGTCAACTTTATACTTAATCGTTGCTATAGAAACCATGGGAATCGATTTTTACACATATATTTTTGAATGATTAACCGAATTCTTCCCAGATAACAAATTTCAACTATCCAACTCAATACTTTACGGAAATCGCAAATTATTCGTCGTCACGGCAACGGAAAATCAAAATTATTTTCACATAAAAAAGTAGCTTACTTCCTTCCCTTTCGATTGCCACTTCAGTCGTTTCAATCAGATAAGCCATGCGTGAGTTAAAAATTCTCAACTTTATACTTAATCGTTGCTATGCCAACCATGGGAATCGATTTTTACAGATATATTTTTGAATGAGTGCCCGAATTATTATCAGATATCAAATTTCAACTATCCAACTCAATACATTACGGAAATCGCAAATTATTCGTCGTCACGGCAACGGAAAATCAAAATTTTTTTCACATAAAAAAGTAGCTTACTTCCTTCCCTTTCGATTGCCACTTCAGTCGTTTCAATCAGATAAGCCGTGCGTGAGTTAAAATTTGTCAACTTTATCCTTAATCGTTGCTATGCCAACCATGGGAATCGATTGTTACAGATATGTTTTTGAATGAGTGCCCGAATTATTCGCAGATATCAAATTTCAACTATCCAACTCAATACATTACGGAAATCGCAAATTATTCGTCGTCACGGCAACGGAAAATCAAAATTATTTTCACATAAAAAAGTAGCTTACTTCCTTCCCTTTCGATTGTCACTTCAGTCGTTTCAATCAGATAAGCCGTGCGTGAGTTAGAAATCGTCAACTTTATCCTTAATCGTTGCTATGCCAACCACGGGAATCGATTTTTACAGATATATTTTTGAATGAGTGCCCGAATTCTTCCCAGACATCAAATTTCAACTATCCAACTCAATACATTACGGAAATCGCAAATTATTCGTCGTCATGGCAACGGAAAATCAAAATTATTTTCACATAACAAAGTAGCTTACTCCCTTCCCTTTCGATTGCCACCTCACTCGTTTCAATCAGATAAGCCGTGCGTGAGTTAAAAATTGTCAACTTTACCATTAATTGTTGCTATGGAAACCACGCGAATCAAAATTTACACATATAATTTTAAATGATTGACCGAATTCTTCCCATTTATCAAATTTCCAATCTCCAACTCAATAAATACCGGGAATAGCAAATTGTTCGTCGTCACGGCAACGAAATGTCAAAATTATTTTCACATAAAAAAGTAGCTTACTTCCTTGCCAATCGATTGCCACCTCACTCGTTTCAATCAGATCAGCCGTGCGTGAGTTAGAAATTGTCAACTTTTTCCTTAATCGTTGCTATAGAAACCACGCGAATCAAAATTTTACATATAGAATTTTGAATAATTGACCGAATTCTTCCCATATATCAACTTTGAACTGTCCAACTCAAAAATTAACGAAAATAGCTAGTTGTTCGTCGTCATGCCAACGAAATGTCGAAATTATTTTGAAATAAGAAAATTGCTTAATTCCTTCCCTTTCGATTGCCACCTCACTCGATTTAATCAGATAAGCCGTTCTCAAATTATAACAAACCTAAGCAAATTTTAAATCAGACCAGTCATTGTGATTTACCCCGTACACTAACTAATGGAATAAAACCATTCTATGCAGCTTTGCACCGTCATCGAAAAATAGTTAAAAATGGTTCTGAATGCCCAATTCTTCAAGTTATATGTTCCGTAATCCACACGGGAAGGTCTATAGACGCGTTGCCCGGTACTTTTCAAGCCCAAAACGGTCCAGAAACCCTAAAATCTCACAAGAAATACTGGCATTTTTGCGACATTTCGACCCTTCATATTATAATACATTTCTCCGTATAAACTGATTTTTAAACCCATTTGCAGGGTCTCAGAAAGATAAAAAAAATTGGTATTTAGTGCTTAAATCGCCCAATGAAATGCACCATAATTAAAAATATAAAGTCCATTCTGTCTTTTCCATGTATATTCCAAGCCGAAATGGGCCCAGGATCTCTCCAAAATCACTAAAAAATACTGACATTTTTGCGTAATTCTGACAGGTCATATTTTTTAATTTCGACGTAAAGATAGGCTGCTTCAACTGATTTTCCAAGGCAGACTATTAATATATGCATTTTTTAAAATTTTTCCTGCACCGATGCTAAAAGAGCTTTTTATTTATAACTTTAACGAAAAAATATGTAATTTTAATTAGTGTGGAGTGTTCTCAGATGATGTAGGAAGAAAATAAACCAAAAAAGAGCTGTTAAATAAGAGAAATAATACATAATAATGCCATTTAAAGATGAATTTTGATGGAAAAAAACAGAAAAAATGAGTTTTTACCCCCTAAATCAGGCCCTGGATCACCCATTCGGGATTCATGTTAAAGCCTGATTATATCCGCAAGGGATAGCGTTGAAAAAGTTGGAAGAAATTAGATAGGAAAAGATACAGAGTGATTCAAATGTAGAGATGTCATGAAAAAAAATCGTAAAAAATCTAAATTTAATTATCGATTGCTCCTTTCCTATTAAGAATGAAGGAACAAGAAAATACGCTAATAACGTAGTTCGGCGAGGTCTTTCCGATAAGGTACATGGGATTTCGATTTGAATCCATTTTGACCCCCAAAAAAATTGACAACCGTCAAAAATTTGCATGAAAAATCGTAATTTCCACTTTTTCCCAAATTTTTCCAATTTCCAGTCGTTTTAGGTATAGGTAAATGTATTGCAAAAAGAAAGTATTTGAGATTCTTTAGTTTTAAGTTCAAATACGTTTTTCTGTCCGAGGTTCCGGCGACCGAGTTATTTGGTGCCAAAGAGGGGTCTGCAAACGGCATTTTTCGACATAAAATAATTCAAAAGAATTACTTCCCATTTTCCGAATATCGCCAGTTTCAATAGGGTTCTGAACCTCCCGGTCCTCTACAACCTCTGAAAATTTAAATCGATTTAATTAAGTTCTGCGACCTGTAATCGATTTCATACGAATTCGCGGAAATTTCGACTTTGACGGTTAATAACTCCGAAACGGTACGCCTTCTATAACTGAATTTTTTACCGAAGCTAGACGCACTATCCCTCTATTAACTCAGAAAATTTGAACGTTCCACCTGTAACCGTCTCGGAGAAAAAAATTTGAGATTGCCGAAAAACACGATTTGTCAACCAACATACATTTTCCTGAGTGACGGGTCGGTATATAGAGCGCTGTTGGCGCTCTATAACTAGGGTGCATAGACCGCCTAATCGCCCCCCGAGGGGGCTCTATAAGGTCGGTAATATCATCATTGTCATGCCCTGAAAATTTCGTGTTGCTAGGCCATATATTAAGGAAGATATCACACTCCTTCGGACTGATGATGGAGAATAGACCGCCCTTCGTAACCGTGTCGCTACACACATACAAACACCACACGTAGAAACTATTTTTGTCCGTTTCGACTTTTTACATTTTCAATTTTTTTTCTCGAAAACTGTTACTGCGGGAACGATAAAATTTTCTGGGTTAATAGAGGGATAGTGCTTCTAGCTTCGATAAAAAATTCGGTTATGCGGGGTGTCGCGTTTCGGAGTTATTAAACGTTAAATTCGAAATTTCCGCGATTTCGTATGGGACACGAGGTCGCAAAACTTAATCAAATCGATTTAAATTTCCGGATGTCGTAGAGGACCGGGGACTTCCGAACCCTATTGAAATTGGCGATATTCGGAAAATGGGAAGTTACACTTTTAAATTTTTTTATGTCGAAAAATGCCATATGCAGACCCATCTTTGGTACCTAATAACTCGAGAACGCAACGTCGTACATAAAAACGGTTTGACACGTCAAACTTTAGAATCTGAAATACTTTCTTTTTGAAATACATTTACCTATACCTAAAACGGCCGGAAAGTGGAAAAATTTGGGAAAAACCGAAAATTGAATTTTTTGATGAAAATTTGTGACGGTTTTTAATTTTTTTCGTAGTCAAAACGGATCCAAATCAAAATCCCATATACCTGGTCAGAAAGAGCTCCCCGAAATACGTAATTTTCATATTTTTTGGTTTCTTCAGTTTTTATAAGAAGGAAGGAATCGACGATTAAATTTCGATTTTTAAAGCTATTTTCCAGGACATCTCTACATTCGAATCAATGTGTCTCCTTCCTATCGAACTTTTTCAGACTTTTTCAACGCTATCCCGTGGGGATATAATCAGGCTTTAAAAAGACTCCCGAATGGGTGATCCAGGACCAGATTTAGGGGGTAAAAACTCATATTTTCTATATTTTTCCATCAAAACCCATCTTTAAACGGCGATATTCCATATTATTCCCTCATATTTAATAGTTATTTTTTGATTTTTTCCTGTATACCTGTCACTTTGACATAAGGAACCATAAAATATCAGTATTTTTGAATTTAAAAAAAAATTAATTTTTTTGAAAATTTTCACAGGGGTATTACATGAAATTTCCAATTCTGCCATTTAATCGCTCATATCTCGCGACTGGTTCGTTTTATGAAAACGATGTTCATTACCTAAAAGTTGCAGTTAAGTAAGGTCTATAATTTTCTCTTATTGATTTTCCTTCAAACGTCATAATTCCGGAAATATTTTAAAAAAACTGCTTATGAAAATTTCCAAGTTTAGATCCCTATATTTCCAAAAGTATACGTCCTATCGACAAATTGTCTATTATAAAAAAGTTAGACAATTTTATACTCTATCTGAGTAATTACATACATTTTACCAGAAACTTCAAATAACTGAGATAAAAATAAAAACATAAAGCAGTGTCAAATTTTTTTCGATTTTTGGCCGGATTTTGTGAAAAATTGAAATATTAAAAATATAGTTAATTTTACCAATGTTTTACCATTTTTTCGTTTAAGTGCTGTCACTTAGACATAGGGAACCATAAAATGTCACCCCCCCCCCCGTGATTTAACCTTGGTCCGTATGTTGTCCGTTTCGACTTTTCATATTTTCAATTTTTTTTCTCGAAAACTGTTACTGCGGGAACGATAAAATTTTCTGGGTTAATAGAGGGATAGTGCTTCTAGCTTCGATAAAAAATTCAGTTATACGGGTTGTCGCGTTTCGGAGTTATTAAACGTTAAATTCGAAATTTCCGCGATTTCGTATGGGACATAATATATATATATATATATATATATATATATATATATATATATATATATATATATATATATATATATATATATATGTATATATATAGAAAAATCAAATGAAAATACAGCTGCTCATTCATCCACATCAGAAACCCCAAACACACGGGTGGAACAATTCGTAAATGAGGCAGTGATTGATCAGAATAAAGTTAAAGAGGTTAAAAAACAGCTACTTTTTGACGAGCCAATAAAGGAACAGTTATCGGAAAGTTACCAAAAATTGCAAAGGAAAGAGAAGCACGTGTTTCTAAAAATTATTCAGGGAAGAGTAATAAAGAAGTACCTATAGGTTAGAATCAAAATGTGTGAAGATATTTAAATACCGAAAACAGTCAGCAATCAAAAACAGCAATGAAGATACACTCTACGGAATAACTAAAACGATGCATTTTCGAACAAATAATGATATAAGAAAATTACAAAAAATTTACAGGAAGACAAGGCAACGAAATTTCAAAATCATTTTCACATAAAAAAATAGCTTACTTCCTTGCCTTTCGATAGCCACCTCACTTGTTTCAATCAGATAAGCCGTGCGTGAGTTAAACATTGTCAACTTTATCCTTAGTCGTTGCTATAGAAACCATGCGAATCAAAATTTACACATATAATTTTTGATGATAGAATTCTTCCCAGATATCAAATATCAGCTATCGAACTCAATACATTACGGAAATAGCAAATTGTTAGTCGTCACGGCAACGAAAAATCAAAATTATTTGCACATAAAAAAGTAGCTTACTTCCTTCCCTTTCGATTGCCACTTCAGTCGTTTCAATCAGATAAGCCGTGCGTGAGTTAGAAATTGTCAACTTTATCCTTAATCGTTGCTATAGAAACCATGGGAATCGATTTTTACAGATAAATTTTTGAATGATTGACCGAATTCTTCCCAGATATCAAATTTCAACTATCCAACTCAATACATTACGGAAATAGCAAATTATTCGTCGTCACGGCAACGGAAAATCAAAATTATTTTCACATAAAAAAGTAGCTTACTTCCGTCCCTTTCGATTACCACTTCAGTCGTTTCAATCAGATAAGCCGTGCGTGAGTTAGAAATTGTCAACTTAATCGTTGCTATAGAAACCATGGGAATCGATTTTTACAGACATATTTTTGAATGATTGACCGAATTCTTCCCAGATAACAAATTTCAACTATCCAACTCAATACTTTACGGAAATCGCAAATTATTCGTCGTCACGGCAACGGAAAATCAAAATTATTTTCACATAAAAAAGTAGCTTACTTCCTTCCCTTTCGATTGCCACCTCAGTCGTTTCAATCAGATAAGCCGTGCGTAAGTTAAAAATTGTCAACTTTATCCTTACTCGTTGCTATGCCAACCATGGGAATCGATTTTTAAAGATATATTTTTGAATGAGTGCCCGAATTATTATCAGATATCAAATTTCAACTATCCAACTCAATACCTTACGGATATCGCAAATTATTCGTCGTCACGGCAACGGAAAATCACAATTATTTTCACATAAAAAAGTAGCTTACTTCCTTCCCTTTCGATTGCCACTTCAGTCATTTCAAACAGATAAGCCGTGCGTGAGTTAGAAATTGTTAACTTTATCATTAATTGTTGCTATAGAAACCACGCGAATCAAAATTTACACATATAATTTTAAATGATTGACCGAATTCTTTCCAGATATCAAATTTCAGCTCTCCAACTCAATAAATATCGGAAATCGCAAATTATTCGTCGTCACGGCAACGAAATATTAAAATTATTTTCACATAAAAAAGGAGCTTTCGATTGCCACCTCACTCGTTTCAATCAGATAAGCCGTTCGCGAGTTAAAAATGATCAACTTTATACTCAATCGTTGCTATGGTAATCATCAGAATCAAAATTTATAAAAAATATTTTTGAATGATTGACCGAATTCTGCCCATATATCAACTTTCAACTGTCCAACTCAAAAATTAACGAAAATAGCTAGTTGTTCGTCGTCATGCCAACGAAATGTCGAAATTATTTTGAAATGAGGAAATTGCTTAATTCCTTCCCTTTCGATTGCCACCTCACTCGATTTAATCAGATAAGCCGTTCTCAAATAATAACAAACCTAAGCAAATTTTAAATCAGACCATTCATTGTGATTTACCCCGTACACTAACTAATGGGATAAAACCATTCTATGATGCCTTGCAGCGTCACCTATATATTGTTAAAAATGGTACTGAATGCCCAATTTTTCAAGTTATATGTTCCGGAATTCACACGGGAAGGTCTATAGAGGCGTTGCCCGGTACTTTCAAGCCCAAAACGGTTCAGAAACCCTAAAATTCTCGCAAGAAAAACTGGCATTTTGGCGACATTTAGACCCTTCATATTATAATACATTTCTCCGTATAAACTGATTTTTAAATCCATTTGCAGGGTCTCAGAAAGATAAAAAAAATTGGTATTTAGTGCTTAAATCGTCCAATGAAATGCACCATAATTAAAAATATAAAGTCCATTCTGTCTTATCCATGTATATTCCAAGCCGAAATGGGCCCCAGGATCTCTCCAAAATCACTAAAAGTATTGACATTTTTGCATAATTCTGACCGGTCATATTTTTTAATTTCGACGTAAAGATAGGCTGCTTCAACTGATTTTCCAAGGCAGACTCTTAATATATGCATTTTTTAAAATTTTTCCTGCACCGATGCTAAAAGAGCTTTTTATTTATAACTTTAACGAAAGAATATGTAATTTTAATTAGTGTGGAGTATTCTCAGATGATGGGGGAAGGAAATAATCCAAAAAAGAGCTGTTAAATAAGAGAAATAATACATAATAATGCCATTTAAAGATGAATTTTGGTTGAAAAAAATAGAAAAAATGAGTTTTCACCTCCTAGATCGGGTCCTGGATCACCCGTTCGGGATTTATTTTAAAGCCTGATTATATCCCCAAGGGATGGCGTTGAAAAAGTTGGAAGAAATTAGATAGGAAAAGATACAGAGTGATTCAAATGTAGAGATGTCATGAAAAAAAATCGTAAAAAATCTAAATTTAATTATCGATTGCTCCTTTCCTATTAGAAATAAAAGAACCAAAAAATACGTTTCTAACGTATTTCGGCGAGCTCTTTCCGATAGGGCACATGAAGTTTCGATTTGAATCCATTTTGACCCGCAAAAAATTAAATTCCGTCAATAAATTTCATGAAAAAACGTAATTTCCAGTTTTTCCCAAATTTTTCCAATTTCCAGTCGTTTTAGGTATAGGTAAATGTATTGCAAAAAGAAAGTATTTGAGATTCTCTAGTTTTATGTTCAAATAAGTTTTTCTGTCCGATGTTCCGGTTTCGACTTATTCAGTGCCAAAGTGGGGTCTACAAAGGGCATTGTTCGACATAAAAAAATTCAAAAGAATTACTTCCCATTTTCCGAATATCGCCAATTTCAATAGGAGTAGGTATTCTTTGACAGTTCACCATCACTCCGTCCTCCGGAGGAGGTGATGTTGAAATCTAGGACGTCATATCTAGGCCAATCAGATAAGCCGTTCGCGAGTTAAAAATGATCAACTTTATACTCAATCGTTGCTATGGTAATCATCAGAATCAAAATTTTTAAAAAATATTTTTGAATGATTGACCGAATTCTGCCCATATATCAACTTTCAACTGTCCAACTCAAAAATTAACGAAAATAGCTAGTTGTTCGTCGTCATGCCAACGAAATGTCGAAATTATTTTGAAATGAGGAAATTGCTTAATTCCTTCCCTTTCGATTGCCACCTCACTCGATTTAATCAGATAAGCCGTTCTCAAATAATAACAAACCTAAGCAAATTTTAAATCAGACCATTCATTGTGATTTACCCCGTACACTAACTAATGGGATAAAACCATTCTATGATGCCTTGCAGCGTCACCTATATATTGTTAAAAATGGTACTGAATGCCCAATTTTTCAAGTTATATGTTCCGGAATTCACACGGGAAGGTCTATAGAGGCGTTGCCCGGTACTTTCAAGCCCAAAACGGTTCAGAAACCCTAAAATTCTCGCAAGAAAAACTGGCATTTTGGCGACATTTAGACCCTTCATATTATAATACATTTCTCCGTATAAACTGATTTTTAAATCCATTTGCAGGGTCTCAGAAAGATAAAAAAAATTGGTATTTAGTGCTTAAATCGTCCAATGAAATGCAACATAATTAAAAATATAAAGTCCATTCTGTCTTATCCATGTATATTCCAAGCCGAAATGGGCCCCAGGATCTCTCCAAAATCACTAAAAGTATTGACATTTTTGCATAATTCTGACCGGTCATATTTTTTAATTTCGACGTAAAGATAGGCTGCTTCAACTGATTTTCCAAGGCAGACTATTAATATATGCATTTTTTAAAATTTTTCCTGCACCGATGCTAAAAGAGCTTTTTATTTATAACTTTAACGAAAGAATATGTAATTTTAATTAGTGTGGAGTATTCTCAGATGATGGGGGAAGGAAATAATCCAAAAAAGAGCTGTTAAATAAGAGAAATAATACATAATAATGCCATTTAAAGATGAATTTTGGTTGAAAAAAATAGAAAAAATGAGTTTTTACCTCCTAGATCGGGTCCTGGATCACCCGTTCGGGATTTATTTTAAAGCCTGATTATATCCCCAAGGGATGGCGTTGAAAAAGTTGGAAGAAATTAGATAGGAAAAGATACAGAGTGATTCAAATGTAGAGATGTCATGAAAAAAAATCGTAAAAAATCTAAATTTAATTATCGATTGCTCCTTTCCTATTAGAAATAAAAGAACCAAAAAATACGTTTCTAACGTATTTCGGCGAGCTCTTTCCGATAGGGCACATGGAATTTCGATTTGAATCCATTTTGACCCGCAAAAAATTAAATTCCGTCAATAAATTTCATGAAAAAACGTAATTTCCAGTTTTTCCCAAATTTTTCCAATTTCCAGTCGTTTTAGGTATAGGTAAATGTATTGCAAAAAGAAAGTATTTGAGATTCTTTAGTTTTATGTTCAAATAAGTTTTTCTGTCCGATGTTCCGGTTTCGACTTATTCAGTGCCAAAGTGGGGTCTACAAAGGGCATTTTTCGACATAAAAAGTTCAAAAGAATTACTTCCCATTTTCCGAATATCGCCAATTTCAATAGGAGTAGGTATTCTTTGACAGTTCACCATCACTCCGTCCTCCGGAGGAGGTGATGTTGAAATCTAGGACGTCATATCTAGGCCAATCAGATAAGCCGTTCGCGAGTTAAAAATGATCAACTTTATACTCAATCGTTGCTATGGTAATCATCAGAATCAAAATTTATAAAAAATATTTTTGAATGATTGACCGAATTCTGCCCATATATCAACTTTCAACTGTCCAACTCAAAAATTAACGAAAATAGCTAGTTGTTCGTCGTCATGCCAACGAAATGTCGAAATTATTTTGAAATGAGGAAATTGCTTAATTCCTTCCCTTTCGATTGCCACCTCACTCGATTTAATCAGATAAGCCGTTCTCAAATAATAACAAACCTAAGCAAATTTTAAATCAGACCATTCATTGTGATTTACCCCGTACACTAACTAATGGGATAAAACCATTCTATGATGCCTTGCAGCGTCACCTATATATTGTTAAAAATGGTACTGAATGCCCAATTTTTCAAGTTATATTTTCCGGAATTCACACGGGAAGGTCTATAGAGGCGTTTCCCGGTACTTTCAAGCCCAAAACGGTTCAGAAACCCTAAAATTCTCGCAAGAAAAACTGGCATTTTGGCGACATTTAGACCCTTCATATTATAATACATTTCTCCGTATAAACTGATTTTTAAATCCATTTGCAGGGTCTCAGAAAGATAAAAAAATTGGTATTTAGTGCTTAAATCGTCCAATGAAATGCACCATAATTAAAAATATAAAGTCCATTCTGTCTTATCCATGTATATTCCAAGCCGAAATGGGCCCCAGGATCTCTCCAAAATCACTAAAAGTATTGACATTTTTGCATAATTCTGACCGGTCATATTTTTTAATTTCGACGTAAAGATAGGCTGCTTCAACTGATTTTCCAAGGCAGACTATTAATATATGCATTTTTTAAAATTTTTCCTGCACCGATGCTAAAAGAGCTTTTTATTTATAACTTTAACGAAATAATATGTAATTTTAATTAGTGTGGAGTATTCTCAGATGATGGGGGAAGGAAATAATCCAAAAAAGAGCTGTTAAATAAGAGAAATAATACATAATAATGCCATTTAAAGATGAATTTTGGTTGAAAAAAATAGAAAAAATGAGTTTTTACCTCCTAGATCGGGTCCTGGATCACCCGTTCGGGATTTATTTTAAAGCCTGATTATATCCCCAAGGGATGGCGTTGAAAAAGTTGGAAGAAATTAGATAGGAAAAGATACAGAGTGATTCAAATGTAGAGATGTCATGAAAAAAAATCGTAAAAAATCTAAATTTAATTATCGATTGCTCCTTTCCTATTAGAAATAAAAGAACCAAAAAATACGTTTCTAACGTATTTCGGCGAGCTCTTTCCGATAGGGCACATGGAATTTCGATTTGAATCCATTTTGACCCGCAAAAAATTAAATTCCGTCAATAAATTTCATGAAAAAACGTAATTTCCAGTTTTTCCCAAATTTTTCCAATTTCCAGTCGTTTTAGGTATAGGTAAATGTATTGCAAAAAGAAAGTATTTGAGATTCTTTAGTTTTATGTTCAAATAAGTTTTTCTGTCCGATGTTCCGGTTTCGACTTATTCAGTGCCAAAGTGGGGTCTACAAAGGGCATTTTTCGACATAAAAAAATTCAAAAGAATTACTTCCCATTTTCCGAATATCGCCAATTTCAATAGGAGTAGGTATTCTTTGACAGTTCACCATCACTCCGTCCTCCGGAGGAGGTGATGTTGAAATCTAGGACGTCATATCTAGGCCAATCAGATAAGCCGTTCGCGAGTTAAAAATGATCAACTTTATACTCAATCGTTGCTATGGTAATCATCAGAATCAAAATTTATAAAAAATATTTTTGAATGATTGACCGAATTCTGCCCATATATCAACTTTCAACTGTCCAACTCAAAAATTAACGAAAATAGCTAGTTGTTCGTCGTCATGCCAACGAAATGTCGAAATTATTTTGAAATGAGGAAATTGCTTAATTCCTTCCCTTTCGATTGCCACCTCACTCGATTTAATCAGATAAGCCGTTCTCAAATAATAACAAACCTAAGCAAATTTTAAATCAGACCATTCATTGTGATTTACCCCGTACACTAACTAATGGGATAAAACCATTCTATGATGCCTTGCAGCGTCACCTATATATTGTTAAAAATGGTACTGAATGCCCAATTTTTCAAGTTATATGTTCCGGAATTCACACGGGAAGGTCTATAGAGGCGTTGCCCGGTACTTTCAAGCCCAAAACGGTCCAGAAACCCTAAAATTCTCGCAAGAAAAACTGGCATTTTGGCGACATTTAGACCCTTCATATTATAATACATTTCTCCGTATAAACTGATTTTTAAATCCATTTGCAGGGTCTCAGAAAGATAAAAAAAATTGGTATTTAGTGCTTAAATCGTCCAATGAAATGCACCATAATTAAAAATATAAAGTCCATTCTGTCTTATCCATGTATATTCCACGCCGAAATGGGCCCCAGGATCTCTTCAAAATCACTAAAAGTATTGACATTTTTGCATAATTCTGACCGGTCATATTTTTTAATTTCGACGTAAAGATAGGCTGCTTCAACTGATTTTCCAAGGCAGACTATTAATATATGCATTTTTTAAAATTTTTCCTGCACCGATGCTAAAAGAGCTTTTTATTTATAACTTTAACGAAAGAATATGTAATTTTAATTAGTGTGGAGTATTCTCAGATGATGGAGGAAGGAAATAATCCAAAAAAGAGCTGTTAAATAAGAGAAGTAATACATAAAAATGCCATTTAAAGATGAATTTTGGTTGAAAAAAATAGAAAAAATGAGTTTTTACCTCCTAGATCCGGTCCTGGATCACCCGTTCGGGATTTATTTTAAAGCCTGATTATATCCCCAAGGGATGGCGTTGAAAAAGTTGGAAGAAAGTAGATAGGAAAAGATACAGAGTGATTCAAATGTAGAGATGTCATGAAAAAAAATCGTAAAAAATCTAAATTTAATTATCGATTGCTCCTTTCCTATTAGAAATAAAAGAACCAAAAATACATTTCTAACGTATTTCGGCGAGCTCTTTCCGATAGGGCACATGGAATTTCGATTTGAATCCATTTTGACCCGCAAAAAATTAAATTCCGTCAATAAATTTCATGAAAAAACGTAATTTCCAGTTTTTCCCAAATTTTTCCAATTTCCAGTCGTTTTAGGTATAGGTAAATGTATTGCAAAAAGAAAGTATTTGAGATTCTTTAGTTTTATGTTCAAATAAGTTTTTCTGTCCGATGTTCCGGTTTCGACTTATTCAGTGCCACAGTGGGGTCTACAAAGGGCATTTTTCGACATAAAAAAACTCAAAAGAATTACTTCCCATTTTCCGAATATCGCCAATTTCAATAGGAGTAGGTATTCTTTGACAGTTCACCATCACTCCGTCCTCCGGAGGAGGTGATGTTGAAATCTAGGACGTCATATCTAGGCCACCGTTGGGCATAGTCGAATGGAAAGTACGTCATCGACGTCTACGTCAGTGGAGCTTACGTCAGCGAGATAAAAGTCACCTGTCAAATGTCAAATGGCACCTGTCACTTGTCACCTGTCACTTGTCAAATGGCAAAATTAAAAACTGACGCGGGTCACGTGTACAAAATGACGTCAGAAGACATGTGGAAAAGTATGGCGGCTGTCACCTGTCATTTACGATATGTCAACTGTCACCTGTCACTTGTCAAACGTCAAAATAAAAATGTAACATATGTCACGTGTTCGGGGCGGCGGGAGAAGGCGTTTAAAAAAAGAATGGCGTCGATCGGTCCTTTGGTTCCGGAGATATAGTTTTTCGCGAGTAGCGACCTAACGGCTGAAGGTGGAGAGACGAAATTCGCATGGGGGGATAGGGGCGGAGCAGATCTTTCGATTTATCAAATTAGTTTTCAAAAATCTCAACATAGTAAAAAATTAGATTTAACAAATTTTACATCATCCTGTATAGTAAATTTTCGAATAATGAGATAAATTATGAATATAATTTAATTTAATAGCAGAAAAATATGCATTAGTACATGCAAGCTTACTAGGATGTGATCAACAAAAAATTAGATGGCAAAAATTTTTCCACATCACTCTGTATAAGAAATTGGGAATTTAAGTATATTTTTATCAACTCAAGCGAACTAAATAAATTAACACACACACGAGGCAAGCTTAGCGTAAGTGTGAAGTTAAGCATGTTGACTAATCAATTAGTATATTTGTATTACATGTACGTGTTATCCTGAGTAAAGTGATGTCATATTGACTTAGCAATTAACAGATTTGTAGTACAGGTACAATGATCATGCAATTTAATGTAAAGCGGGAATAGGTACGAACAGTTAGCATCAAAAAGTATTAGAGTGAAGGCGATTGGGAAAAAAGTGGGCATCAAAGTGTTGGGCATTTAGACAATCAGAGTTTTTCTTTGTGAAGCGAGTGTACTGTGAAATCGAGGTAAGTACTTAGAAGATTTACTTGGTAGCGTATTAGTATTAACGTATAGACTAGGAGGAGTGCTTGCGTGGAGTTTTTTTATTTTATTTTTGTCATAAAACGTACCGTTTTTAAGATTAGAAAGGACCGCTGAAATCGATAAGGGTGTGACAGAGGGTTTTTTTTATTTTATTTTTGACATAAAACGTACCGTTTTGAAGATATTTGCAGTTTTTCGTTTTTTATTTGTGGACTTGTAAAATTTTTGCTATATATATTTCTAATAGGGGTGGAAAAGTTAAAGCTATCGGGCTAAAACTTTGGTATGTTATAGAGGGTTGCTGAAATCGATAAGGGTGCGACAGAGGGGTTTTTTTATTTTATTTTTGCCAGTAAACGTACCGTTTTTAAGATATTTGCATTTTTTCGTTTTTTATTTGTGGACTTGGAAAATTTTTGCTCTATATTTTTAATAGGGGTGGAAAAGTTAAAGCTATCGGGCTAAAACTTTGGTATGTTATAGAGGGTTGCTGAAATCGATAAGGGTGTGACAGGGGGGTTTTTGTATTTTATTTTTGCCATAAAACGTACCGTTTTGAAGATATTTGCATTTTTTCGTTTTTCATTTGTGGACTTGGAAAATGTTTGCTATATATTTCTAATAGGGGTGGAAAAGTTAAAGCTAGCAGGTTAAAACTTTTGTATGTTATAGAGGGATGCTTAACTCGATAAGGGTGTGACAGGGTGTTATTTTTATTTTATTTTTATCATAAAACGTACCGTTTTGAAGATATTTGCATTTTTTCGTTTTTGATTTGTGGACTTGAAAAATTTTTTGCTATGTTTGTATTGGAGGGTGGAAAAAATTGGAAGCTAGCGGGCTAAAACTTTTGTAGGTTATAGAGGGCTGCTTAACTCGATAAGGGTTAGGTAGGTAAGGTAGTTATTTCCAAAATTTTTCCAAAAAACATTTTTACAAAAATTGTTTTCCAAAAAAAATTTTAATTTTTCTGTCAAAAACTCTGTTTTCAATTTTTTTCAAATTGGTTTCTCCGAAAATTCTTTTCAAATCTTACTGTGTTACAGAAAATGTTCGTATGTGAAGTCTGTAGTCAAACATTCACCAGGAAGGACAACTTCAAGCGTTATGGAGATTGCCGCAGAACAGTCAAGATCTGCGACGTCTGCAGCGGGATGTTCAAGTCGGAGGGGGCTCTTCTTCGCCACCAGAAGGAGAAACATCCAGCCCCCAAAAGACCAGCGAATACCACGCAGACATCCATGGCGAAAAGAGCAAGACTCGTTTCGACAGATGGTGAGTATTTAAAATTTAAATTTCTGGTGGTCAAAAGAAGAAATTTGGCTTTATATAACTCGAGTACTCATTATGTATTTCCGATTTTCAGAACCATCTACGTCAGCCACGCAGCATTGTGCAACATGTCAAATAGATGTTCCTATGAACCGATGGGGTGGTCATCTAAGGACCCTAGGACATCGGGAGAAATGTTGCGTGATGCAGGAGGAGGAAGGTGTAGAGTTGGTGAAAACATCATTCCGGAGCCGAATTGCTACGTACCGACTTACTTCAAGCCAGGATCCCACCAGCGTAAAGGATTATCAGAAGTATGATCAGCTGAAGGTCGGACTGGAGCTTTTCGGCCGCTTCCTCCAGCAGTCGAGCGAGTCGTCAGAGGTAAAGTCCTTCAACAGCAAGTACCAGATGGTGAATGGGGCTACGGACTTGGAGGAGCTTTTCGAGCAGTTCATCACCATCCTAGACCGAAAGTATTCCGAATTTCGGGAAAAGGATTGTGGTGAGTGTAAATCTATTGCAAAAAACAAATGGAAACTGTTTCAGATTTCTGACTAATAAATATTTCTATTGTTACAGGGTGGTCGCTTCAGCAGCTTCTCCACTTAGAATTAGGAATCAACAAGATCCAGCCTCTGAAGTCATCTTCCTACATCCCGCTGCCAAAGGAGATTGAAGCAAAGAAAGCTGTTCTAAACATCCGAAACACCGATCAAAAATGTTTCCTGTGGTCAGTCCTAGCCGCCTTACATCCAGTTCATTGGACTCAAAATGCAAATAGAGTCGCGAACTATTTGCCTTTTGAGAACGAGCTGAACTTTACAGGTATGGAATTTCCGATTAAACTTACCGACATCGCTAAGTTTGAGCGACTCAATAATATTTCTATCAACGTATACGGACTGGAGAAATTGTTCGAAGATGGTAAAAATAGCATTGAAGTCGTGGGTCCCTTATACTTTACAAATTCTCATAATAGGGAGCGACATGTAAATTTGTTAGTAATCAGTGATGATCATGGCAATAGTCATTACTGCTTAATAAGAAGTTTATCTCGCCTGATCTCAAGGCAATTATCCTTACATGATGGTGCTAAGTATTTATGTGATGGTTGTTTATCATATTTTGATTCAGAGCAAAAATTAAAAAAACACCAAGAACATGATTGCGGGCATGTTTTAGCTAAAGTCACAACAACAGAGTTGAAAAAAAATAAATATGGCGAAGAGATTCCCGAGAATATTTTGAAATTTACAAACTTTGAAAATAAATTAAAGGTGCCTTTCGTTGTTTATGCCGATTTCGAAACTATCCTTGAGCCTATCGATACAGAGGAAAATGCGCAGGATCCCGATACGTCATACACTGTGAGAACGCATAAGCATGTTCCGTACTCGTTCGGTTACTACATCAAATGTGACTTTGATGATGCTCATTCGATTTACCAAAGCTATAGGGGTCCGGATGCTAACAAAGAATTCGTAAAACGTTTAGAGGCTGATTGTAAATCAATCTATAATCGCTTTATGAAGGAAGTAGTACCCATGATTCCTATTTCTGCGGAACAAGAGATTGAGCATCAAAATGCTACGGTGTGTCATATATGCGAAAAGCCAATTGATGTAGCATTAAACGATCGCGTGCACGACCATGATCACACAAATGGCGCATATCGGGCGGCTGCGCACTCTGTATGTAACCTAAATTACAAAATCCCTCAATTTATACCCATCTTTTTCCATAATATGTCCAACTTTGATTCCCACCTGTTTGTCAAGGAATTGGTTGCCAATGAAGAAAAGCTTGATGTTATCCCCCAAAACAAGGAAAAATATATATCATTTACTAAGCATGTTTTGGTGGATAACATAGAAAACAGAGATGGTAAACAACGGCAGGTATTTTTAAAGTTACGCTTTCTCGACAGTTTTCGTTTCATGGCCAGCGGTCTAGATAAACTTAGTCAAAATTTAAAACCAGAACAATGTCGAGAAGTTAGAAAATATTTCGCGGAGGAAAATAAGTTTCAGCTTATTCGACAGAATAATGTCTTCCCATATAATTACGTGGATAGCTTCGCAAAATTGAACGATACTAAGCTACCATCACATAAAGACTTTTACAACCAGTTGAAAAAAGAAGACATTAGTAAAGAGGATTACAAGCGTGCTTGGGCTGTGTGGAATTTATTTGAATGCAAAACTTTAGGCGAATATTCAGATATTTATTTAAAATCCGACGTTTTATTATTAACAGATGTGTTTGAAAGTTTTAGAGACGTATGCCTAGATACTTACCACGTCGACCCTGCGCAGTATTTTAGCGCACCAGGACTTTCGCTAGATTCGGCCCTTAAGGCCACGGACGTAAAGCTGGAGTTACTGACAGATCTAGACATGGTACACTTCTTTAAACACGGTATCCGCGGTGGGGTCAGTCAGTGTAGCGTTAGAAAAGCTTTTGCAAATAATAAATTTCTACCTCATTATGACCCTTCCAAACCTACTTCTTACATCATGTATTTGGACGCCACCAATCTGTATGGTGCAGCCATGTCACAATATTTACCAACGGGGAATTTTAAGTGGTTGAATGAGACCGAAATTCAAAGTTTAGATTACATGAATGTCGCGAATGATTCTAAAACTGGCTACGTATTAGAGGTAGATTTAGAATATCCCGAACAGTTACATTATTTACACAACGAACTACCCTTTTGTCCACAATCCATAGCTCCACCGGAATCAAAATTTCAACACATTACAAAATTAATTCCAAATTTGAAAAAGAAAGAGAAATATATAATTCATTACCAAAATTTGCGTCAGGCTTTAGATTCTGGGCTTAAGCTCACCAGAATTCATCGCGTTATATCGTTTGATCAATCGCCATGGTTAAAGAAATACATTGACCTAAACACAGCTATGCGCAATAAGGCGAAAAATAAGTTCGAAAAAGATTTCTTTAAACTTATGAACAACGCTGTGTTCGGTAAAACGATGGAAAATGTGGAGAAACGGGTAGATGTTAAACTTGTTTCTCATTGGGAAAATATTGGTAGAAGGTTGGGAGCCGAAGCCTTAATCTCAAAACCTCATTTTAAAGACCGCACTATTTTTAACGAGAACCTGGTAGCTATACAGATGAAAAAACAAAAAGTCACATATAATAAACCTATTTACGTGGGTTTTAGCATCTTGGAAATCGCCAAGACTATTATGTATGACTTTTTGTACGGATATATTAAGCCAAAATACGGCAACAACGCGGTATTACTCTACACTGACACCGATTCCCTTGTTTTGAAAATTACCACCGAAAATTTCTATAATGACATGCGAGAAAATTTAGATAGATTCGATACGTCCAATTACTCACAAGATAACCCACATGATGTTCCTGTAAACCAGTCAATTTTGGGTAAAATGAAAGACGAGTATGCAGGAAAAATCATTTGGGATTTCTACGGTACCGGGGCGAAAGCATATTGTGTAAATGTGGAGGGAAAGTTAACGAAAAAAGCTAAGGGAGTTCCTGACTACGTCACCCAGAAAGAACTGACTCTTGACGATTATAGAGAGGCGGTTGACGTAGAAGGAACTCACATTCATCGACAGATGAACACTTTCCGTTCACATTTACACGATATGTATGTCGAACTGAAAAATAAGGTAGCGCTATCACACGCGGACGATAAGCGTTACCTTATTCCCGGCGACTTAGAGAACACGCTTGCTTGGGGTCATCGAGATATTGAAAAGTATAAGGAATCATCGGAAATTCCATGAGCTAAGACTGATCACCGACAGCTAACTTTACTTTAATCACCTTTGATAGCTAAATGGGTGACTTTAGAGGCTGTGATATTAGGTTAGTAATTTATTTTAGTTATTTAATTATTGTATTGATTTTACCCTAATCTACCCTATTTACTTTATTTACCTATTTACTTTATATGTATATTTGACCGAAGTTTACCCTATTTTTTATATTGTTTGTTTATTGTACTCTATTTCCTATTTACAGACCACTGTTCGGACACTTCAATCACCTTTGATAGCTAAATGTGTGACTTTAGAGGCTGTGATATTAGGCTAGTAATTTATTTTAGTTATTTACTTATTGTATTTATTTTACCCTAATCCATCATATTTAATGTATTTACCTATTTACTGTATATGTATATTTTACCCAAGTTTACCCTATTGTTATATTGTTTGTTTATTGTACTCTATTTACGATTTACAGACCACTGTGCGGTCACTTTTTTACTTTTTTAATTTTTTTACACAGTAATAAATGCAAGTTTTTTGTGTGTCTTTATATTGGCGTTTTATTTCCGTAGTTAAGGCAAAGAAAAAAACAAATTGACGTTAGACTATTTATTTAGTAACAGTATAATATTACAATTCATAAACATGTTTTGCAAATAGGTGGATTAGCTTCTCGGTCCATCTAAATAGATACTTGTCTGTTGTGCCATCTTCAAACTTGAAGCTTCTCTTATCACCATTGCGATGAAACACTAGCGTGTACTGTCCAATTATCATAAATATATCTACCCAATGGGTATTGAAACAATCAAAAGTGCTTAAAAATTCTTCAAATTCATCACTAGAGAAAGAAATTTTGTCATAACCAATAGTATCCAAAACTACTTGTTTACGTTCCTCTTCGGACGTAGTAAAAATTACAGTTATAAAGTCATCAATCTCGTAAACTCGGTTTGGCTTAGCCTTAAGAACTGGAACATCAGGACATCGAGAAGGCGATTCAAACACCTTATCCCAGCTGGGTGAGGAGGAGGAGGAAGCCATTGGTAAGTTTAAATGGTAAGTTTTACAAATATTCTAACCAAAGATTTCTTTTCTTTGTAAAACTTTATGTCTCGTTTCAGCTTGCGAATTTGTTTCAAATGCTCGGCTAATCTAACTGACAAGTCGACCGTCTTTGCCATGCGCTCGAGACTAAATGTCCAAATTTCTCAAGGGGTTCTAATAATATAGGAGAAAAAGTAAACATGTACTACAATTTAACTTCTTTATTTAGGTAAAAAATCATAAATATATTCATACAAAATTTTTGAATTCTTAGCACTACATGTACAATATTCTAAACCATGATAAGAACAAGTGGTTTTACTTAGAGATAATTTCGGTACAGTAACACTGTCCCTAGTAAATTCTAAATTAACAATATCGGGTATATGCTTAAGATATTTCATCGTGGAAAAAGTTTCCAGTAAAAAGGCCTTCTTTACATGTCCCTTCACATAGATGACATCAACATCCCGTAGATCGTTGTAGATAATACGGTGAAGTTCATTGTAATCGGTTTCACCAGAATTGTAGTATAAACCATGTCGGTTCCCATATAGAAATATTGCTTGCTTCTGACAATCGTAGGACAGTTCATAAGACGGTGTAGTGGGTTTAAACAGATAATTTTTGAGTTGCTTCCCATCGTAAATAGACAATTCTTTAGCTTGAAATTCTGGAACGCTGAATCCTTGAACGTCAACCACAACAAACTTCATCGTGCTGAGAGGGTTGAATAGTAAATGACTACAACAGGTCACGTACTTGACCTGTTAAAGCCTGATACTCAAGCACTCGGTCATGAATAATTATATAAAAGGCACGTGACTCAGCCGAGAAGTTTTCGGAACTTTGAAACTCCAACTTAACGTCAATAGTGTTACTCTTGAGGGCTTCATTTTGTTTAGAACAGTCAATAACAAAGAGGGCTCTGCCAGCGAAAGCGAGAAAATCCAACAGCGGCTCCGACCGCTGCTTTCCCAAATAGGTTTTTTGAAAGTCCGTATACATCTGATAGGCTTCTGCAAACTGCCTATTGCCAAAGTTTAGATTTAACGACTCATAGGGGTAAACTTCAGAATTCAAATGTAACTTAACGTCGGTGAGGTTTAAATTATCAAAGTAGGTACAATCAGCTTCCGAGTTATCTTTTCGCTTCTTCATAAAAAATACAATGACGTATCGGGCTCTCTCAGACATGGTCTTAACGGTCCAAATATCACGCTTTGTTGTTCTCAAAGCAGGCAGTTCATGTAGTTCCCAGTTTCTAAATGGAATATATATATATATATATATATATCGGTTTGTTCTTTGCAATTTCGTCCAAGAGCCTTAATTTCACTGCATCACTCGGGTAAATATGTTTCACTTTCAACTCAACCGTTTTTAAGGTTATTGTTGCCTTCTTAGTACCAGTGGACTTATAGCAGTTGTCATCATGACGGGCACGAACTAGTTTAATTTTCTGTTTACCCATTAGTACATTGTGGTAATCGGCAAACACTCCAAACAAGATTGAAAGCGGGATGCGAAAATTAAAGTCTTTAGAAGTTTCGTCCAAGGTCTTAACAGTTCCACTAGGCCAATTCCATCCGGCTATGTCTAGAGCACGGCTTTCCTGCTCATTTAAACATAGCATATTTTTAACGGTGCTAACAATACCTGGATCTCGAATCTTTTCAATCTCCTTACCATTAACTTCATAGGAAATGCTGTCGAAGAGAAAGGCTCCAGCATTATTGGTTAGATCGCAAGTACCGGTCTTACCGGTGGCATCTGCTTCCACCTTATACGTGCCCTCGATGTAGAGTTGAGCTTCACTCATATCCAAAAAGACATCTTGCTGATTGATAACAATCTCGATTTCGTCATTGTTATTAAAGGAGTTGGTAAAGGGGTGATAAGTGTGCCATTCTTCGCGAATGACCGACTCATCGCTCTTGATCTGATTGAAGATTTGAAGTTTTTCTGACATGGTAGCGGTAAGTACTGCTTCTCGACTGCAAGTATACTATATTTGAAAACGTGAGTGACCCCTTCGACTTCTGATCACTGAATGATCTGCCGGCTGATGTATTAGTGTTTAAATACCCTTTAAATACTAGAACCATTTCGTCTAAGTTCTAATCGAATTACTACTTCTTCACCTCGAAAATTAAGAGGCCGAGAATCCTGGTCTACTAGCGTGAGAGTAATGTTATAGATGCTTTTTTGGTTCACAGGTAAATAGATTAGATTCCTTGGTTCGATATTTATACTGTAACCGGGATCGACAGTTGGAGAAAATTCGTAAAGAGTATGTGCGGGATTATTTGTGTAATACGAGCCGGAAATGATGTTACACTCTACTCTAATAGTAACAACTTGTATAATATCCACAGGCTGATCTGATTCGTGGAAGTTACCAGACTTTAACAGCTTAGGTGAAAATCCCAACAACTTTGCAATACTGTCTTTTGGCTTAAAGTTTATGTCGTAGACACTGGATAGCTCGTACTTTAACGTATTGTTATTGGGTTTAAGCGATAAGATGCGATTCCGTTCGTCTGCGGGAGCACTGGGATCTAGGAGCTTACGTTGTAGAAACTGTTCGATATCTTCCAACTCGTAGGATCCTGTTGGTATTTCTAATACTCGCTCCTCCTGATTATTGACAATGTAATAGAACTTGTTTCGTCCCTCTTCTATATTGGGAATCGTGTTCCAAGTGTTTAGCGAAATTAATGCTAAAGAGTAATCAAACCGGGAATCGAGCTCTATGGGAGGTACAAAGTATGCTTCCAGTCGGTGAGAGCGACATTTTAACGTGAATGTCTGTGACATGACTGATAGCGGTAAGCATCAACACCTGCATTTATAAAGTTTTATTGTAGAGAAATGCTAGAGCAAGATATCCACAATTTGTCATTCCATAATCCTGATACTGATCGGAATTAAAATATATTTTCGCATTTTTCATGTACTTGACAAATTCCTTGGGCGGTTTCAAGTTGCCAAAACTATCGAAATAGACAACTCGATTACCGTGTTTCTTGTAAGCTACCCAATGTGTCCCGAATCCTGTGTTCCGATCCAAATTAATAACACCACACTCTGTTTTGAGGGGTGCGTTCGGTAAAGTGTTTCGCATAAATACTCCTCTAAAATGCGGTATTTTTAATCGAGTGGCGTACGACTTAATATCATGATCGGATAACGGTTTGTCAGGTAGCTTTATTGGTAGTTTTTTGGCATTTTTCGTAAAAACAATCCATAACCAGTTTTGTGTTTCTTTAAATACATGCCGCTACCCTTTTTTCCCAATGCAATCGCCTCCATTGTTTCGTTGTGTCGTTTGGATTCTTTTAACTTCTCCTTGGCACTTTGAGCGTCATTAATGGCCTTCGCTATCCCCGCGGCGCCTCCGCTTAGTGCCCCCAGGGCACTAAGTCCTGCAAATATGGGAATAAGTGGTAGAAACCCACCCTGTTTCGGTAAGGGTATTATTCGTGGTACGTTGCTCCTCTTACGTCCTCCCACCTTCTTGACCGTTACTCGTGCAGCTTTAAGTATTTTACTGAGAGTCCTTTTCTTACTAACATCACCAGTACCCGTATGTCGAAGTTGCTTCTTAAGCAGAGTGATCACTGATGATAGGGGTTTCATCTTCTGCTTCTTGCCAGCACCCAACTTGCGTTTTACCTTCATAGCGTTAGTTACTAACCACGCTGAAGCTTTTTCACCAAAACTGGAATCGTTTGCCTTTACTCGTTCCCAAGCCCGGTTCTCCAACACACGATCGGCTCGATGTCTTTGTTCCAACTCTGTCGACTTGGCGTATTCGATATCGTGATCGCGACAAGCACTATCCAATTTGTTCTTTGGTCGATCGCCTCGAGCCAGTCGCTCTTGAAGTTTGGTTCCCGGTCCGCAATAGGAATAACCAGGCAAATGAAGCTCGAACGGGAGCTTGGTGATAGCTGTATTTAACACACCTGCACCCTGCAGAGTCTTCATTCGTAATGAAGCCCTGGGAGGGTATAGAGTAGTATTTATAGAGATGCGTCAAGAGAAACAGAAACTCAAAATCCAAGTTTATAATTGCGATATGAAAAAAGAAAAGTGCCTCAGTAGCAAACATGGTCAACTTTTGCCTTCTACAATTCGAGCGTTAATATGTGGTCCGAGTAATTGTGGCAAAACCAATGTAATGATTAGTCTTTTGATTGATGAAAATGGTTTAAAATTCGAGAATGTGTACGTGTATTCCAAATCTCTGCAGCAAGACAAGTACGACTTTCTTCAACAGGCTGTGAAACATTCCCGTTTAGGCTATTTCGGCTACAGCGATAATGATGAAGTTTTAGATCCTGCCAGTGCCCGACCTCACTCTGTATTCAAATTTGATGACGTAGCATGTGAGAAGCAGGATAAAATACGTAATTATTTTTGTATGGGCCGACATCATGCGATTGATTCATTCTGTTTATCGCAAACTTACTCGAAAATACCTAAACAGCTGGTTCGTGACAATGCCAATGTATTAATTTTATTTAAGCAGGACGACTTAAACTTGAAACATATCTACGACGATCACGTTAATACAGACATGACATTCGATGCATTTAAACATATTTGCTCCGAATGTTGGAAGGATCGGTATGGGTTCCTAGTAATGGTGAAAGACAATGATATTGCTAAAGGCCGATATCGTAGCAAGTTTGATACATATATCATACCCTAAACCCTCGGGACTCAGTGTGACACTTGACGTTCTAGAAGCTAGATGTGTTAAGTCTCGAGAAACAGGATCTGGTTAGGAGTTGTTTTAGCTGTTTCCTAGCTGTTTTTCCCGAATAGGGTCTGTTTTTAGCTGTTTTTTCCCGAACAGGGTCTGTTTTTTAGCTGTTTTTCCAGAACAGGATCTGTTTTTTAGCTGTTTTTTCCCGAACAGGGTCTGTTTTTAGCTGTTTTTGCCCGAACAGGGTCTGTTTTTTAGCTGTTTTTTTCCCGAACAGGGTCTGTTTTTAGCTGTTTTTCCCGAACAGGGTCTGTTTTTAGCTGTTTTTCTAGAACAGGGTCTGTTTTTTAGCTGTTTTTTCCAGAACCGGGTCTGTTTTTAGCTGTTTTTCCCGAAACAGGGTCTGTTTTTAGCTGTTTTTCCAGAACAGGGTCTGTTTTTTAGTATGTCTACCCCCATGAGCCAGCTCGATAAAGACGTTAAACGTAGGATTATCCAAGCTGCACGAACAATAAGAAAGAAGTATTTAGCATTAAAGTTGGAGCGAGGTGAAGAAGATGAAGCTCGTAATAAATTATTAATGCCTATTACCGATCCTCTGAATAAGCTTGTGAGTGCTTCCGCCGCCACCACTGCAAAATCTAAGAAACGTAAGATTAAAGGGGAACAGAGTGTTGGTGTAAGACCCAAAGTTAAACCACCCATAGTAACTCGAGAAGTGAAACCTCCTGTACAATTTTTAACCGAGGAAACTCACTACGGGGATGATGCTGCTGCTGATGATGATGTGTTTGAAGAATCAGCTCAGGATCCTGCGACACAATCATCGCAGCACATAAGAAAGAATTTTGAAGATTCTCTTCAAAAATCTGAAGTGTTTGAGACTTTTATCGTGCAGTATCCGAAGATTGCTCAAGACTATCTGAAACTATATTGGTCGCACTCTGCCGAAATAGATGCTAACAGCCTGAAATATGATTTGGTGACTGATTCTTGGAGCTTAGGTTCAGAACCGGTTAATTTCTTAAAGAATGGTGATATTCAAGTAGGCTCCAGTATGTACAAAGGAACTCTGGGACTATACGATTTATTGTTTCTCAAGGTTCCTCAATTTAATACCGCTGCCGATGAAGAACAATACAAAGATATTTTAAAGCGAACAGATTTATACTTGAAAGACACTGGTCAGTTGAAAGGTAATAGATCCCACAAATACAATGCCATTGTGAAACCACTAATTTCGAAAGGTTCGACCAGTAAAATTCCTTCGCCCGGGGTTAAAATATTGACAAGATCGAAGTCGGAGAAATCCGGATCTGTGAAATCCGGATCTGCCTTAATGGAATACAACGAAAAACCCAAAGAATATGTCTACTATGATGACGTAAATGAGCTGGTTGACAGGTTAAAAAAGCTAGACGCTTCCAATCGGGTTGGCAACAATAATAACATGAACGAGATTTGGGGCATTTTGCACGAATTGGAACACCTTGGAGTAATTGAATTCTATAAATAAGTTGGTTAAAGCTGGTATGCCTTAGTACCGCAGTAATCATGAATAAGTTTGGACGTTCCTTGCCCACGTCGTCTAATCAGAAAAGAGTGAGAGTGTTGCAAGCACTCAACTTGATCACTCTTACAAAAGATGGTGATTACAATATTCGAGATCATCGGCTTTGTAACGTTAAATCACCAGCAGATATCGCTGATGCTGTAAATAAAAAGTTTGTAGAGAGTATGCTAACTTCACTTTCTACTACCATTGATAGATCGTTGAATGATAAAATAAAAGTATCCCACGTGGAGATGCTGAGACAAATAACGGTGTTGGAACAAAAAGTAAACAACTCTATCGGTAGTATTGTAAAACAAATGAAGACCTTTACAAAAACTAATAAGGGGTCGGTAGACTCGGTATCCGACCAACTTAAGCTGCTTGACAACAAATTCAAGAGTGAGACTTTAGTTTTGAATACACACCTGGATCGTCTCTCTACCCAATTCAAGGACCTCGAAAAACTCCTAAAAGTTTACACCAATCAGGCTATTCAAAATGCTCTCAGACCAGTCAGGACGGATATGGGAAAGATTCGCGAAGAACTCTCCAAATTATTACAAACAGTTGATTTGCCAAAGAAAGGATCTTCCCGTCCACCAACTGTCTAAAATTTCGATGTATATAATTCAATATCTTGCTGCAGAACCTCATTCTTTGGGAAATAATGGCTAAGGGCATTACGAAGGCGAGAGAACAAGTTGTTAAGGAACTCCATAAACCCGCTAGAATCAAATTTCAACGTCGTAGATTTATCCAGTATGGTTTAGATGATACGTTTGCTTCCGGTCTTGCTCAACTCGATCAGTACGCTCGTGAAAACAAGGGATTTAAATACATCTTGGTTGTAATCGATTGCTTTTCCAAATTCCTCTGGACCAGACCTCTCAAGTCAAAAAATGCTCAGGATGTGACTAATGCCATGGATCATATACTCAGACAGTCTCGGAGGATTCCGAAAAAGCTGGTAACAGATAATGGGAAAGAGTATTACAACGCTAGCTTTCAAAGTCTTATGAAGAAGCATGGGATACATCATTACAGTACCTTTAGTATTTTAAAGGCTTCTATTGCTGAACGAGTAATTCGAACGCTCAAAGAACACCTGTTTAAGTTGTTTACCTTGAATGGTAATCATAAATGGATTGACTTGTTGGAACAAGTTACAAATACTTACAACGACACCAAACATCGTACGATTCACATGAAACCGAAGGATGTTAGCAAGAGTAATGAGAAGAAAATATTGGATTCTGTTTATAGTCGTTTAAAGGTTGTGGGGAGGCAAAAATTCAACGTTGGCGATATTGTTCGCATCAGTAAGGCTAAGCACGTGTTTGAAAAGGGCTATGTGCCTAATTGGACTACTGAGTTGTTTAAAGTATCTCAGGTTAAGATTACCAATCCCACGACTTATTTGCTAGAGGACACGAGCGGTCAACCCATTAGTGGGGGATTCTATGAAGAGGAATTGCAAAAAACCAAACAATCTGACGTATTTCTTATTGAACAAGTTTTGCGTAAAAAGGGTAAAAAGATGTATGTAAAATGGCTTGGGTTTGATAAGTTTCATAACAGTTGGATAGATTTGGCTAAGGATGTGGTTTAAGCTCGATCTCTGTACAAATAATCAATATTTTTCCGGTTTTCGTCAGTTGAAATCATGCCTTATTGCAAAGAGTGTGATACTGAAGTTTTATCTCGTAGTGCCCATAACCGTACCACAAACCATAAGCACCACTGTAGTGAGATCTTGTACTCTCAGGTAAAATTAGTTCGAACTGCTTTTAAAAACCGCGTACTAACTTACCATCTGACAAGTGACTTACATTCGACTGATGTTAAGCAATATTTAGAAGATCTCAAAGATACGGTTCTTACTTTACTCACTGATCCTTTAAAGACTTATCCCCAGCTTAAAGTTAATATGGAGCTATATGGTTCGTATCTGTTGGAATCCACACAAGAACAAGACATAAAATCGTTTAATACCAAATTTAGTGTTATTTCTCCCAGCACTAATTTGGAAGACTTTTACAGCGAATATCAGATCTCTCTAGTGAAAAAAGCTTCCGAATTTACCGAGATGGGAAGCGGATGGGCGTTATCCAAACTGCTGTTTCTCGAACTTAACATCAATAAATGTGGAGTGGGGGTATAGTTCTCCGTATGATTACACTACTGCGTTGGTTGACGTCACTATTTTAGTGTGAACCATGATTAGTAAAATTTGTACCGCTGCTGCTGCTGCTGCTCCTGAGGTGCTAGAAGAAGAAGACGATAGTTCCCGAACCTCATCACCCTATTGGACATATCTAGACAGCATGATTCTTCGAAGTAACAGAGAAATTCGCAAGGAGAATAAACTCTTGGGCGAATTTTGCTATCCTACTGGTAATTTTACAGTAATTGTGGGTCTTAGTGTTGCCAGGGGGATGATGCCAAGTGTTAAACTAGTTCCCCCAACGCGTGGACATCAGCCAGTCTCCCTAAGTCATTCTGATTGGATCGAGTTTTTGGAGATCATTGACAAGATGTTTGAAGATATTGATGGAAGTGTGACAACACCGCTGACGTCGTCATCGGAAAATTTTACCCTATCCAGTGCTATTCTTTTAAACGAGCGAATATTTCGACTTGGAAGCAATGATGTAACTTTAACGATTTCTTGTAATGATATAAATTCTATTGTTAGCATTAAGCATTTAATTCACTATAGATTAGAATTAGTTAACCGTTTACAATTTAGAACCTATTATGATGATACTTTACAGTATGCCCAATGTTTTGCTGATATTAAGGAAAACTTTTTTGAAATTATTACCAATCTCTGTAATTTAAACCCGTCTGAACAAAGTTATTACATGCTGGAATTATTGCATTACAACCAGCAAAAATTGTTAGATGACTTTGATAAACTGTATATGTATACTGATGACTCATAATACTAAGTATCCTGATGACTCATAATAATAATAAATAGTTTAAAGCTCAAGGTTATTTCCTTTTTTCCCCTTTCCCCTATCCCTTATCCTGCTGCTGCTGTTGCTGCGGTTCCTGATAAATACAGCTCGATTCTAGCAGAGATTTCATAGTTGTTTCAGCATTCGTTGCATACAGTTATAACCTGTCGAGACCTGTCGTGTGTGTTGATACCTGTTTCGCAACATTCTACAATGAGTATTTCCAAGCAAACCTTAGCGGAACTTAACGCTCGTATTAACATTGATGTTGTGAACTTCCCCGAATGCAGAAAACTTTCCACTCTACCTATAGGAGTAGCGTATCCTATTCAAAAACTGAAATTTGTAACCACACGTTATGGGAGAGCTCTTGTTGCGACATTGATTGACTTAGCCCAGGAGGATGTACTCTTTCAAACCTACTTACCACAACGGATAGCTGAAAGTATGTCGCAGGATCTGGTTGACAACATGAACCGATCGAGTGTCCAGTATACTCTAGCATATTTGGGGAAAAGCTTGACTGCTGCTGCTGGTGGTAACCCTCGCACCCTAATCCAGTTTGAATGCTTGAAATAAACCTGTTTCAAGAGATATTGATGATGGTGGTGGTGGTATATCTTACCTTACTTAAAGCCCTTCCGTACTGTAAACTGTTTAGAAGTTAGTCTAACACCGTCGTCGTCGCTGCTACCTTCGAGTTTAACCAGTGTGCAAGATGTCTCAAGAACGTCAGGAAGTTTGCATCGATCTTCAAGGTTACCCTTTAGCCAGTGGGTTTATACCGAAGGAGTTGGCTGTGTTTGATGGCGTACGATTTTGCAGCTTTCTCTTCGAACCTCCGTATGGTAAGAAATTTTTGAAACCCGAAGATCTCAAGATAGTAGAACATTTGGAGGAAAAATACCATGGACTAATGTGGGAGTCTGGCTGTTTGGACTTGAACCAATTTGAAAGTGTTTTACGTGACATCCGTCTTCAGTATGACTCTCCTAAATTTCTAGTTAAGGGTGATTTAAAGGCAACTTGTTTAAAACAGATTTTTGATTCTTGTCTTATATTTAGTGTTCCTTTAAAGACTGAACCTAAATTAAGTAAATATAAGAAAGTTGTGGAATGTTTTCACCATAAGGACTTTAATGTTTGGCATTGTGCCGGTAATAATGTTAAGTTATTGTATAATTTCCGACATTGTTTTTTAAATGTCATGGAATAAAAGTATATAGCATAATTTGTTTGTTTTATTTCTTAGTATAGCCCGATTAGTCTCAGTAGAAAGACGTAAAATGATTGGCCGCAGTGTAGATTGTACTGATTGCTTAGACGACGGTCTGGCCGTTATTCGTACTTTTGAAGAAAGACTGATTACGTTTGAAAATTGGACCAATAAAGTTAGCCCTAAAGATCTAGCACAGGCTGGTTTTTATTACACCCAGCGATTAGATATAGTTAAATGTGCATTTTGTCATTGCAAGTTTGCTGATTGAAAGGAAGGAGATGATCCGCTAGCCGATCACTATAAGTACTCTAAGCATTGTCGACTAGCTAAAGTATTGTGGAAGTGCCGACCACAGAAAAAGAAAGACCCGCCGCGAAGCTTGAAAAAGATCCAACCCGAACCGCTCCGAACTATCCATGTTAGTTCTCTGTTCTTAATACCACTGTTGGTGTTATTAGCCAGTGGACTGATACACCTCTATGATATTATAAATCGCCATTCTTCAACGCTTTCGCTCATTTTCACGTGAGCTATGGCTCTGTTAAGTTCATCCTTCATTCTACTGGTTGCAGTAGTACACAATGTCTTCTACGTATATCGACCTTTAAATGTTCGAAACGCTTCTGTTTTGTTCGATTTTGGAGATTGCAACTCAAGCAGACCATGGATTCCGTTGGGTTTTAACCCACAGAACGCTGACCACATGTCTGTATTCTCCGCTACGATACCTACATCAAACAGTAGCAGCAGCAGCAGCTCTTTTCGCTACAAGATTCACTTTCTCTTTCAAGATTCAACGATTGGTGAAACAGGATGGATGACGTTCCATAGCAAGTGCAAGAATGAGACCGCATCTCCTACTATTCCTACTAATTCTACGCTACCGTCATCTTTCCCCGCAACTCTGAACAGTATTTCTAGTTTACTTGTATTCATAGCTATAACTTGTTTAATAGTATTAACTAATTTTGTATTTAAGGTTGTGAAATATCGATATATATATATTGTGGTTAACTAAATAATTTTTCTACTTACTAGTTTTATTACATATTCGTACCTCGCAAAACGCGTCTAAACGTGTCTAAACGACTGTTGCGCTGACCTTGCCTCGTGTGTTAATTATTTAACTCACTTGAGTTGGGGATTTTGACATCTAATTTTTTTTGCTGATCACATCCTAGTAAGCTTGCATGTACTAATGCATATTTTTCTGCTATTAAATTAAATTATATTCATAATTTATCTCATTATTCGAAAATTTACTATACAGGATGATGTAAAAATTGTGAAATCTAATTTTTTACTATCAGTTGAGATTTTTGAAAACTAATTTGATAAATCGAAAGATCTGCTCCGCCCCTATCCCCCCATGCGAATTTCGTCTCTCCACCTTCAGCCGTTAGGTCGCTACTCGCGAAAAACTATATCTCCGGAACCAAAGGGCCGATCGACGCCATTCTTTTTTTAAACGCCTTCTCCCGCCGCCCCGAACACGTGACATATGTTACATTTTTATTTTGTCGTTTGACAAGTGACAGTTGACATATCTTAAATGACAGGTGACAGCCGCCATACTTTTCCACATGTCTTCTGACGTCATTTTGTACACGTGACCCTCGTCAGTTTTTAATTTTGCCATTTGACAAGTGACAGGTGACAAGTGACAGGTGCCATTTGACATTTGACAGGTGACTTTTATCTCGCTGGCGTAAGCTCCACTGACGTAGACGTCGATGACGTACTTTCCATTCGACTATGCGCAACGGTGGCCTAGATATGACGTCCTAGATTTCAACATCACCTCCTCCGGAGGACGGAGTGATGGTGAACTGTCAAAGAATACCTACTAATAGGGTTCGGAACACCCCGGTCTTCTACAACCTCTGAAAATTTAAATCGATTTAGTTAAGTTTTGCGACCTGTAATCGATTTCAACGAAAATCGCTGAAATTTCGACTTTGACGTTTAATAACTCCGAAACGGAACACCCGGTATAACTGAATTTTTTACCGAAGCTAGTCGCGCTATCCCTCTATTAACCCAGAAAATTTGGTTGCTGCCCCTCAAACCATTTTCGAGAAAAAAAATTGAAAAGGTGAAAATGTCAAAACGGACAACTTTCACACACACACACACACACACACACACACACACATTTTTCTGACCAACGGCTCGGTATATAGACCGCTTCGCGGTCTATAATAAGAATGCTGATATAATAATTGCTTTCCGGAGCTGGGAACTGATTGAATACCCAGAATAATTAAAAACTAATCGTCATAACTGGCCTGTCAAAACATCTACGAAAGTTAATACCCCACGTCATGTTGCAATTGCTTTTCAAAAAGACTTAAGGGATAAATAACAACTGATATGTCTCTATTTTCCAACGTTAAATTATGAAACATCAAAGTATTTTTAAACTCTGAGAGATATCCCTACAACGATCTATTTTTAGACTTTGCTAAGAATAAATTTTCATCATTATATGAAATGTTTTCACAATTTCAAAAATCTTACTACGGATTAACACCTGAGCCCATTTTTCTCCAAAGGAATTTAATACTTATGCTCCTATCGTATATATCGATTGTTCACATCAGAAAAAACAATTGAATCCGGACCTATTGTTATCAGAGTTGAGTTTGAATTACATGATGATCTTAAAGACAAAATATTGTCTTATTATGCACGACAAAGTATTTAGCTACAATCCATTAACCAAAAAATGTTAGTCAACTTTAAAGCGCATGTCTAATATTTTAAATAAAATCAATGCTCTGCTATTCTTTCATACCATTATTGGTGAAGAACTGGAACTTCGCTTATCCTACTTTTTAAAAGAACTGAAAAATTAAAACAACAACTACAAGAATATTCTGACAAGACGTCTATGATTAAACAATTCTCATTTTTGAAATTATGAGGTTACTAATTGTCGATGTGCAAGGATTTAACATGGAAAATAAGAAGTTTATTCCCAAAGAGTTGGCTGCCTATGATGGATACAAAATGTCACTATATCTTTAAATCACCATTCGATATAAAATACCTACCACCTGACTTACATAAACAAGCTCTATGGTTAATGAAAAATCATCACTGTATTCCTTGGAATGAAGGATATACACCAATTCACAGATTTTCTGAAATAATCAAGAATCTAACAGAAAAGGCGGATCAAGTTTATGTGACAGGGAGAGAGAAATCTGAATACATCCGAAAATCTTCGTTAAAACCAGTCATAGAACTTGATGAAAATCCAAAATTACAAGAAGGAGCTCATTGTTTTTATCATTCTAAATCACCATGTATATGCGCACTTACTAATGTATACAATTTATATAATAATTATTTAATGATTGAATAAAATACATAAATGAAATAAAGTTTTTATTTGTTATAAATTAGGTTTAAAACACTTCTTGAATAATTTCAGGAATATTAAGACATGCATTGCCTTTTCTAATATGTTTTTAGCTGGTTTTTAGCTGGTTTTAGCTGGTTTTTAACTGTTTTTTAGGTGTTTTTAGCTGGTTTTAGCTGGTTTTAGCTGGTTTTTAGCTGGTTTTAAACTGTTTTTAGGTGTTTTTAGCTGTTTTTAGCTGGTTTTAGCTGTTTTTAGCTGGTGTTAGCTGGTTTTTAGCTGGTTTTTAGCTGGTTTTTAGCTGTTTTTAGCTGTTTAGACTTTGCTAAAAATAAATTTAAAATTATAAGAAGAAGAAGCTCGTTGTTTTTATCATTGTAAATCACCATGTATATGCGCACTTACTAATATATACAATTTATATAATTATTTAATGATTTAATAAAACAAATAGATGTATTAAAGTTTTTTATTTCTTATAAATTAGGTTTCAAGCACTTCTTGAATAATTTCAGGTGACAAAAACTTATTTACTTCATCCAAATGCTCCTCAAATCCCATTTCTTTCATCGTGTACAGAAAAGACTTTAAATCAGAAGTATGTAAATATATGTTACAGGCTTCTGCAGCTTTTTCATATTTTCTACCCATTTCTATACATTCTTCATACGTATAAAATCTTTCGAATCCATACTCGGCTTCATGGGCAGCATCAAATTCGAAATTACTAAAGTGTTGTGATAGATTCTATATAGCACTTGTTAGGTTATATGCTACTCGTTCACGAACATATGCTAACCACATCTTGTTGGAGAATGTTCAGACTTAAAATAAGTTCAGAGCTTGAAATATTAATTTAGGAGGTGGGAGGAATAAAAAGAAAAATATACTTATAAATTTTTACTTTCAATACAACTTTTTACAAATTCATTACATGCAAATGTTTCTACATCCTCCACAACACAATCTGAGTAAAAGTTTAATAATTCTAAAACACAGCAAACATTTTAACTATTTTCCATAGGTGAAATAACATCATATACATTTTTTAACAAATCACCATTTTTCATAGGGATTCCACTAACTAAAATATTGTAATATTTGGAAAATTCCTGGTTTTTTAAGATAAGAAAACGATATTTGATTAAATTTGTCAAGTTCACTAATTCATTGATAGTATCACCAGCTAGGAATACTTCATTACCGCCATCTTGTGTAATCTTAATTATTCTTGCATCACCAATAAACACAAAGTGAATCTCATAACCATTTCCCTTCATGGGTTGCCACCCGGTGTTAGTAGATGGCTTTCAGGCATTCTAGATCAATCCAAATCCCCCACTCTTCACCCCACCAAAATCCCCCCACTCTTCACCCCACCAAAATCCCCCCACTCTTCACCCCACCAAAATCCCCCCACTCTTCACACTACCAAAATCCCCCCACTCTTCACCCCACCAAGATCCCCCCACTCTTCACCCTACCAAATCCCCCCACTCTTCACACCACTCCTCTCCCCTCTCCGCTCCCCTCTCCTCTCCCCGCTTCAAAAACAAAAAAACAAAAACAAAAAAACAGACGACAAAAAACACTCTTCACACAACACCTACAAAACGTCGACACAACGTCTACACGTACATAGAAAACAATTTAATAACAAATCCACCTTCAAATCTATCTAAGAGTGCTAAACACCAAATCCCCCCACTCTTCACACCACTCCTCTCCCCTCTCCGCTCCCCTCTCCTCTCCCCGCTCCAAAAACAAAAAAAAAACAAAAAAACAGACGACAAAAAACACTCTTCACACGACACCTACAAAACGTCGACACAACGTCTACACGTACATAGAAAACAATTTAATAATAACAAATCCACCTTCAAATCTATCTAAGAGTGCTAAACACCAAATCCCCCCACTATTCACACCACTCCTCTCCCCTCTCCGCTCCCCTCTCCTCTCCCCGCTCCAACAACAAGAAAACAAAAACAAAAAAACAGACGACAAAAAACACTCTTCACACAACACCTACAAAACGTCGACACAACGTCTACACGTACATAGAAAACAATTTAATAATAACAAATCCACCTTCAAATCTATCTAAGAGTGCTAAAAAAAGTAGTGGTGTAGCTGAAATTTGTAATCTAAATAGAATAGCTTATAAGAAATGGTTAGTATACTGTTGACCGACAGGCAATTGACATGTCGGAAATATTAAAAATTATTCTTGACAACATTGAAGAAGTATTCAGTCGGAACCAGTATTATGGGTCCTGTTTACCTGCAACTTTAATGGTTTGGGAACTTGCTAAAAAATATAATGTACATGTAGAACCCAAATGTGGAAATATTTTCTATGATGAAATAGGAGGCAACATTCATTTTTGGAACGTGTTTAAAGGAGAAATTTACGATCCCACCGTCAAAGTTATAAAACATATGATACCAACCGTGGACCTTACGAAGTTTGTGTATAAAGAAGATCCTAGTATAAGCACAGATATGGAGACAGCAGTAATGTTGGATATTTTTAATCAGTTCCAGAGAACAAACACAACACACCTTTACTTTTCCAACGCTCCAGATAAACTTAAAACTCTTAGAAAAATTATCCATACAAATGTATCTAGATGTATTAAATAAAAAGTTTGTATTATTTGTATTTATATGTTAATTTATTAACCTCTTTGTGAAGAACCAGATAACCAATAAGCAAAGCTGCTAGATCACGAGTGTTACTTTTTTATTAACTATAGAACCACAACGTGGTAAACACATACATGTGAACACCCATTATAAGCGTGCCATGGATTGTTGTAAAGATGAAATTAAATGTAAAGTTCAGCAAGTTCTACATATGATTATTTTATCCGACGTCTGTGTAATGTGTAACAAACCGGATGTGCAGAAAATCACAAACCATAAAATTGAAAAAACAACTTTAGAACAATTCTTATAATTGTATAATAGTTTTACATTGCTGGAGCACACACTTCGATAGAACCCCTGTATCCCAGGAAGCATGTTTCATGTGCAATAGAAACATAAAACAGAGTAATGTAGATAAACATATTGTTATTTTTTTCAAAAATAAACCTGTATTTTAATAAATTAATTTTTTTTATAAGTGTCAAACAATTTACCTTGAGTAACTTTTAATAGTAGAAGTAGTAGTATGTGGAACTGATTTCCCCCCACCCTCCCCACTCATAACATGACCTTGGCTTTTAATATATAAAAGGAGGGAATAAAGCTTGTGATTTTAGAGAAACACTATGAAGAAGGTTACATTTAACGAAAATATGAATAAAATCCATATATTGTTTGCATGGAAGTTTGCGTACAAACAAGCAAGGATTAGTGACTATGAGCAGTATGTGTTGGATAGATACCGCTTTCAAAATAGACTTCAGTATGCTGAGAACCTCCTAAAGGATATTTTGGATGAAAATTATAGGAAGAAAATATACAATGAACGTTTTAAATAATTTTTGTTTTATTACAACCAATTCAAGCTCATATCCTCCCACCTCAACCATGTGGGCTTGACTTGAGTGGGGGAATATCTATAAATTTATACGCACACGGTTTCTGAAACATTATTTGCTAGAAATATGATTCAAAAACGAAAGCTGGTTGGTTGCAGAAAATCGGTGAAAAAACTTAAACAAGAAGACAGAAGCAGCTGCCCTGTTTGTTTGTATTCCATGAGAAGAGAAGAAATTTTCACACCCAATTCGTGCACTCACAAATTTTGTATAAAGTGTTTAACAGAGTGGACGAAAACAAACGCACATTGTCCTCTTTGCAGAAGATTCTATTTCTCAATTGTTTTAAAAGAGACTAAGGAAAAGATTCTTGTGAAGAAAAATTACAGTACTGATCAAGCTCTAGTGATATTGTTGTACATAAGTGACATGAATTTAATATAGATATATAAGAAGTAAATAAAACCATGTTGTTAAATATAAAGTTTTTTTATTTTATTATATTACATCTTTTTTTAATATCCAAGAATTGTGTGATTTATCCATTCCCAACCATTTAACATAAACCTTGTTTCCTTTTCTTCTTAGCACCTTTTCCACGAGATACACGTTTGAATGTTTGACTTTCTGCAACTCCGGTTCATAAAAACTACCTAAAATTATTTCATTTTTGTCATCTGCCAGCACATATGTTCTTGGGTTGGTTAATTTAATTTCTTTAATTTGAAAAATTTCATTTGACCAGTTTGGTGTATATCCCTTTTGAAAAGCCTCCCTGTATTTACTAACCCTAACATAATCCCCTTGTTTAAATTTTGATTTTCTGGGGTCAATTGTTTTTATATTATTATAAGTTGATTTTAGAACATCTTTTTCATTTTCTTCATTTCATAGGTTTTAATCCTGTTGTTCTATGTTTAGTTGTATTATACTTAAAAACAATATTATTTAGGATATCCAACCATTTATAATTGCCTTGCAAGCTAAATTGTTTCCACATGAGAGTTTTTAAAGTTCTGTTGACTCTTTCAACAATACTTGCTTTGACTGTGGAAAATGTACTGTAGTGATTAATGTTATATTTTTCCATTAATTTATTAAAGTTTTTGTTGAAAAATTCTCTTCCTTGATCTGTATGTATGTTAGTTGGAGGGTTTTCGCAAGCTTTAAAATTTTTTCCATAGCTAAAGTTACTTCCTCAGCAGTTTTTCTTTTAACAGGTTGAACCCAAACATATTTGGAAAATGTGTTTATAACAACTAAAATATATCTATATCCTATATTTAGTTTTGCATAAGGTATCATTTCCACCAAATCTGCTTGCCATAAATCGTTTAAATTTTTAATAATAACCCGTCGTCGTCTAAAATTTTTTCTAGCAGGTTTATGTAACTCGTTGACTAGATCTTCCTTGATGTTGGTTTGTTTACTCATGACTTCTAAATGTTTAGTTTATTACTTCTACAGGGCATTTTATTAACAATTCGACATAAAAATCTTCTAAATGGCTATTTTCAGGACGATGAAAAGAAAGAACATCCCCTTTCTTTAACCGAATACCTACAGGGTCAGTGATCTTTTTTCCATTAATTTTTAAAAAAACATATTTTTTTGGATACTCTGTCCCAATTATTGTAGCAGATTCCATAGGAAAAACATATGTAATTCGTTTGTCTTGTAATAAATGGTAAACTCTATCGGACAGAGAGTAATTTCCCATGAAAGGTAATACCAATTCCCATAAAAGGTAATACCAAATTATAATATAGTTTAACAGCACTAAGGTCAACAAGTTTTATAATGTTATTTTCTTTATTATCTTTGTCAAAGATGTGGGAACCAAACTTGTCAATAGACATGGTTGTTGCCAGCGGTAGAATAAGGAATAAAGATGTGAGACTTAGTATTTATTTAATTATTTTTGCTTCTCTTAGTTCTTCTAAAATCGATATTATTTCATTTTGATGACCAGTATGTCCAGCCATTTGCGATGACATCAACAATTTCAATCTATCTATGATTTCGTTTGGATCGTCATAATAAACGTAATCCATTTTTTGTCTTGATAGATTTAACATAGCTCCCCCCTTTCCACTTTTTGTAGACAGATTTCTTGTAGAACGCGGTCTTTGTGGAGGTAACAAACGCGAAGTACTTGGTAGTATTGCACGATAACCTGTCTCTGTTGTGCTTCCACGCTTTAATATACCTTTTTGTAATAAGTAAGGTTTAACTATTGTCAAGTATTTAATGTTGGTTGAACCTTGAATTTGACTATCAGGATCAAAATTTCGTCTATATGCATTTGTCCTATTCAAAACATCCATATAATTTTCCATATCATTTGATGTATAACCAACAGGTTCTTTTTTAAAAAGAAGCTCATACAATCCAGGTGTTCCCTCATACCTAACTCCTTCAACTTTAAAATCTTTTCCTATGAAATCCACCATAGAATTAGCAATCTTATATTTATCTGCATCAACATCATGGCTAAACCCATATTTGTTATCAAATTTGCCTTCCGTGTCTTTTATTAGCCCATCCACGAAAGGTCTTAGAAGTGAATGATATGCTTCCAAATATTCTTCATAAGCAGGTGTTCTTGTTAATTCTAAAACATCTTGTCGCAACTCACCTATAGTTGGTTCAATTGTTGTTTCAGGGCTTGATTCTCCTAACTGTTGCGAATCTTCAAAAAATACTTCTTCATCTCCTAAAAGTGAGGGCATGTGTGTTGAAAGATATTTACTATATGCATTTGATTTCCTTTGATTGATCTCTGGCGTAGGAAATTGAAATTTTGGGGTCGAAACTAATTGTGGTGAATATACTTCTTTTTTAATGAACGGTTCTGTTTTAATTGTCTGAATTAATTCATGCAAAGGTTGAGTTATTGGTTTGAATTCTTTTTCCATACGAATTTCTTTATCAGATAAATCTGATTTTAAAGCTTTATACTTTTGTCTAACGGCTTGTCTAGTTTTTACCAACTCTTTCGCTGTTTTTTCGTCCATCTTTACAAAAGGTAGGTTGTATACTAGAAAATTATCGTTTTGTCAGAGAGTTATATAGTGGAAATAAAATTATCAAATCCTTTTCTATAGCGCCCATCATTAAATTCACAGTCTTTATCAATAACGACAAAGTCATATTTATGTTTCCAACACATTGAACACAAGTTTTTAAACTCCTGAAAGCTCATGTCACCATTTACATGATCATCATATATATGTTTCAAGTTTGTAGCATCCTGTTGAAAAATTACCAAGAGGTTGGCATTATCACGTATAAGTTGTTTAGGGATTGATGAATATGTTTGACACAAATAAAAACAATCTGTATTTTTATGACGTCCGAAACAAAAATAATCCCTCATAAGACTTTGATCAGTGCATACTATATCATCAAATACAATCAATGAATTTGGTTTTATTTCAGTGGGTGAAACAATATCCTCAGCGTTCGATGATTCAAAATAACCAATAAACTTTAGTGGAGCAAAACGCCTTTTTAGATATTCATATTTTGATTGATATAAGGATTTTGAGTACACATATATGTTTTCAAATCTTAATCCATTAGGGTGTGTTATAAGAGAAATCATAACATTTGTCTTCCCACAACCCGATGGTCCTACTATTAAACATCTTTTACAGTTTCCACCAAATAATTGTCCATGTTTTCGATAATTATTATCATGACATAAATCAAAATTTTTTATCGGTAAAGAAAAATCTTGTTTTTTGATCTTCATTGTTTGAACATCGCTATTTAACTAAGGTTATTTGCGTTTTTAAATCATTTATATATAATGATTAGACATAATAATGTCATTCACTGCGTGGAAGGACAGAGAACAGGTAGTGGTTTATTAAATACTCTTTTTAATAAATTACCAGTAGAGCTCCATATTCCTTCTTATAACTTTTGTGGACCTGGTACAAAGTTAAATAAAAGGCTTGCCCGAGGTGATAAGGGAATTTATTAGACGAAGCTTGCAAAGAGCACGATATAGCATATTCGGAATATTCCGATTTAAAAAACAGAAACGAGGCAGATAAAGTATCAGCTAAAAAGGCATTTAATAGATTTAAAGCTTCAGATTCAAATCTAGCCGAAAAACTGTCATCCTTGGCTGTGGCCGGAATCATGAAAGCAAAAACAAAACTCGGTATGGGAATAAGAAAAAGAACTCATAAACGCAAGAAAGGAGGTCAAATATCCTTTAACCAAGGTGAAGAAAAGCACGTGAAGAGCTGGTTGGAAAAAAGTTTGCTAATATAAGAAATGCTGCCAGCACAGCTTTATCATCGATTAAAAAATTAAAAATAAAAGAACCTAAACAAAGAATTATTCCAATTCCAAAAACTGGTGGAATTTTACCTTTAATACCTATTTTTGCTGGTTTATCTGCTCTAGAAGCCCTAAGCGGGGGCGCTGCTGGCATCGCCCAAGCAGTAAATTCTGCCAAAAATGCACAGAAGAAGTTAGAAGAACAAACAAGATACAACAAAGAAATGGAAAAAATATCGATAGGGAAAGGGCTTTATTTAAAACCTTATAAGCAAGGGTGTGGTCTATATCTTAAACCATATTCAAAAAACTGTTAAATTTGCTACCTCGCCGACCTTTGACAAATATAGATTTATTAAAGTATGCAAAAATATTAAAGTTGCAACATTTTAGAGGTGTCTTTATGAGAAACAAGTTACCCAAAAAAATACAAAAATATGAAACCGGTATTATAAATTTAGATGATGATATGGGGGAAGGCACTCACTGGACAGCGTATGTTAAAAATAATAATAACATAATTTACTTTGATAGTTTTGGAAATTTACGACCACCAAATGAAGTTATAACTTATTTCTATAGCGATGGTAGCAACAACAATATTAAATATAACTATGATAAATATCAATCTTTTAATACCTCAACTTGTGGACAGTTATCATTACAGTTTATTTATAATAATACGTAAGTGTGTTTCCATTTTATTCTTATTACGACCAGCATGTCGTTTACTATAGCTCTTTCCGCAAATTCAGCTATACTTCAAGCAGATTTCCATCCACCTATTTACTTAGATCCTAACACTTCCTACGTTGTCGGACTTACCAACTTTGAAACTTTTAATGCAATACCAAATATTGATAAAAGTAATAATAAAGTATATTTTGGAAAAAATAATGAATTTTTAACAATTCCTACGGGAAGTTATGAAATGGACGATGTTAATAAATATTTACAGACTGAATTCCAAAAAGGAAACATTTCATTTCACCTCTATGCAAATAACAACACATTAAAATCAACAATAAAGTCTACTACAGATATTATTTTTAAAGATGGTACAATAGGAAAACTTTTGGGTTTTAATAATGGGATAATATCTGGTGATGGAGTTCCAAGAACATCGGAAAATCCAGCAGAGATTATAAAAGTTAATTCTTTATGCATAGACTGCAGTATCGCAGAAGGTTCCTATCTGAACGGAAAGCCAGTACACATTATTCATCAGTTTTTCCCTAATGTTAGCCCTGGATTTAAAATAATAGAAAGTCCCCAAAATATTATTTATTTTCCTGTTTCAGTAAAAGTAATAGATAAAATATCAATAAAGGTAATAGACCAAGATTGAAATATTGTTGAAACGAAACTGTAACTATAAGGTTGCATATAAAAGAAGTATAATGGTTATCCTTTATAATAGAAAACCTTCAATTTGTCCACAAAAATTAATAAAAACTATAAGAAGACTAAACATCGTAAACCAAAGATTAGTAGAAAGAGAAACACACAAGGGATAACACCTGAAAATATAAGCTTTTTGAAATCTCTAGGTTTAAAGGTTTTAGTATAATGGATATCCTTAACGTAGCAGAAGGTCTTTTCATAGATAATTCAATTGTGCATTCCGAAGTTCATGGTTATGAACCATACCTACCTACAAAATTGGGAAATAATGATGAAATTATAATACCTGTTCATGAAGTAGACAAGTATACTCTTCCTTCCGAAAGCTTTCTTTACATAGAGGGTAAACTAACAAAAGATAATAATGCTATCTCAAATAGGGTAAACCACCCAAATGTTGGCACTGCGCTAATGATTGGCACCTTATTGGTAATTTTGCCTCTTTTGCGAATAATTATCACTGTCGTTACATATAAGACTTTTTTTAAAAATCTTTAAACACTACCCTTTCATTTACTTCCTACGCGGGAAATAAAACTTCAGTTATAACCGAAATATCAGCGGGTAAGTGTCGCAAGCTCCTGAAAACAGTACAAGTGCAGCCAATTTTTTAAGAAAGAAGCAACTTTTAGGTGCTGTTTTTTTGGGGTAAAAAGGTTTTAATTTGAGTTTTGAGGTAAGTACTTGGTTCCTTAGGGTTGTAGCTTTGCAAAATATTTGTTGTCATCGTTTATCTAGCTAATATTGCGACAACTTTGCCAGTGCCAACGTTAGAAATACGTATTGTACTCGTATTCCTAATGTTGGCACCTGATGTCAATATTAGGAACAGGCGGGAGATTTGTGAGTCCAATTATTGGCACCTGCGGATTTTCATTATTTATGGCCTTTTTAGCTATTTTGTATCTAATAACATTTCAATTTTGCGCGGCAGAATGCCTGCAAAGAATTAAAAAAGCACCTAATAAGTAACAAAATACATTATTTAACAACTGATATACCTAAAACGGCAAACTAAAAAATACAGCATTTGGCCACATTTCTTTTATAATAAAAGGGCGAATTTTAGAAACATTACCTTTGTATATGAATAATATGTTCATTAGTTGTATCCGCAAGTTAACATTTTAGTAATAAATGTGTTTCAAAAGTTTTTAATTTGATATATGACTAAAATTTTAGTAGTGCCAATCTTAGGACTGCATTTTTAAAGATTTTCCTACGATTGACATGGAGTGTCAATAATAGGAATTGGTTGAAAAATATTAATCGGTTTATTGTCACCCTATTTTATTTAAATTTTAAAAGAAATAATTTTGTGTTTTTTAAAACTTCCAACCTATTTTTCTAATTTTAGATGCTGAAAGTTTGGAAAAATATATATCATAATGCTTATCATTATAAATCATAATGCTTATAAGGGAGAAGATGTCCAGAAAGCTTTAGAAGCAATACAAAGCTGTGAATTGTCAAAAAAACCAGCATCTAAAAAATTTTGGGTTCCTAGGTCAACACTTCGGTTCCGATTATTTTTCAATATACCTATAGTTTAAAATTAATATTAAAATAAATAGGGAACCCATAATGTTCCCTTGCAAAACTAGTAGCACAAAAACACATCTGAAGTTTCGTTTGTTTTTTAGATTGTAGTCTCTACTGTTCCTATAACTCAAAAACCAATCTAAAATACCTGTACCTACCTGTCTCAAACAATATATTACCACACTGTTAGTGTTACCACAATGTTCGTTTGAAAAAAAACTATGCTATATTCTGTTCTGTTTTTTTACCACATAAATATAAAAATACGTAAGTACTTGTTTTTTGTATATTTATTAAAAGGGTAATATCATTTATGTTGGTGCCTTTGGCCTAAGAGGTAATTTTTTAAAATTTAAAAATTTGCAACCATATTCTTCAATACTAGTCCGGTCTAATTTGACAATCAAAAGTTTTAAACTGACAACTGTAAGAATGAGACAACTAAGTTTTATTCTATGAACTTATTTCTGAGCTTTTTCGCAATTCTATCAGGAAAAGGACAATTTTAGTACGTACTTTCAACAATAATAGAACTAAATTCATTACAGCAACTTGTTCCAAGATGAAAATTATTTGGAAACCAAATAAATCGCTGAAATATCACAATAATTCATAAGTTTTTAATGACAAGGACAGGACAAAACCTGTCAAAACATAACTGATCAACTATAAGTTCTTAATTTAAACCAGTACTAAATCTTAAACTTTCTTAGTGAATCTGGACGTTGTTGAGGTCTTAAAATCTAACGAAAATTACAAAAAACCAAAACTAAAATATTTGAGCACATCTGTATTTTGCAGCCCCATACTAGCTATCCTATATTTTTTTAAATACTAAACAAAAAATGGTACCTACCTACCTATTTTAAACTTGGTGGGTCGGTAATTTTAGTGGGTGCCAATAATAAGGTGATCGAATGCCAGCAATAGGATACTGAACTGCCAATCATTGGGAATCGTACAATTTGGCAGTTTAAATAAATTTAGCTACTTAAAACTTTAAAATTTAATCAAAACGCCTATTGATTTTGAAAGTACACAAAACAAGCTCCCCATACAAATTCACAAATTGGTTGTACTTTTTATTAAATGGGAAATAAACTAAAATGAAGTGAAAATCCTCCTTAAAGTGCCAATCATTGGGTAGTTTACCCTACATTAAAATTGATAAACAATGGGATCGCATTCCTTTTTAAAGACATGCGTTATCAACTAAACGGTGTTACAATAGATTCAGTTAGAGACGTTGGGTTAACTTCGACAATAAAGGGATACATGTCGTATAATAAAAATGAATGTAATAGACTTAAAAACGCAGGTTGGTTTCCTATGGAATCTTCACAAGTTGTTGATGCAACGACAGGATTATTTAATGTTTGCATTCCGCTTAAATTCTTAATGGGGTTTTTTGAAGACTACAAAAAAATTATTTTAAATGCCAAACAAGAACTTATTTTAGTACGAGATAATTCAGACAAAAATGCAACAATTAATACTGCAGATGAAAATCCAAAAATTGAGCTTACTAAGCTAACTTGGAATATACCTCACATTTCAGTAGCTATTCCTCAAGAATTAGCATTATCTAAAATAATTAATAAGAATACTGATATAATAATTGCTTTCCGGAGTTGTGAACTCATCGAATACCCAGAATTATTAAAAACGAATCGTCATAACTGGCCTGTCAAAACATCTACGAAAGTTAATACCCCACGTCATGTAGCAATTGCTTTTCAAAAAGACTTAAGGGATAAATCAACAACTGATATGTCTCTATTTTCCAACGTTAAATTACGAAACATCAAAGTATTTTTAAACTCTGAGAGATATCCCTACAACGATCTATTTTTAGACTTTGCTAAAAATAAATTTGCATCATTGTATGAAATGTTTTCACAATTTCAAAAATCTTACTATGGATTAACACCTGAACCCATTTTTTCTCCAAAGGAATTTAATACTTATGCTCCTATCGTATATATCGATTGTTCACATCAGAAAGAAACAATTGAATCCGGACCTATTGTTATGAGAGTTGAGTTTGAATTACATGATGATCTTAAAGACAAAATATCTGAATATTGTCTCATTATGCATGACAAGGTATTTAGCTACAATCCATTAACCAAAAATGTTAGACAACTTTAAAGCGCATGTCTAACTATATAAAATCAATGCTCTACTATTCTTTCCTACCATTATGGGTGAAGATCTAGAACTTCGAGTATCCTACTTTTTAGAAGAGCTGAAAAAATTAACACAACAACTACAAGAATATTCTGACAAGAAATCTATGATTAAACAATTCTCACTTTTGAAATTATGAGGTTATTAATTGTCGATGTGCAAGGATTTAACATAGAAAATAAGAAGTTTATTCCCAAAGAGTTGGCTGCCTATGATGGACACAAAATATGCCACTATATCTTTAAATCACCATTTGATATAAAATACCTACCACCTGACTTATATAAACAAGCTGTATGGTTAATGAAAAATCATCACTGTATTCCTTGGAATGAAGGATATACACCAATTCACAAATTTTCTGAAATAATCAAGAATCTAACAGAAAAGGCGGATCAAGTTTATGTGAAAGGGAGAGAGAAATCCGAATACATTCGAAAATATTCATTAAAACCAGTCATAGAACTTGATGAAAATCGAAAATTACAAGAAGGAGAAGCTCATTGTTTTTATCATTCTAAATCACCATGTATATGCGCACTTACTAATGTATACAATTTATATAATAATTATTTAATGATTGAATAAAACAAATAAATATATTAAAGTTTTTATTTCTTATAAATTAGGTTTCAAACACTTCTTGAATAATTTCAGGTGACAAAAACTTCTTTACTTCATCCAACTGCTCCTCAAATCCCATTTCTTTCATCGTGTACAGAAAAGACTTTAAATCAGAAGTATGTAAATATATGTTACAGGCTTCTGCTGCTTTTTCATATTTTCTAGCCATATCCATACATTCCTCATACGTATAAAATCTTTCGAATCCATACTCGGCCTCATGGGCAGCATCAAATTCTAAATTACTAAAGTGTTGTGATAGATTATCTCTATAGCACTTGTTAGGTTATATGCTATTCGTTCACGAACATATGCTAACCACATCTTGTTGGAGAATGTACAGACTTAAAGCAAGTTCAGAGCTTTAAATATTAATTTAGGAGGTGGGAGGAAAAAAAAAGAAATATATATTTTAAAATTTTATTTTTCAATACAACTCTTTACAAATTCATTACATGCGAATGATTCTACATCCTCCACAACACAATCTGAGTAAAAGTTGAATAATTCTAAAACACAACAAACATTTAAACTATTTTCCATGGGTGCAATAACATCATATACATTTTTTAACAAATCGCCATTTTTCATAGAGATTCCACTAACCAAAATATTGTAATATTTGGAAAATTCCTGGTTTTTTAAGATATCAAAACGATATTTGATTAAATTTGCCAAGTTCACTAATTCATTTATGGTATCACCAGCTAGGAATAATTCATTACCACCATCTTGTGTAATCTTGATAATTCTTGCATCCCCAATAAACACAAAGTGAATCTCATAACCATTTCCCTCCATGGGTTGCCACCCGGGGTTGTTGGAATAAATGAAGCTCATCATAATTCCTTGATTATTTAGGAAGGAGATCCATTGATCTTCATTAAAAGTCACATTTTGATTATATTTGTATCCACAGAGTTTAACAACAGGAATATATTTTCTCTCTAAGGAAATCCAATGCTGACCCATTTGGATTCGGATTTGTTAATGTAGTAAATTGTTTCATTGACGAGAGCTGCATTGCGCTTCCTACTAAACTCTTGTTGGTTTCCTGTTGGTTGATACATTTTCAGATGCTTGCTTGAAATAATGGTTGTAGAACTGTGGGTGAGTGCTTAAATAAGGAAGCGTGGTAGTGGGGATAGCGAGAGTGGTGGGGGGTTTAAACACTAATCTTATAGATTTAAACATCATTTAGCGACTAACCATGAATGAGTGTAAGACCGAACTTTTTTCGACATTCAAGGATATAACAGTTCCTTTGGATACATTCCAAAAGAATTAGCGATTTATGATGGGATTCGTTGCTCAAATTATCTGTTTAAATCACCATTTCAAAAAAATATGTTATCTGCTCTCGATCTCAAAATGGTTAAATGGGCCGAAGAGTATCATGGATTGGAATGGAATTTTGGAAATATAGAACTTAATGAAATTGATGATATTTTAAAGCATGTGTTAGAAGTTTACCAGTCACGCAAAATTTACGTGAAAGGGAATGAAAAAATAAACTTCTTAAAAAAGTTTTTGGATGAAGATTTCATATACGCTATTCCCATTGGACAAGAACCAAAATTAAGTAAATTTAAGAAAATTCCAGAATGTTATTTTCACAAAAATGTGAATCCATGGCATTGTGCATTAGCAAACGTAAAATTGTTATATAATTATAGACATTGTTATGAATAAAAACCATTATTATAAATGTGTTTTGTTATTGAATTTTATTTATAATACAAATATACTTTGAATAATATATATCCTATTGAACATATAAACACTACTAACAATATACTTAATAATACTACACACACATTTGAACTACATTCTTCTATACAAGATTTTCTATACAACTGATTCCATTCCTGTGTCACTATTGAAGTTTTATTGACATAATATAATCTTAACTTATACTGTACAATGGTAGAATCATTTATAATATTATCATCTATTTTGTAGGTAAATAAATCATTATTTATATTCATTCTTTTCCATGTTGAAGGCCAACTATCATTATTTACATTACTCACAGATAGACAAATAAAAGCTTCTCGAACATTATGATCAAGTTGTATGAACAAAGTATTGTTAACGAATGCTGATAGAAATAGAACTCCTACTGGTAGCAGAGCCATTTTCAAAATAAAATATTTTTCCAGGGTTCTTATGTTTTATATTCGTCGCGAACTAAATCTTTTAGAATATCAATTACATTATTAACTTGATCATCATCAGTCTTGGATTTCTCTTCCAAAATACTTATATGTTTGTGCCCCCAAGCTAAAGTTCTAAAAGAATCTGGAATTATATAGCGTTTGTCATCTTTTGGAGACAAAGCAACCTATTTTTTAATTGTGTAAACATGTCATGTAAAATGGAATGAAAAATATTCATTTTTCTAAATTTGATCTCAGAATTTTCAACTACGTCTTTATAATCTTGTTTAGTAATGGAATTTTCTATAACATATTTTTTAACTCCCTTTGCCTTTTTTTCAGATTTCTCTTCTAAATTTACACAGTAAGCTTTAGCCCCCGTCCCATAAAAACTTGAAATTGGTTTACCTGCAAATTCATCTTTCATTCGCCCTAATACTGATTTGTTTATAGTTAAATTATGTATATTGTTTTCATTGTAATTAGAAGTGTCAAATTTTTCTAAATTGTCTTGCATATCTTTATAAAAGTTTTCAGTCTCTACTTGCAAGATCAAACTGTCTGTATCCGTGTATAACAAAATTGCTTCGTCTCCATACTTGCTTTTAATATAGTCATAATAAAAATCATATAAAACGGTTTTTGATAATTCCAAGACTGTGAAGCCAACATAAACAGGTCTATTGTAAGTTATCTTTACTCTTTCCATTTGTATCGCAACCAAGTTTTCATTAAAGACCAAACGATTTTTAAAATTTGGTTTAGCAATCAATGTCTGCGCTCCTTGTTTTTTACCAATATTCTCCCAGTGTGTGATTAATCTAATGTCAACTCGCTTGTCAATGTTTTCTAAAGATTTACCGTAAATGGCATTATTAAATAATTTATAAGTATCCTTTTCCAACTTATTTTTAGATTTGTTCCTCATTTCGGTATTTCAATCGATGTATGGTTTAAGAAATGCAGCTGGTTTAAATTTAATAACTCTATGAATTTTAGTTAATTTTAATCCATTTTGAAGCACCTGTTTCAGATTTCGGTAATGAATAACATATTTTTCTTTATGGTTTAAATTACATATTAATTTCTTTTGTTTTGAACCTGGTGCACAAATATTTTCAGCCAAAAAAGGTAATTCGTTGTGTTTTACATGTAAATTTTGAGGATACTTTAAATCTACTTCCAAAACATACCCGAATTCAGCATCATCAGATATAGACATCACATCAAGGGCTTCAATTTCTTCATCGTTCAACCAAGAAAAATCACTTACGGGGAGACATTGACTCATACTATGTCCATACAAGTTAGTGGCATCCAAATACATTATAAATGAATTTGGTTTGCTTGGATCATAATTGTCCAAGAATTGATTATTAGCTTCAGCTTTTCGAACGCTGCAATGACAGACACCACCTCTTATACTATTTTTAAAAAAATGTATCATATCTATATCCGTTAATAATTCTAATTTAACATCAGTCATTTTTAACATTGAATCCCATCTTAAACCTGGTAATGTGTAATACTGTGCAGGATCTAGCTTAAAGTTATTTAAAGATATATTTCGAAAAGCTTCAAAAAAATCTGTTAATATGAGAACATCTGACAATAAATAAATTTTGGTATAATCCATAAGATTTTGACAATTAAATAAATTCCAAATAGTAATTGCTCTATTGTAATCCGATGGACACATAGGTTCATCTTTAAGTTTATCATAAAAATGTTCAATAGCTGGGAGTTGATTTTCATGTAATTTTTCGAAAGAATCAACGTAAGAATAAGGATAAACACCTTTTTTTCGAATTTCATTGAACTGGTTAGGATCTTGAAAATATTTTTTTATTTCTATACATTGATTTGGTTCCAAGCTTTCACCAAGCTTTTCCAAGGAGGAACCAACGAAACGGAATGAATCTAAAAATCTCATTTTAATAAACAGATTTTTTTCTTTATTATCCTTGTCTTTTACTTTGTCAACCAATATGAATTTTAAAAATGAAATATATTTTTCTTTGGTTTGTGCAAGTACATCAATATTATCTTCTTCACAGCACAATTGTTTAACAAATAAATGACTATCATAACCAGTTAAATTATGGAAAAAGATAGGTATAAAATTTGGAATTTTAAAATTTAGATTGCAGATACTGTGAGCTGCATTTCGAAATTTACCGGTTAAATGATCGTGATCCCTTACTTTTTCATTTTCTTCAAGTTTTTCGTTACAAATATGACAAATTGTGCTATTTTTATAAGCCAGCTCTTCCTCATCTGATAAAGGAAGCATTTTTACTACAGGTTTAAGATGTTCATTATAAATTCTATGTACATGACCTTCAATTCGTTTACAAAATTCATCAGCTGCATCCAAACCAAAATATGAATCTAATACCGACAAAGAATCATCATATGAGCACTTAATGAAATAAAGAAAAGCGTACGATTCGTGTTTAAATGTATTTAAAGTATAAGAATTCTGTTCGTTTCCCGGTTCTTGATGCTGCAAAGGTTTTAAAAAGCATTCAAAGTCTGCGTATATGACAAATGGAACTTTTAGTTGTTTTTGAAAATTTTCAAACTGTAAAATATTTTCTGGTATATGCTGACCGTACTTATTAATTTTAATGTAATTGGTTGGAACTTTTGTAAACAAATGATTACAATCATGTGATTGATGCTCTTCAAGTCTTTTCATTGATGTAAAATAAATTAAACAACCATCACAAAAATACTTTTTAAAGTGACTTTTATTAATTTGAGATGATACATATCCTTAATCCAACAATAATGGTTGTTTTCACCTTCACTTATCAACAACAAATTTATGTGCGCTGGAAGTTTTTTACTGGTATAATGAAGAGGACCAACCACTTCATACTTGAATTTATTATCTTCATAAACACTCTCTAAACCGTAAACATTTATAGATATTTGATTAAGCGTTTCAAATTTATGTATATCTTTCAACTTTACAGGAAACTCTATTCCTTCAAAATTTAAATACTCAAAGAAATTAGGGTATGAACTTGTTCTATCAACATTTGTTTCAGCAGGAAACAGTGCACTTATCACGCTCCATCCGAAACAATATGAATCATTATTTTTGATATTAATAACAGCTTTTTTATTTGAAATTTGTTTTGGCAATGGTATATACGATGAAGCTCTAATTGATTTAAATTTATTTATATTAATCTCCAAATGTAATATTTTTTCCAATGCCCAACCTGAACCATTTTCCGCAAATATTGAATCCTTTTCTTTTATTTCAGACAAAAACTTCTTATAAATATCAGATAAATCTGTTGTTGAAGTTATGATCATATTTTTCGTATTAAACGATTTAGTTTCGATTGTCTCTTTTGTTTGTAATAGATATTGTCCAAATAGTTCTACATTAATCTTAACACTTCTATGCTTAACTAACTGTTCGGAAAGTAAACTTACCAACTTTTGTTTCACTTCTTCAAAAAATTCTTCAATGTCCACATACTTTTTCGATGGCAGCAACATGTAAGACACAATCCTGTTTTTAAACGCAAAAGTTAAAATTTTTACATTATCATCACTTTTAAGTGCACTTTTATGTAGGTTTGAACGTAAATGTGCAGCAAGTTTATTTTTCACATACTAAGTATCACAATCTTTACATCGCGATAAAGTAAGTTTAGGTATTGGGGTATATCTTCTATTTAAGCTTTTTTCATGGACACATCACATACCTGGGTATTAGCCTTCCTTTTTTCTCGCGAACAATATGGTCTCATGGCACACGATTATCTTTTATGTCTATGCACGTTCGATTGATGAGTAAAACTCTTGTTGCATTCACTGCACTGATACATCTTGAGAACTGAACAAAAAAGCAGAAAAGACTGATACTTATTCAACAATTCTTCAACACTTTGCACAATACTGTTTTTGCAAACTAAACAATTAATATAATATCAACGCTAACTAACCGCAGTAGACCAGAATGCGTACAACGCGCACACCGAGCGTGCTAGACATGCGCACGGAGTGTTAGGAGATGTACTTTGGTGTATACATTCCAACCCACCCACTTTCAAGAATATAACTCCAATAGTGAAGCTGCAAATAAAAAATTTGTTGTTTGAGCGGGTCCTTTCTACCGCTCTACATATGGGGGTCTGTATTGACCTGTGTATTGTTCGAATTAGTACAACACTTGCGTTTTAACCGCACTTACCCTTTTAAGTAACGCGTTGTAATACGATGAAATGAGTGAAGCTTTGCGTAATGATGTTTAACGATTTTGAGTGGGGGGATTTGGTGGGTGAAGAGTGGTGGGATGCTGTAAATCCATGGATTAATGAATAATACTTCTAATTATTTGTTTGACATTTATAAAACATATATTAAAATACAGGTTTATTTTTGAAAAAAATAACAGTGAGTTTATCTACATTACTCTATTTTATGTTTCTATTGCACATGAAACATGCATCCTGGGATACAGGGGGTCCATCGAAGTGTGTGCTCCAGTCAGGACGATTATAATGTATAAAACATGGTAGTTTAATTTGAAGATTAAAACTTGATTTATAAGACATTGGTAATTTTCCCCATACATCCAAGAGCTCCAAAGGATCTGCATAATTAATTAGATATTCCAAAGGTAACATTTCTAGTTCATCTGTAGTAAAATCCTGCAAGGTTTTCTTTCCGCTTACATGACTAAACATTACATTTGCTGTTGGACAAGACATAGTTTTTTCTTTTTTGCTTCCAATTCTTGAACTTTCTTTCTCTGTTGAGTTCGAAACTTTTTTTAGCACTCTTAGATAGATTGGGAGGTGGATTTATTATTATTAAATTGTTTTCTATGTACTCTTGTGGATTATAGCTTTCGCAATGTTCTGCGTCCCATGAATAATCAATAGGGACTGCTGCAGACATGATCTGAAGTGTGTTAAATAGGTGTGAAGAGTGTTTTTTGTCGTCTGTTTTTTTGTTTTTGTTTTTTTGTTTCTGGAGCGGGGAGAGGAGAGGGGAGCGGAGAGGGGAGAGGAGTGGTGTGAAGAGTGGGGGATTTGGTAGGGTGAAGAGTGGGGGGATTTTGTTGGGGTGAAGAGTGGGGGGATTTTAGTGGGGTGAAGAGTGGGGGATTTTGGTGGGGTGAAGAGTGGGGGGATTTTGGTGGAGTGAAGAGTGGGGGGATTTTGGTGTGGTGAAGAGTGGGGGATTTGGATTTTGGATGTGGATTGATCTAGAATGCCTGAAAGCCATCTACTGGTGTTGTTGGAATAAATGAAACTTAACATAATTCCTTGATTATTTAGGAAGGAAATCCATTGATCTTCATTAAAAATCACATTTTGATTATATTCGTATCCACAGAGTTTAACAACAGGAATATATTTTCTCTCTAAGGAAAATCCAATGCTGACCCATTTGGATTTGGATTTGTTTATGTAGTAAATTGTTTCATTGATGAGAGCTGCATTGCGCTTCTTACTAAACTCTTGTTGGTTATAGTTTGTTGGTTGGTTGATACATTGTCAGATGCTTGCATGAAACAATTGTTGTAGAACTATGGGTGACTGCTTAGATAAGCAAGCGTGGTAGTGGGGATAGCAAGAGTGGTGGGGGATAGCAAGAGTGGTGGGGGGATTTAAACACTAATCTTATAGATTTAAACATCATTTAGCGTCAAACCATGAATGAGACAGAACTTTTTATCGACATTCAAGGATTTAACTGTTCCTTTGGATACATTCCAAAAGAATTAGCGATTTATGATGGGATTCGTTGCTCAAATTATCTGTTTAAATCGCCATTTCAAAAAAATATGTTATCTGCCCCTGATATCAAACTGGTTAAATGGGGCGAAGAGTATCATGGACTAAAATGGGAATTTGGAAATATAGAACTTAATGATTAGGAGGTGGGAGGAATAAAAAGAAAAATATATTTTAAAAATTTATTTTTCAATAAAACTCTTTACAAATTTATTACACGCGAATGATTCTACATCCTCCACAACACAATCTGAGTAAAAGTTTAATAATTCTAAAACACAGCAAACATTTAAACTATTTTCCATAGGTGAAATAACATCATATACATTTTTTAACAAATCGCCATCTTTCATAGAGATTCCACTAACCAAAATATTGTAATATTTGGAAAATTCCTGGTTTTTTAAGATATCAAAACGATATTTGATTAAATTTGCCAAGTTCACTAATTCATGTATGGTATCACCAGCTAGGAATACTTCATTACCACCATCTTGTGTAATCTTGATAATTCTTGCATCCCCAATAAACACAAAGTGAATCTCATAACCATTTCCCTTCACGGGTTGCCACCCGGTGTTGTTGGAATAAATAAAGCTCATCATAATTCCTTGATTATTTAGGAAGGAAATCCATTGATCTTCATTAAAAGTCACATTTTGATTATATTTGTATCCACAGAGTTTAACAACAGGAATATATTTTCTCTCTAAGGAAAATCCAATGCTGACCCATTTGGATTTGGATTTGTTTATGTAGTAAATTGTTTCATTGATGAGAGCTGCATTGCGCTTCTTACTAAACTCTTGTTGGTTATAGTTTGTTGGTTGGTTGATACATTGTCAGGTGCTTGCTTGAAATAATGGTTGTAGAACTGTGGGTGACTGCTTAGATAAGCAAGCGTGGTAGTGGGGATAGCAAGAGTGGTGGGGGATAGCAAGAGTGGTGGGGGGATTTAAACACTAATCTTATAGATTTAAACATCATTTAGCGTCAAACCATGAATGAGACAGAACTTTTTATCGACATTCAAGGATTTAACTGTTCCTTTGGATACATTCCAAAAGAATTAGCGATTTATGATGGGATTCGTTGCTCAAATTATCTGTTTAAATCGCCATTTCAAAAAATATGTTATCTGCCCCTGATATCAAACTGGTTAAATGGGGCGAAGAGTATCATGGACTAAAATGGGAATTTGGAAATATAGAACTTAATGATTAGGAGGTGGGAGGAATAAAAAGAAAAATATATTTTAAAAATTTATTTTTCAATAAAACTCTTTACAAATTTATTACATGCGAATGATTCTACATCCTCCACAACACAATCTGAGTAAAAGTTTAATAATTCTAAAACACAGCAAACATTTAAACTATTTTCCATAGGTGAAATAACATCATATACATTTTTTAACAAATCGCCATCTTTCATAGAGATTCCACTAACCAAAATATTGTAATATTTGGAAAATTCCTGGTTTTTTAAGATATCATAACGATATTTGATTAAATTTGCCAAGTGCCAATGCTGACCCATTTGGATTTGGATTTGTTTATGTAGTAAATGGTTTCATTGATGAGAGCTGCATTGCGCTTCTTACTAAACTCTTGTTGGTTATAGTTTGTTGGTTGATACATTTTCAGATGCTTGCTTGAAATAATGGTTGTAGAACTGTGGGTGAGCGCTTAAATAAGAAAGCGTGGTAGTGGGGATAGCAAGAGTGGTGGGGGGATTTAAACACTAATCTTATAGATTTAAACATCATTTATATACTATAATACTACAATAATACTACACACACATTTGAATTACATTCTTCTATACAAGATTTTCTATACAACTGATTCCATTCCTGTGTCACTATTGAAGTTTTATTGAAATAATATAATCTTAACTTATACTGTACAATGGTAGAATCATTTATAATATTATCATCTATTTTGTAGGTAAATAAACCATTATTTATATTCATTCTTTTCCATGTTGAAGGCCAACTATCATTATTTACATTATTAACAGATAGACAAATAAATGCTTCTCGGACATTATGATCAACTTGAATGAACAAAGTAGTGTTAAGGAATGCTGATAGAAATAGAACTCCTACTGGTAGCAGAGTCATTTTCAAAATAAAATATTTTCGCAGGGTTCTTATGTTTTATATTCGTCATGAACTAAATCTTTTAGAATATCAATTACATTATTAACTTGGTCATCATCAGTCTTGGATTTCTCTTCCAAAATATTTATATGTTTGTCTAATTGGATTAAATTTATTTATGTTAAGCTCCAAATGTAATCTTTTTTCCAACTCCCAACCTGAACCATTTTCCGCAAATATTGACATCTTTTCTTTTATTTTAGACAAAAACTGTTTATAAATATCAGATAAATCTGTTGTTGTTTAAGTTATGACCTTATTTTTCGTATTAAACGATTTAGTTTCGATTGTCTGTTTTGTTTGTAAGAGATATTGCCCAAATAGTTCTACATTAATCTTAACACTTCTATGATTAACTAACTGCTCGGAAAGTAAACTTACAAACTTTTGTTGTACTTCATCAAAAAACTCTTCAATGTCCACGTACTTTTTCGATGGCAGCAATATGTAAGACACAATCCTGTTTTTAAACGCAGAAGTTAAAATTTTTACATTATCATCACTTTTAAGTGCACTTTTATGTAGGTTTGAACGTAAATGCGCAGCAAGTTTATTTTTTATATACCAAGTATCACAATCTTTACATCGTGATAAAGTAAGTTTAGGTAATGGGTCTTTTCAACGGTATATCACATAACTGCGTATTGGTTTTTCGTTTTTCCCGAGAACAGGATGGTATACAAGGACATGCTTCTCGTTTATGTCTATCCACGTCCGATTGATGAGTAAAACTGTTGTTGCATTCACTGCACTGATACATCTTGAGAACTGAACAAAAAAGCAGAAAAGATTGATACTTATTCAACAATTCTTGGGATATTTTCAATGGTTTCACAACACTTTGCACAATACTGTTTTTTGCAAACTAAACAATGACACTTTGATAACACACTAAAGTGCAGTAATAATGAAAAATATATTGAGCGGAATGTAAGAACGCACAACTGTATTATATCGAGCTCAAGGTGCGACTGCAGACACTTAAGAACGAGAAGCGAAAAGAGAATATAAAGAGAATCCGTCTGGGCGGAGCATGCCCATGCGCATCTGTATTGCGCAGATGTTAAAAACGAAAAATATAAAAAACTTGTTTTTTTTGGTACGCCAGTTTTTTTTGTTTTTTTTTTGGTACGCCAGTTCTTTTTTTCGGTACGCCAGTTTTTTATATACGCCAGTTTTTTTCTTGATACGCCAGTTTTTTTTTGATACGCCAGTTTTTTTTTGATACGCCAGTTTTTTTTATCTGCGCAGTAAACCAAAATGCGTACCACGCGCACACCGAGCTTGCTAGACATGCGCACGGAGTGTTAGGCGATGTACTTTGGTGTATACATTCCAACCCACCCAGTTTTAAGAATATAACTCCAATAGTGAAGCTACAAATAAAAAATGTGTTGTTTGGGTGGGTCCTTTCTACCGCTTTTTTCTTCATATGGGTGGAGCTTGCTGTATTGACCTGTGTATTGTTGTCATTCATTAGGACAACACTAGCGTTTTAACCGCACTTACCCTTTTAAGTAACGCGCTGTAATACGATGAAATTAACTATGATTGAAGCTTTGCGTAATGATGTTTAACGATTTAGAGTGGGGGGATTTGGTGGGTGAAGAGTGGATTTGTTTGACATTTATAAAAAAATTCATTTATTAAAATACAGCTTTATTTTTGAAAAAAATAACAGTGAGTTTACCTACATTAGTCTACTTTATGTTTCTATTGCACATGAAACATGATTTCTAAGATACAGGAGGACCATCGAATTGTGTGCTCCAGTCAGGACGATTGTAATGTATAAAACATGGCAATTTAATTTGAAGATCAAAACTTGATTTATAAGACATTGGTAATTTTCCCCATACATCCAAGAGTTCCAAAGGATCTGCATAATTAATTAGATATTCCAAAGGTAACATTTCTAGTTCATCTGTAGTAAAATCCTGCAAGGTTTTCTTTCCGCTTACATGACTAAACATTACATTTGCTGTTGGGCAAGACATAGTTTTTCTTTTTTGCTTCCAATTCTTGAACTTTCTTTCTCTGTTGAGTTCGAAACTTTTTTTTAGCACTCTTAGATAGATTGGGAGGTGGATTTATTATTATTAAATGATATTCTATGTACTCTTGTGGATCGTAAGTTTCGCAATGTTCTTCGTCCCAGGAGAGATCAATAGGGACTGCTACAGACATGATCTGAATTTTGTTAAATACTGTAAATATTGAGAATTTATAGCAATAAAAGTAGTGTGGGGAAAAGCTGGTAGGAGGAATGGTTTTGAAAGCTCCTTTGGAGCTGGATTTGATATAAGAGTGGTAGGATTTGGTAGTGTGAAGAGTGGGGGATTTGGTGGGGTGAAGAGTGGGGGGAAGTGGTGGGTGAAGAGTGGGGGGATTTGGTGGGATGAAGAGTGGGGGATTTGGTGGGGTGAAGAGTGGGGGATTTGATACCATTTCCTGGAATTGAGTGCAGTATCTCCATATATGTACATGTAAAAGAGTGGGGGGATTTGGATTTGGATTGATCTCGTGTGCCTATAAACACTCTACTACCAATCATTCCCACCATTTTGTGCAGCTCCTAGTACCAACTCTTTGAAGGCGGGAACAACGATTTCTTGTAAATATTTTCTTATAACGAATTAAGATAATGTCACTCTCCTTCTCTTTACCCGTCTTTCGGTTTTTGCCTTGGCTACGAGAATTCCAGCATGATATTCTTTTACATTGAACCACATGTCATGTAATTAATAGATCTTTTTATTTATCGTTTATAGGTAACTTTCGAGGGTCTATGGTCTAGAAACACACATCCAAAAGATTTTCCCTCTGATGGTCGGGTAACCAGATTTAGTGATATCATCGGTGCCTCACACACCGTTAACTACAGTTTTTGGAATTATGGTGATTTGGCAAGTGAAGGCTTGCAACAGTTAGCTGAATATGGAAATACTAGGTTGCTAGAAAGCGAACTAAAAGCAAAGGTATATATTTTGAAATCCTTGTCGGTAAAATTCCATAAGGCGTAGATATACAAGTTAGAATAATTTTTGTAATATTTTGTTATTGTTTACTAATATACATGGGTATTGCTAAAATTATTGTAAGTGTTACAATAACTCCAACGTTAAAAATGTGTATATTTTGGGCATATGATGGTTGGCCTCCAGTTTTCAAATAAACTTTGATAGGTTTTCCACAAAGTTTTATAGAATAGGTGATCACAACTTTAACTTTTTCATTGACCTAATATTGCATTTTAATGTTCTTATTTTTTAATAGAATTACAGGTTTGAATTTATTAAGAAAATTTATTATTTGTACGTTACGCCACCCGACTGTTAAGGAAAAATTAATATTTTAAAAATGAAAGTTACTGCACTTGAAAATACAAAAATAAAACAGATACCGAAAAGAAATTGTACTGTACACTGTTGTTTACTTTTAATTATAAAAAGTATGCCTGACCCTAACCTATCCCTAGTGCAGTATAGTATATTCTGCTTAAAACCTAATCTGATCAATTTTTTTTTTGACGTTTCGAGGCCTAATCTCTGGTCAAGTTATCAAAGAATCTTATAAACTCGAACTAACTGATTTAAAAAATAAACTAAGTAATTATTAAAATAATTAAAAATTTACGCCCAGGTTGGGTAGTCCGGTCTAATTTGACAACCAAAAGTTTTAAACTGAAAAGTGTAAGAATAAGACAATCTAGGTTGGTTCGCAAATTTATAAAGAAAATGGCAATTTTAGTATGTACTTTCGACAAGAATAGAAATAAATTCATTCTAGCAACCCGTTCAATGATGAAAATTATTTGGAAACCAAGAATGACAGGAAAAAAACTTGTCAAAACATAACTGATCAACTAGAAGATTTTAATTTAAACCAGTACTAAATTTTAAACCTTCTTAGTGAATCTGAACGTTAATTTCTCCGAAATCTCCAGTGTTTTCAAAAATGTTTCACTTGATAATAGTTTGCTTGCTTTTCTGTCATCAGAAGCTTGACATTAGTTAAAATTACAAGTCGTTAGGTAATCATCATATAGACATTATTTGAATTTCTTAAATCGACCTTTTCACCAAAATTGCTTTCTTTCATTATTAACTAACATTCTTTCTTAAACGTGGAATATTGTAATGTTAATATAATTGGCTGGAGAAAATAAGACTACACCAATTTGCGTGTTTTAGCAGAAGTTTACGTTGTTAGGCTTTAACGTTCAGATTCACTAAGAAGGTTTAAGATTTAGTACTGGTTTAAATTAAGATCTTATAGTTGATCAGTTATGTTTTGACAGGTTTTTATCCTGTCATTGTTAATAAGGCGTCATTAGAAACTTATGAATTATTCTGACATTTCAGCGATTTGCTTAGCTTCCAAATGATTCTTATCTTGGAACGAGTTGCTGTAATGAATTTAGTTCTATTATTGTCAAAAGTACGTACTAAAATTGCCATTTTCTATATAAATTTGCGAAAAAGCTCAGAAATAAATTCACAGTATAAAACTTAGTTGTTTTATTCTTACACTTGTCAGTCTAAAACTTTTGGTTGTCAAATTGGACCGGACTGGCGTTGGAGAATCTGGCTGTTAATTTTTATGAGTCCAAAAAACTGCAATTAAAACATGTACTTGAAGAACAGAACGTTCAACTGAACGAAATTTTTCGAAACGGAGAGAAAGTCAAAAATAACTAAAGATCTTACTAATTACTATAGTTTTAAGAGTATGAAAGTATGTCCGTTCGTTTAAAATATAAACCAGCCCTCCAAGTCTACCAGAAAGCACCCTCAGCTCAACCCTTAGGTGGATTTAATTTTTTAACACGTAAATATGCGACGACCCCGCCAATTTTTACTGCTTGAATACGTTTAAGGTATACAAAATTTTAGGAACAAGAATCAACCCTTCAAACCCACCGGAACCTACCCCTACTGTGACTGCAATATTCTGATATTTTATTTGACGCAAGAAATACGATTCTCGAGCTTATTTTATTATTTAAATAATATTCTTGAAACCTATGACCTGAAAAAAATAAAATAAAAATCTTCAAGCCAATTAAAAACTACCCCTAGCTTGCTTCTTCGAATCGACTTCTTCCACAAAACAAGAAAATTTGCGACGACCCCGCTGATTTTTACTGCTTAAATACTTTTAAAGTACCTATACAAAACTTTAGAAACAAAAATCCACCCTTCAAACCCACCGGAACCTACCCCTACTGTGACTGTAATATTCTAATATTTTATTAAACGCAAAAAAATACGATTTTCGATCTTATTTTATTATTTAAATAATAGAATAAGATCGAAAATCATATTTTTTATGTTACTGAAGTTTTCCTTGATGCAGCATCAAACGGAGCGGGAGCCGTCGACGTAATAACTTCTAGATAACGACAATAATGAATTATATTTGTATACTTTAAGTTATGTATTATAACTTAACGTTAATGCCTTTAATGTATTAAGAAGTTATAAAACAAACTGTAAACAATATTTCCTAAACCTTGAATATGTTATAACTTTTCGAAGCTGGTCCGGGAAGGTGCGAGTGCAGTATTATAGAAAATCCGAAGATCATATTTTGCCACTTTTCTCAAAACACGAAAAAAGTACCTCTTTTTGATTTCTGAAAATCAATGGTAATCCTAAAAGACGCAAGAGCAAAAATTTTCAGTCATTTAAAAGTTATGGAACACTTCGATGCAGGACCGGGAATGCGCGAGTGCTGTATTATAAAAAACTCGTAATAGATCATATTTTCCCTCTTTTCTGAACAACACGAAAAAAGTACCTCTTTTTTATTTCTGAAAATTAAAGATAATCCTAAAAGACACAAGAGAAAAAATTTTGAGCAATCTAAAAGTCATGGAACACTTCGATGCAGGACCGGGAAGGCGTGAAAGCAATATTATAGAAAACACGTAACAGATCATATTTTCCCACTTTTCTCAAAAATTCGAAAAAAGTACCTCTTTTTTATTTTTTAAAATCAAATCCTAAAAGACACAAGAGAAAAATTTTGAGCCATTTAAAAGTTATGGGACACTTCGATGCAGGACCATGTATGCGTCAATCCAGTATAATAGTAAATGCGGAAAACAGCATATTTTTCCATTTTTCTCAAAAGTAAGGAAAAAGTACCTTTTTTATCTCTGTAAATCAAAGGCAATCCTAAAAAACCCAAGACAAAAATGTTTAAGCCATTTCAATGTTAAGAACTTCCATTCTGGAACATAACATAGTGCGGACAGTAATATGGGCAAAGAGCAAGTTTGGTATACATTATTATTATTTTTTTTTATGTTCTGACAGCTCACGAGGACACCGAAGTCTAAGTACTATGTACCGTTGGTGTACTGGGGAAATCCGACTCACACATCCAGAGCTGGAAACATCCGTACGGACTTCACCATCCCTTTAAGAGGATGTGTGGGGTGGTACCACCTCGGTCGAGGAAGAAATCCTCTACCACCTTCCAATTAACAATCGCAAAATATCCATGGTCGAAGCGGGATTCGAACCCGCGCCTCTCGGTTGCGAAGCTACTTTCAAAACATTTATTAATTTCAAATCTATTTACAACGTCATTTTGGTTACCATGTGACGCGGCTATGCAGGGGAGACGACTCTTTCCGCCAGGCTTACAGAGTCAGGGTTCTATTTTACACAAGGTTTGAAAACTAATTTGATATTTACATTTACTATTTAACACATATTACATAAAGGACTGCTGGAAAAAACAAGAACAAAAACCAGCTTAAAATGGTTGCGAAGCTGGCGCCGTACCAACTCGGCCACCGGAGACCCGCAACAATACCAAAAGAGTACCAGTATTTTATTTCGGTGTTTTTTTGCACAGTTTTCCAGTTAGAACTCACCTGGTAATTTCATTAAAATAGATAAATAACTTATTCAAAACACTTTTTTAAGCTTTCGCAGTTCTGTTCTCCCGTTTCACACACTGTAAGGGGTTACCACTCTGGACATGCAATGTAACAATCAGATGCTGCGCCCACTATTGACTTCCACAGGGCCTCTACCTTCCCCTGGCACTGCCGGTCTTTCTGCGTTGAGGATCACTAACTACAACTAACACATGCCCAATGTACACTTTAATATTGTATTTATAGTACAGTGTATTTTTGTACTTTGTACTGTTGTACTTATGCACTAGTTTGTAAGCCTTTGTGAGATGTAAAATATGTCAAAAATATGATCTTTTAAAAATAGGATTTTATTTCGAAAAAAGATAAACACTTTCAAGACCAAGTTGCCAAACTTAGCCGATGAGCAAGGGGGGGACTATGAAACCGTCATCGATTTGTAATAAACCGTAAGCAATTAGGGCGTCACCTGTCTACTCCCTCTTAGTATTCACAGCCCTATTTGGTACTGTCTAGTTCTTACCTGGTTATTTGAAAGGGTATTTTTAACATATTTATCCGTCAGTAAAACCCACACATGAATTAGGGATGAGTCTTCTCTACAACTATTTCTTTTATTCTCTAATGCGGTTATAAAGGAGGAACTGCTTTTGTGTCACCTGTTATTTTTATCATTCGGAAAATAATCAGGAGCTGTGCTTAGACGCTACAACAAAATAAATTAAGCACCTTGTAAAGCAAAAGATATTTTTCGCTTCTAAAAATTACTTAAAGGGTTATTGGTCAAAAATAAATAAAGACGTTGTTTTCGACTCATACAAAATGTAAGAAAATTTTTCTCTTGTGTCTTTTGGAATTACCTTTGATTTTCAGAAATAAAAATGAGAAGCTTTTTCAGTGTTTTTGGGAAAAGTGGGAAAATATGATCTGTTACGTGTTTTCTATAATATTGCTTTCACGCCTTCCCGGTCCTGCATCGAAGTGTTCCATAACTTTTAACTGTCTCAAATTTTTTTTTCTTGTGTCTTTTAGGATTATCTTTAATTTTCAGGAATCAAAAAGAGGTACTTTTTCGTGTTTTTGAGAAAAGTTGTTAAATATGATCGTTTGATGCTGCATCGAGGCAAACTTCAGTAACATGTTTTTTTGCGTTTAATAAAATATTAGAATATTAGTCACAGTAGGGGTAGTTTCGGGTGGGTTTGAAGGGTGGATTTTTGTTTCTAAAATTTTGTATACTTTAAAAGTGTTTAAGCAGTAAAAATCAGCGGGGTCGTCGCAAATTTTCTTGTTTTGTGGAAGAAGTCGATTCGAAGAAGCAAGCTAGGGGTAGTTTTTAATTGGCTTGAAGATTTTTATTTTATTTTTTTCAGGTCATAGGTTCCAAGAATATTACTTTAATAATAAAATAAGCTCGAGAATAGTATTTTTTTGCGTCAAATAAAATATCAGAATATTACAGTCACAGTAGGGGTATGTTCCGGCAGGTTTGAAGGGTTGATTTTTGTTCCTAAAATTTTGTATACCTTAAAAGTATTTAAGCAGTAAAAATCAGCGGGGTCGTCGCATATTTACGTGTAAAAAAATTAAATCCAATGTTAAGGGTTGAGCTCAGGGTGCTTTCTGGTAGGCTTGGAGGGTTGGTTTATATTTTAAACGATCGGACATGCTTTTTTACTCTTAAAACTACAGTAATTAGTAAGATCTTTACTTATTTTTGACTTTCTCTCCTTTTCGAAAAATTTCGTTCATTTGAACGTTCTGTTCTTCAAGTACATATTAAAACAGTATGTTCAAAATATATGATATATCAGAAGGGCGTAAGTGCCATTGTTTGTAAAATTTAGATTTTTACGGTATACTCTACAAAAAAAATGGTGTGCACAACATGTCAGAACGGCGTACAAAATTGATTAAAAATAGCAGGTGTCTTAGAGGCGTACGTGTCAATTTCTATATTTTCCAGATGTGCACGCTCTTAAGCCTCAAGTAAAACTTTAAAATGTATCAACATGAAGAATCATAAGGGCGTGTAGTTTTGTAGGTGTCCTTGGTGCATCAATTAAGCGTGATGCGGCCTTATGATTATTGCTTTACTCGTGTTTAAGTCGGCAAAGCGAGTTGCCATTGCACGCGTTCTTAAACAGCAGACATAAACAACTTCGCAAATCGTTATAGAAACGTAATCTTCAGCGGTTTTTCTAGAATATTTATTATTAACAAATAACGGGTTGTTTTGTGTTTACTGTCAGTTGTGATATTCGGTGCTTGTGAGTTCACCAAACTTGGAAATATGGATACTGATGAAGATTCATTTGATAGGCTAATTTCACAATCTATTGTATAATGAAACAAAGTTTAGAAAGTTTAGTTTAGAAATAAGCGCCGATAGAATAAGATCATTGAATTAGCACATAAGAAAGGACATTAGTGTAGTGCCACTTATAAATAAGTTCTGAAAGTGGTTTAAAAGTTAAATAATCCGAAACGTCCAACAGAATAGTTTTTTAATTCTAAACCAATTGCTTAATTTTCTCTAGCTTGACTTGATTTTATTATTATTCCCTACATGTGTCTGGAAATTTCGGTTAGTTGAATTAGTATGTGTTTTTGCTCGATTACGACTTTTGTCTTTTCTTCGGGATTTAGAGTAGAAACAACTTTCTTTCTCTCCTTTTGCTGATTTTGTGGAGTTGAGAAGACCACTTATCGTGGGATTCACTGCTAGTTGTTGGTAGATATCCCAATTTTCTTTATCTCGATTTGCGAACCTTTAGTTTGATTTACTTTGGTTAATTTACTTTCGATTGATATTACCTTTACTTTGGTTTGTTTTGCTTACCTTTGCGTTAATTTGCTTACCGTTGCTTACTTTTGCGTAACCTTTGATTACTCAACTTTGGTTTATTTCGATTTCCTTTGAGTTCATTTCATTACCTTTACCTTGATTTACTTAGCCTTCCATTGACTTACTTACCTTTGTTTTGATTTACTAACCTTTGTTTTGATTTACTTACCTTATCTTGATTTGCCTTAGATTGACTTTAATTTGCTTTGATACCTTTGATATTTTATCTATTACTTGGATTTGTCTTAGGACTAGGTCTTGGCAGGACTATATCGTAGTCTCTGGTCATTTCAGTATTTACTGGTTTTGCTCCTAGCTCCTAACTGATATATTTGGTCTATTATCTATTTAGACAAAATAGAACTAACCCGATTGTGACTTTACTCTATTTTACGTTAGTGTCGAGCTAGACACTGGTTGTCCCTATATTTTCTATCCTTTCTTTTTTTTGCTATTAATTTAGTTTTGTTTGCTCATAGGGACCGGTGTATTAGATATTACGTATGGTAAATCTTTTAGCTTGGTGGGTGCAACAATCTACTCCCTTTTGTATGGTGGATCATCTGGGCTATCTTTCTTTTCTTCTCCTTTTACTTAGGTTGTATTATACTTATCGTTTCCTTTTTAGTTGTCCACCCTTTGGTTGCTTTGACGCATGTCACTTAGTGATTTATTTCGGGACGCTTTTGTGGTGTGAGGCTAGTAAACGAGGTTCCCCACAATCTTTTTGGGTGTTACGCAATGCTAGCTCCCTTACTAACTTAGGGTTTACGTTTCATACTGAATCTTTCTGGAGGGGGTCACTGGGGGGTCAGTGGCGAAGGGACCAAAGATTGCTTTGATTATTTAGTTATTTTAGTATTGAGTTATCAGTCTTGTTGGTTAGTATTAGTTATATGGTACTACCTTGGGTTCCCACATATCATTTACTTGTGTTTTTTTTTATTGGCGTCAGCATAGCGCAGGTAATTTATTTTCTTTTTCAATATTCTAGTATCTGCAGATAGCTTCTGATCCTTATCGTGGGTTAATTTTCATTAGAAAATTTCCCTCCTTTCGTAGGAGAGGGGGAGTTTTTTACGTAGAAGCCAAAATTATCCGGCGCAAATTTTGATAAGATCGCAGTGAGACGTGTAAGGAATGTTTTCAGAAACAATCTAAGAGCATGTATATCAAAAATGCCAAAAAGGCTTGCATTTTTTATATTACATATTAGTATTGATCTATTACACAGCTCCACAGAAAAAAGTGAAAGTATTTTCTCCGATATCTGAGGAGCCGGTTTTTGGGGTTGCTGAATCCGAATTCGGGGTCCGTTTAACCCCATCACGTCAGGGTCAAGGGCATCTGAAGGTCAAAGTGCGGAATGACTAGTAAAAAATCTGGAAAAATGTATTTATGTTTTCGGGGTCGCTAAATCTAAATCTGGGGTTCTCTTGACCTTGAAGTGTCAGAGTCAAGGTCAAATACAGGTCAAAACCCTAAAATTTGATGATATGATCAGTTTGACCCCGGATTCTTGAAGAGCAGAAAATTTTACATCCGAATAAGTATTGACTTTTTTTTAGAACAGACCTTTGTAGGTCACGTGATGGTCATCCAAAATCAAATCCATTTACCAGCTTTTGGCTGTAAATTGAGATCTTGGGTCTTTGATGAGTTGATATTTTTCGGGTCGTTGATCACGATTTTGGTATTCATTTGAGCCAATCACGTCACGGCACATATGCCTCTTCCTCATCTCTTGGAGAATTGCCTGCCACGAAGCGCTATTGAAAGAGTTTCTAACATCCAGGGTGATCACAGCACACAACCTTCTTTGTGGTGGGAATACGTTTCTGCCTCTCTTGTTATTCTAATGACTTCTTTAATGGCATCAGTTGTTTGTCGCCCTTCCCTTAATCCAAATTGTCTTTCTGCCAAGTCCCCGTTGGATCCAACCTTCTTTTAAGCCTGATAAGGATAAGTTATTCGAAGAGCTTGCCCTCGACGTCCAACAAACAATTGGTCTGTATGATGTTGCATGATCCTGCGGCTTGTCTTTCTTCCTCAAAATTGCCAACTGTGATTTCTTCCAGTTTATTGGAAAATGTGTACTAGTTTCTAATCTATTATATGGGTATTTCTTCACTAATTTTAGCTTTTAACATATGCATCTGAGCGAAAAAGAAAATAAAATTTTTGTCCACATTGCTATTTTTTTAAGAAGATGTAGGTATATAGTGTGAACTTATTGTTTAAGTGGGCGCGTACCAGTCTATACCGTTATAAAAATGTTTGGGGGTAAATACGACAGAATCACTTTAATTTTCAAGATCGTCACACTAACAGATCAGTTTCAAAAATAGACTATTAAAAAGTATTATGGTCTCTCTGAAGCTAATAAACTAAATAATTAGTACCCACTTTTAGCTGATGTAAAGAGAAACGTAAGTTAAGCACTGTTTTCTGATATTTTTTTTAGTAAAAGGACTATAATAAATAAATATTTTCCAAAATCAAAAATATTTTATAATTCATCTTGTTCTAATAATTTAAATTATATCGATTCCAATAGTAGAAAGAAAGAATATTTTAATCAGGCAGATTGGAATAAATAGCTAAAAAGAGTCTCTGAATTTTACAAAACTACTAAAACTTCCTTTGATAAAACTTCTAATTTTGTTAATAATAATCAAATTTCACCTTTACTAGTAGACAAACACTTACCTAGATAACCGAATTTATATAGATGTGAAGTTACTTGATGTAGATATTGCCGTTTTCGGTTTTATTAGACTCTGGAGCAACTCGTTCTTTAATAGGAGCAAAGGGTTTGCATATTTTAGGTCAATTAGGTCTTAAGATATGCCCTACAAGGTTTAAGAATATTTGTACCGCGGATGGTGCAGAGCAACGAGTACGAGGTAGAGTTGATTTGCCTATTGTAGTAGACATTTATTGTTGTCTAATAGTCAATGCCCTTGTGGTACCATCTTTGCCACATTCATTCATATTTCGGTCTGACTTAAAGATAACTCATAGCATGTACAATCTATGGGTGAAGATTCTCAACCTAATATTTTAGATGCTTCTGATGAATCTCTGGATACGTTATATCCACAATTAAATTCATTGGAAGATATTTCTACGGCGAAACGTTTAAAAGTGTACAAAGTAATAGCTTCGTTTAATGAGGTTAGTAGTCAGGATAAGTTAGGTCGTACTAATAGGATAACCTTAACTATTGATATAGAGAAAAACACAAAATCGCCCATGGCAGAGAGTACAGATTTCGTCACCAAAGATCCACAGCTGATCTCCTTAGCTATGTCACACATAACTGGAACAAGTCTCTCGAATTTCATGACGAATCTCAGATTGTTGCTCTCGATATTTCCAAGGCCTTTGACCAAGTATGGGATGCCACACTCCTCAACAAACTACCTTCTTACGGTCTTCCTACCAAACTATGTACCTGGATCGGTAGCTTCCTCTCTAATCGGCGCATATCTGTTGTGGTTGACGGTCACTCATCTAACTTCCATCTTATCAATGCTGGCGTCCCCCAAGGTTCAGTCCTGACACCAATCCTATTTCTTCTTCACATTAATGACCTGCTCTCTTCAACTACCAATCCCAGCCACAGTTATGCTGACGATAGTACTCTTCACTCCAATATTCATTCTATGTACCTATCCCTTTCCAAAGAGCTCCAATTAATCTTAGACTGGGGTGCTAAGAACCTTATTCAGTTCAACGCCTTCAAAACCCAATCTTGCTCCCTGTCACGCAAAAAATCTGGCAACGCTTACCCCATCCACATGAATGGCCAAGCCCTACAAAACAACGAAACATTCGATCTTGTTGGCGTCGCTTTCGAACATGATCTCAAGCACATTACTTTAGTAGCCACATCGGCAGCTAAAAAGCTTGGTTTTCTTTTTCGAGCCAGAAAATACTTCTCCCCTTCCAACTTATACACTGTCTATGTTTCCCAAATAAGACCTAACCTAGAGTACTGCTCCCACATTTGGGGAGCGGCATCACCTTCGACACCTAAGATCCTTGATTCTATCCAAAAGAGAGCCATTCGACTTATCAATGACCCAACCCTCACGAGAAAACTCCCTTCTCTCGCTCATCGCCGCGCTGCGTAGGGGATTTATCCCTTTTCTACAGCTACTTCCGCGGATTTTGCTCTGAAGAACTAGCCGGTATTATTCCCCCCTTGACTGTTTCTAACAGTGCAACAAGAGGCGCGTTACGTATGCATCCCTTTACTGTACAGCTACAAAAGCCTAGAACAGACCACTTCTCTCGTTCATTCATACCTAGGGTCTCCAGAATATGGAAGAAATTGCCTGCAGATATTTTTCCTTCCCGTCCCAACCTCCAATCCTTCAAGTCCCGTGCCAATAGACTACATTTCCCTTCTCTTCAGACGCCCGCGGTACGTCAGTACTTAGGCTTGAAGTCTACGTGGGATGTCTTAGATAAAAAAAAATTAAAAAATACGGATGAAGCGCCTCCTTTGAAAAATAGGCCTTTTGCGATGTGTCCCTATATGTCAGAAATATTAACTGAAGAACTAGATGAAATGTTGAGGTTAGGAGTGGTTGAACCATCCAAAAGTTCATGGTGTTCTTCTGCATTGATGGTTAAAAAGCCAAACGGAACCTACCGTCTGTGTTTTGACGGACGCTTACTTAATGACGTCACAAAGCCCGATTGTTATCCTATGCCTAGTATGGATAAAATTTTGGCTTCCCTTCGTCACGCTAAGTATATTTCGTCTATTGATCTTCGAAAAGCATTTTGGCAGATTCCGCTGGATGAATCATTCAAAGAAAAAACTGCTTTTGCTCTGCTTGGACGAGGCCTTTTTCAGTTTGTCACGATGCCTTTTGGTCTTCGAAATGCAGCGCAAACGCAGCAACGTCTTGTTGATGCAATTTTTGGTCCTCGACATGAGCCAAATATTTTCACTTACCTTGATGACATTTTGGTAGTATCTGGCGATTTTAATTCTCATATAAAATTGCTAGCGGAAGTTAAGGAAAAGCTCAAAGATGCTGGTTTAAATATTAAGTTTGAAAAGTGCGATTTCTTCAAAACTTCCTTAAAAATTTTAGGCTACATTGTGGGTTCTAATGCCTTACGCACAGATCCACAGAAAATTGAATCCATGATACCTCAGGTCAAATAATACTACTGAAGTAAAGAAAGCGGAAAGAAGGAAAAAGGAAAGGTTAGGATCCACAAAACTGACCCAGAAGGCAGAGCAGCAGAAAACTTCACAATCAGCAACTCGCTCACCAATTTGATCAGAGAGCCAATATACTTTCCCCGCGTTTCTACCCATAATCCAAATCCACTAGATCTTTTTCTTACCACCCATCCTGAGCCACACTTAACATCTGTATGCGCTCCCCTTGGTCGTTCAGATCATGGCCTCATTACCGTCTCTTGTCCCATACATCCCGAGTTTGCTGAAATCATGCCAGAACGTACGATCTGGCACTACAATTCTGCCGACTGGGATGGTCTTCGAAACTTCTTCTCTGCTTTCCCTTGGAAACCTGTCTGTTTTTCCACTTTCGATCCCTCCGAAATGTGCTCTCATATCACAAACATTATTCAAGCAGGTATTGAAGGTTTCATTCCACATACCCACTAGAAACCTAAATTCCACCATCAAAAGCCATGGTTCTCCAAGACCTGTGATGAAGCTAGGCTCAAAAAAGTCCAAGCTCACAAAAGGTATCTTCAAAATCCTACACCCGAAAATGGTCAAATTCTCACCGAGGCAAGAAATCAATACAATCAAACTATCTTAGAGTCCAAAAATGCTTTTAACAACCGCATAAAAGGTAGAGTGCTTTCCTGTCCCAACGGCAGCAAATATTTCTGATCCCTTACCAAAAACATTAGTCAGAACTTTTGTAGAAGTACTTATCCTCCCTTGACCTCTGAGAACGAAATTATCTCCACCTCTAAAGGAAAAGCAGAACTATTCGCCAAACAATTCGCTGCCAATTCCACCCTGATCCCTCCCCCCAATTTCGCTCTTCCAACCGCTAAGCGTGTACCCCACAAAATGCCCGATATAATACTCACGGTCAAGCAAGTTCAAAAAATTCTTCTATCCCTCGACACCAAAAAGTCCTCAGGTCTGGATGGCATACCAGCAATTGTCCTAAAAAAATGCACTCCAGAACTTGCACCCATCTTAACTCGTCTTTTCCAGATCAAGAGATCTGACAAGGGTATCTTCCCAGATAGCTGGAAGACTGCTCGTGTGCAGCCTGTCCCGAAGAAAGGTTCCAAGTCCCTTCCATCCGATTATAGACCTATCTCTCTTCTCTCCGTTGTCAGCAAAGTTATGGACAAAGTAATCAACTTGCAAATTCTAAAATATCTAGAAAAACACAAAATCATCCATGACAGACAGTACGGATTTCGTCACCAAAGATCCACAGCTGATCTCATTAGCTTTGTCACACATAACTGGAACAAGTCTCTTGAATTTCATGGCGAATCTCAGATTGTTGCTCTCGATATTTCCAAGGCCTTTGACCAAGTATGGCATGCCGCACTCCTCAACAAACTACCTTCTTACGGTCTTCCTACCAAACTATGTACCTGGATCGGTAGCTTCCTCTCTAATCGGCGCATATCTGTTGTGGTTGACGGTCAGTCATCTAACTTCCATCCTATCAATGCTGGTATCCCCCAAGGTTCAGTCCTGGCACCAACCCTATTTCTTCTTCACATTAATGACCTGCGCTCTTCAACTACCAATCCCATCCATAGTTATGCTGACGATAGTACTCTTCACTCCAATATTCATTTTTCCAGACAAGTTTCGAATCAAGAGCGGATAATAGATGCAGGTCTATGTACCTGTCCCATTCCCAAGATCTCCAATTAATCTTGGCCTGGGGTGCCAAGAACCTTGTTCAATTCAACGCCTCCAAAACCCAGTCTTGCTCCCTGTCACGCAAAAAATCTGGCAACACTTACCCCATCCACATGAATGGCCAGGCCCTACACAGCAATGAGACATTCGATCTTGTTGGCGTCGCTTTTGAACATGATCTCAGCTGGCACAAACACATTACTTCAGTAGCCACATCGGCAGCTAAAAAGCTTGGTTTTCTCTTTCGAGCCAGAAAATACTTTTCCCCTTCCAACTTATGTAAGTACTCTCTATGTTTCCCAAATAAGACCTAACCCAGAGTACTGCTCTCACATCTGGGGAGCGGCGCCACCGTCGGCACTTAACATCCTTGATTCTATCCAAAAAAGAACCATTCAACTTATCAATAACCCAGCCCCCACGAGCAAACTCCCTTCTCTCGCTCATCGCCGCGCTGCGTAGGGGATTTATCCCTTTTCTACAGCTACTTCCGCGGATTTTGCTCTGAAGAACTAGCCGGTATTATTCCCCCCTTGACTGTTCCTAACAGAACAACAAGAGGCGCGTTACGTATGCATCCCTTTACTGTCCAGCTACAAAAGCCTAGAACAGACCACTTCTCTCGCTCATTCATACTTAGGGTCTCCAGATTATGGAACAAATTGCCTGCAGATGTTGTCCCTTCCCGTCCCAACCTCCAATCCTTCAAATCCCGTATCAATAGAGTCAATGTCCCTTCTCTTCAGACGCCCACGTTACGTTAGTACTTAGGCTTGAAGTCTACGTGGGATGTCTTAGATAAAAAAAATATTTTCCGAATGGAAATACTAAGCCACAGAGAGCAGAGTTATTGATTCTTGTCATAGCCCACCAAAACCAGCATTGCGCTTTTTTCCCGGGTAAAAAAGTAATTTCATAAAAAGTGACATTTTGTTACCTGTCAACAGAAATAAAATGTCAAACGTTTTTCCCACCACGGAAAAAATTTTTTTTTGCCTAGCTTATGAAATCAGCAGACTTTTGTATATAGGATATATTATTTATTTATTTGTCTTTTTTTGTCGTTTAACAGTTATATTTTGTATGTTATAATAAACAGAATTTTAATTGGCAGGAAGACCTCGGTCATTAGCCTTTTGGGCCATTGTGCCTAATAAAATTTATTGTTGTTTGGAATTTTTTCTTTCCACTTTCATTGTTGTCCTGGCCATCCCTTGGCTGCACTTGCACAACTACCCATTATAAAAAATTTAAGAACCTCTTTAAAAAAACACTTGAAGTTAAGAACAAGTTACCTAACTTGCGAGTTCCGTTAAGGGCATTGGTCAAATTTTTATAAGTATCAGATTTATGCCTGTGGTACTGTTATGAATATTTTCAAAAACTGGCTATAGGGTTTTTATTTTTATACAAAATGTGTTTCACATCACATCATAGATTATTCAAAGAATTTAATGGAGAACTAATTCCCATTTTAAGAAAAACTATAAAATGCAAAAAAAGTACGATGTCATTTTCCGGCTTTCATATTAATTTTTTTGAATTATCTATAGTCTGCTATGAAACATAAATCTTGTGTACAAATAATTATCCTATACCCAGTTTTTGAAAATACTCATAATAACAGTACAACCGGTATAATTCTGATACATATAGAAAAATTTGACCGACCCCCTTCGGTGAGTTAACAAATATATTACTTAAAATTCTCAGATTCACAAGATTTTGGGCAAGTACTCGTAAGTAAAAAATGCTCTGTATATTTCTCTAAACTTTATTTACAATAAAATGCATATTTATATTTTTGCATAATATACAACACCCGTTGTAATTGTTATTAACTGTCAAAATAAAATCCCTTTGTTTGCTAAAGTATTTGGGAATATACTTTAAATAATAAAAAAATACTACAAGACACATTAAAAAACGTCACGACATGTCCTTAATATTGGCTTATAAAGAAACATATTTAAAAACACTCGGATAATATAACGTCACCCTAACTTGACACAACAAAACATGGTACGAGGAAAGTCGTCAGTACAATATGTACAATACAACCAATAATTATAAAAAGTTTTAAAGGTATGTAAAAAATTATAGGACTTAGCCATTTTCACATTAATATACAAAGGCAAGAAATTAATTACATATTACACAAAATTTGGAAACTTTTAACTGTGGTAGTTTTTGGCGTCATTTCCAGGAAAACAAGACAAACCTTTAATAATGAAATTAATTAAAACATAGTGGAGTCAATGAGCAATATTTATGATTATCGGTACACATTAAATTTAGCTGTTTTTTTTAAAGCAATAATGCAATAAAGCAATAAGCTCTAATGACTGCATTTGTAGTGCATGCTCTTTTTACAGCACTCGACTAACTAGCTTCTTGTGGATTAAAATTTCATATAGTTCTCCAATTGTGACGAAGTCAGAATTTCAGGAATTGGTCTCCTCCTACTTCAACCGGTTGGTGTCTTGAAAGTCTGAAAACATATTTATCCATGCTAGTTTTTTATCTTTCATGGACTCTCAGCGTCTATTTTTTTTATGTTCAAGTTTTTTCATACTGTTGAATAATACCGAGTAAAACTTCTTTTTCTGAGGATGTGTAACTAAACTGCTGGCCACTCGAACTTACACATAGAGATTTTTAGGCAAAATTTAAAGTTCAATATTTTCAACAGGAATGCAAATTTTTGAACGCGTCTTGCAGATTTTAAGAGCTAGTTTTTTTCGGATTAAGCTGCATGACGTATATTTGTCGTAGGACCATAAGTTTATTATATACGGGGTGATCAATGAAGTCATGCAAAAAATCAAAAAGTTTGTAGGAGTGAAATTTCCGCAAAAAAATTTTTTGGTCGTTGCAATATGGTTCGTTACTAAGGTAACATCAATATCTCTAGACGTTTTTGTCACTTTTTGGATTAAAGCCCTTAGGTCTTGTACACACTACTAAACATAAAATTTGGGTAGCAAAATTTTTAAAATGCTATAACTTGACATTGGATTGACGGTTCTTGATGATTTTTACGGATTTGGAATCCTTATTTCACGTAGATTTTCTATAATCTAAGCATTTTATTTGGGGGTTGAAATATACAGGTTGAAATTCACACATTATGCCGGGTCGATAATAGACAAAAACGTAGGGTACGACGCTCTCTAAGGTTTGACATTATTTAAGTTTTTGTAAAAATAAATTCTCACCTCAAGTTGTTTTTGTTTAAGGTCCTTCTCACTGTTCTGTCCAAAACTTTCACCCCAGTTTATTGTCTCAAAGAGTCATTCAGTTTTATAGAGTTCTTTGTCTACCCCCATGCCCATTTTTATTGCTATGAATTTGTTGCTATGGAATTAAAAACTCTTAACATTATTTTAGAAATAATCTGACACATTTCAATGTTATAATTTTGTAAATTTTAATTAATATGAGGCGTTTAACCACGGCAGAAAGGGGTCAAAAATCGAAATTTAATTATCAATTGCTCCTTTCCTATTACGAATGAAGGAACCAGAAAATACGTTTATAACGTAGTTCGGCGAGGTCTTTCCGATAAGGTACATGGGATTTCGATTTGAATCCATTTTGACCCCCAAAAAAATTGACAACCGTCAAAAATTTACATGAAATATCGTAATTTCCACTTTTTCTCAAATTTTTCCAATTTGCAGTCGTTTTAGGTATAGGTAAATGTATTGCAAAAAGAAAGTGTTTGAGATTCTTTAGTTTTAAGTTCAAATACATTTTTCTGTCCGATGTTCCAGTTTCGACTTATTCAGTGCCAAAGTGGGGTCTACAAAGGGCATTTTTCGACATAAAAAAAGTCAAAAAAATTACTTCCCATTTTCCGAATACCGCCAGTTTCAATAGGGTTCTGAAGCTCCCGGTCCTCCACAACCTCCAAAAATTTAAATCGATTTAATTCACTTTTGCGACCTGTAATCGATTTCAACGGAAATCGCTGAAATTTCGATTTTGGCGTTTAATAACTCCGAAACGGAACACCCTGTATAACTGAATTTTTTACCGAAGCTAGCCGCACTATCCCTCTATTAACCCAGAAAATTTGGTTGCCGCCTCTATAACCGTTTTCGAGAAAAAAAAATTGAAAAGGTGAAAATGTCGAAACGGACGACAATATACGCACGCACGTCCGCACATACATACATACACACATTTTTCTGACCAAGCAGGGGGTATAGAGACCGTCCCGGAACGGGCGGTCTCTAACTAGTACGAATAGACCGCCTAATCGCCCCCCGAGGGGTCTCTATAAGGTCGGTAATATCATCATTGTCACGCCCTGAAAATTTCGTGTTGCTAGGCCATGTATTAAGGAAGATATCACACTCCTTCGGACTGATGATGGAGAATAGACCGCCCTTCGTAACCGTATCGCTATATACATACAAACACATATTACATATAAATACAATATGTACGATTTCGCTGAAACCCTACTAAATTAAACTTGTCATCTTTCGATCGGCTTTGAACCATACATTAGATAACATCATCTTCCTGAAATGGTCGAGCTGGATGAAGATTCGCAGCATTCGACTTCTCAACGAAGGAATGTTAAAAAAGCAAATTGCGCGCATTTACAATGTCAGCCGAAAGACAATTTATAATTTGAACCTTTAAATTAGGTTTAGAATTAGAAATTTTGTAAGAATTGACTTTTGTTGTTGACCGTTGTTAACCAATCTTGTATATTGTAGAATATAATGTAATAAACTTGTTCTTGTCGCTACGTTTTTGTCTATTACACAGCTCCACAAAAAAAAATTCAACAAATTACCCCTGGAATATGACTATATCTACCATATGTTTTTGGGGTAGCTGAATCCAAATTCGGGGTCCATTTAACCCCATCACGTCAGGATTTTTCATAACCTCAAAAGAAAAATCCGAATCCTCAAAAAATCCTCTATCCATCGATCACTTAATGCCAATAACAATAACCCCATAACCTCTTTATTCCTTCATCCCTTAAACTCTTAATTCCTGAAACCCATAACCCCCGAAACCCATAAACCCCAAAACCCATAAACCTCAAAACGCTATAACCCCGAAATCCCATAACCCAGCAAGATAGAAACTTATGCGCGTTGAAACACAGTATGTTCGAGCCGTGCATGCTTGTTGAGCCTTAAACTCATATTCTGTAATAACTTTACAAGCCCATAACCCCTTAATTCCTTTAACCCATAACCCTTTAACCTCATAGACTCCAAATGCTATACCCCTAAGAACCCCATAACCCCATAAGAAAAAGACATTGGTGCGTTAAAGCACTGAAACACAGTATGTTCAAGCCATTCATGCTTCTTGAGCCTTAACCCCATATTCTGTAATAACCACACAACTCAATAACCCAGCAAAGGAGAGCTTCATGCACGAAATCTTATAAGTTAAATCTTTGGACATCATTGCTACTTGCTAGTACTACTTATTCGTGTGTTGGGGTTTATGGGTTTTGGGGTTATGGGGTTTATGGGTTTTAGGGGTTATGGGTTTCAGGAATTAAGAGTTTAAGGGATGAAGGAATAAAGAGGTTATGGGGTTATTGGGATTAAGTGATCCATGGATAGAGGATATTTTGAGGATTTGGGTTTTTCTTTTGAGGTTATGAAAAATCCTGACGTGATGGGGCTAAATGGACTCCGAATTTGGATTCAGCGACCCCAAAACCATATGGTAGATATAGTCATATTCCAGGGGTCCGGGGTATCGAATTTTTTTTGTGGAGCTGTGTTATCGACCCGGTATAATGTGTAAATTTCAACCTGTACATTTCAACCCCCAAATAAAATGCTTAGATTATAGAAAATCTACGTGAAGTAAGGATTCCAAATCCGTAAAAATCATCAAGAACCGTCAATCCAATGTCAAGTTATAGCATTTTAAAAATTTTGCTACCCAAATTTTATGTTTAGTAGTGTGTACAAGACCTAAGGCCCTTAATCCAAAAAGTGGCAAAAACGTCTAGAGATATTAATGTTACCTTAGTAACGAACCATATTGCAACGACCAAAAAAATTTTTTGCGGAAATTTCACTCATACAAACTTTTTGATTTTTTGCATGACTTCATTGATGACCCCGTATATAATAAACCTATGGTCCTACGATTAATATACGTCATGCACCTTAATCCGAAAAAAAGTAGCTCTTAAAATCTGCAAGACGCGTTCAAAAATTTGCATTCCTGTTGAAAATATTGACCTTTAAATTTTGCCTAAAAATCTCTATGTGTAAGTTCGAGTGGCCAGCAGTTTAGTAGCGCGCTTAATTTTCTTTTCCTCTTCCATTTTTTGAAAATAATAATTGTTAAATTAATTTGCTGAACACAATCACAGCCAAAAAATCATAGATAAAAACTTAAATCCTAAAGCACAAATCAGAAAAATTGTTAGGTTATGATTGTGAACAATAGTTCCGCCACCAGTCTTACTTGAAAAATAAAAATTACTAAACTTTGACAAAGAATTGCGCGGTTGCCAGTGTTATTCCCTGCTTAACTAGGGGTTTCTCAAATGCAAGTGGTGGAAACCATTTAGGATTTAGGAAATCCCCACACTTAGGATCTCCCTAACTAATCCACCCCAAGAGAAAAGTTGGTGGAAACGGGCAATATGTCCTTGTGTCTTCAAGTTAATTAGATTTGGAGAGGACGAGCAGAAATTGTTTATAATAATGTTTGATCTTGAACGGTAGAACCGGTTCCAATGAGGTAAGATATTTCTCAAAAACACAATCATATTAATAGTCTAATTCGACATTTTTTTTATTTTAGGGTTTCTTAACTTTCTTAAGTTTCTTGACTTTGGCTTTCGTGTTTTATCCTGATTTTTCTTGTTTTTTTTTCTTATGAAGTTTCTAATGAAGTCAATTTTCAAGGAAGAGTTTTATTACTAGTTTACATTTAAAAGGACTTTCAACTTTATGTGGAATGTCATGGTTGAAGATAGCATGTATTACTAAGGTGGTTGAAGACCAGTCTATACATAATAATACATATGTATATAGTTGTGGATTAGTACTGAATGGACAAAGAATAATTATTGAGTTTAAGAAATAACTTACGAGTACATATATCAGCGAGGGGCCTTAAAAGTCAGGCCAGTTGTTTTATTAATTAATAACATTTAATACCACCTTGGTAATTTCCTATTATAAGTAAATCAAAATATAAAAAATAAAACTTACCCCGAGCAACAAAAGGTTCTAGAACAGTTTATGCTCTCTTATCTCAAGCATTTTAATAGAAAAAAAATAATAATCACATTACCAAGAGAGTGTACGTTCAAAGTTGTAATATTGTTAAAGTGTGCTTCAAAAGTTTTGACTATAAATATGTAAATAGCTATCAGTACATGAACAAGGGAAGAGAAGAGATACTTATTTTTTAAAACAGTCTTTTATTGCTACTGGTATCTCCAAATGCATTATCGATACAATTTTTAACAATAATAAATAACCCCAAGTGATTTTCCTGCTTTATGACATTTGGAGATATTTAATAAGCAGAGCAGGTGGTGCCCAAATTAGAGAAGAATGTGCAAGTGCTGATATGAAAAGGACCTTCGGTCTCCGACACAATGAGCTGCCGTTCGCAAAATTATGTACGGTAAGGTAAGCGTAACGTCACAACTGTTTCTGAGAAAAACAAACCTGCTCGACTTAGGTTAAGCATTTCATTATTTTTGCTGATCTCCTGACGTCACTTTGCACTGCCTGACGTTACTATGCACTGAGGGCAAATGGCTTCTTTTTAAATTGTAATAATTTATACCGAAAAGTAATTTCTAGCTAAATTATCCTAGTCATTTTCTTTAAAATATTTTTTTGTATTTGTAATGACTTCCTTGAATCATTTATGCAATAAAAACATACGTGCATATTCCTTATATTGACCCTTCTGCTTATTATTTGGTTGGTCATATTATTTTTTTGTAATATGATTTTTTTTGAGTAAATGAACGTTTATTATTATTAACAAAAAAATATTAAGAATATATTGTTTGCTAAATTTAATATTGGCACAATCAAGAAGTAGATGAAAGTAGAAAAAGTTAAACGGAAACTTACGCTATGTTGTTATTAAGATTACCACAGGCTAAATGAAGTAAGCATTTTATTATATTATTATTTTTTTGTTTTTTTTTATCTTCTGATAGCCCACGAAGACCGAAGTCTAAGTACTATGTACCGTGGGTGTACTGGGGAATCGACTCACACATCCAGAGCTGGAAACATCCGTAGGGATTTCACCAGCCCTTTAGGAGGATGTGTGGGGTGGTACCACCTCGGTCGCGGAAGAATTCCTCTACCACCTTCCAACAACAATCACAAAATATCCATGGTCGAAGCGGGATTCGAACCCGCGCCTCTCGGTTGCAAATCTGGCGCCGTACCAACTCGGCCATCGGAGACCCCTCAATTTGCTTTTGATTTAATTTGATTATTCATAAAAAAATCACTATTCTTTATTTTAATTCTACATAATTACTGTGAATCTTTCTGTTCTAAATATCACTAATTTCGCCTTTTTTAGAATTTAGAAAATAAAATAAACTCTGACTAACTAAGGTAAGTAAAGTACTGCTTCAATGGTGGTTTCAACATGTTCTCGAGCAGACTTTAACTCTAAGTAAAATTCTACAGCGTATCAGAATGGCGGTGTTAATATTTGAATTTTCACTTCGTATTGCATCTCATAGATCCTTTTAATAAGACTTGCATATTTCATTTATATAATAAAGTAATATATGTTTTAGAGTGAACATATAAGAACTATTATCAAGGCAAGGGGAATAAGTTTTCCAAATATAACCGGCAAAACGTTTGCAGTATTTCGAGTAGACAACAAACATCATTTAATGTCAATAGTTTCCATGATTGATCCGTCTCCAGACTGGATAGCAGGAGTTTCTGGACTAGAGCTGTGCCTAAGAAATTGTTCTTGGATAGAATCAAAATTGCTTAATTTGTACCCATGGGATGTTGGCACTGATGACGGTATCACATATTTGGTGAGCTTTAAATAAAGAAAGTTAGAAATAGTTATCATAGAAATAGTTAGCATAAGACAAACTATTAGATTCTTAAATTCATCCAGAAAAATATACTTAAGCATATGTTCGAGATAAGATTCACCATCCCCTTTTCTGAGAAACTAAGAGAGTTATGAAAAAAAAAATTATGCAAATGTTTCTTGTATATGAAATTTAGCTTTTTTAAATTATCGTATATACCTACAGAATTCTGAGTATTGTCATGGCAGCTAGTACCTTTATTATATTTAAAAGAAAACCCTTTATCTTCTGAATTCTATAATAAATTCTAAATATGTTTCATACTTATAACAGACCGTATGTCTAAGTTGAACAGTTACTAGAATATTCGCATGCAAAGTGCATAACAAACCTTTTATTTTCTTGCGAGCAATTGAGCAAAAAATATAAACCTGACCAAGGATGATGAGCATTTAAACAGCACAACTAAGAAAAAATAACTCAAACTTTAGTGACCAGGTTTTTCATTCTTTAACTTTACCAAAATTGTTTCGGTTGCAGCTACGGTTCGAGTTAAACCGGAAGTTGGCATTTGATGAAACACTAAGATAGGAAAGTCGAAGTTATTTTCTTCAACGTTGCACTGTTTAGTTGCTATCGGCTGTCAAAAAGACAAAAACATTATTTTTTACATAATAATGTCTAGAAAACTGTTCTACTTAAACATATTTTATAAGCTTGGAAATCACTATGACGAAATGACATTTCGCTTTAATATTTCGCAAAGTAAACGAACAGCATTGTATTGTATTAAATGGGGTCGTTCGGCTCTGGTAGCCCTACATCACTCCGACCAAGTTAGATATTTTGTGAATACCCTACATTATTTACCCATCAATTCCCAAACTTTCCGCGAAGTTTAGGATGTTTCTGGGGGCGCATTTTAATATATCTTCGGGCGTGAGAAACGCTCCCTCAAGATATTGCAGCCTTTTACGAGTTATTACTCTGCATTCACAAAGCAAGTGTTCTGCAGTTTCATCTGCTTCGTTACAGAATCTACAGTGTTCTTCATCAGTCTTTCCCATCTTTTTGAGGTGATACCTCCAAGGGCCGTGCCCAGTAAGACGGCAGGTAACCAGTCTAAGTTCATTCTTTTGAAGCTCGAGGAGCTTTTTTGTGTAGTCGGGCCGATAACTAATCATTCTCTTTGCCTGTCTTTGTCCTGGAGCGTTCCTCCAGTGGGCTGTTTTCTGTTCTTTTTCCCATTCCCTGAGGCTTTCAGTACGGTGACCTCTAGTGATGCCGCAGAAGGGTTCAGGTCCGTGAAAAGGTGCCTGTGCTCCTTCTTTAGAAAGTTGGTCAGCAATTTCATTGCCTTCCACACCTTTGTGGCCCGGCACCCACATTAGAGTTGTACTATTGTTTTTTGCCAGTTGGTTGAGGGATTGTCGGCAGTCCCATGTCAGTTTGGAGTAGAAGGTACATGAAGCTAGTGCCTTTATAGCTGCCTGGCTGTCCGATAGAATGTAGATTTTTGCGCCTTTAAGGCCGTTGTTGGCACATTCGGTGGCGCATAAATCTATCGCGTGTATTTCTGCTTGAAAGATGGAAGGTGCTTTGCCCAGAGGCTTTGAAATTCGGCATTTTGGCCCAAAGACCCCCGCTCCCACCCCCTTTGCTGTCTTTGATCCATCTGTGTACCACACTAGTGAATCTTTCTCAAATTGCAGCGCTGTTTCGCTCACACTTCGACGGTCTTTTATAACCACTTGAAAAGAGCGCTGAAAGTTGCACGCTTTTGGCATTGAATCAATTGGTTTGGTCATATCCTCTAACTGGATGTCTTTTAGTATTTTGAGGTGACCAGTCAGATCTCCTGACTTAAGTCTTGTTGTTTGGGTAACTCTTAAATCACTTGTCAGTGCTTCCCTCCTTATACAAAAGTGTAGTAGAAGAAAGTCTAGCATTGCCTCCAGAGCTATAGATGGGCAGGTTTTTATTGCGCCCGTAATACCCTGACAGGCAAGCCTTTGTAATTTTGTCAGCTTCCTTTACGTTGTAATTTCCTCTGTTTTTGTCCACCAGAGCAGTGAGGCGTATGTGATAATAGGCATTACAACAGTCAGGTATGATCAATAGATCATTTTGAGTTTTAAGCCCATGTTTTTCCGAAAAGCCTACGGCAGGACCAGATTGCCATTGAGGCTTTAGAGACAGTCCTTTCTAGGTGCGAGTTCCAATTCAGCCTTTGGTCAAGGACTGTCCCCAAGTACTTGATTTCTTTAGAGAATCCAATCACCGTTCCATTCAGGACTGGAGGTGTCAAATTTAACTTCCTCCTTCTCATGAAGGGAACTATGACTGTCTTACTCGGATTGATATTAAGCCCCTCCTGTGAACACCATGTTTTTACTAGGTTTAGGGCAGTTTGCATTCTGGCAGACAGCGTGCCGTCATGTTTGCCCCTGATTGTTACTACTAGGTCGTCTGCGTATCCTTGAGCATCAAACCCGTTATTTGTCAGATCCATCAGGAGACCAAAGACCAGAGCAGGGGTGATAAAACTCCACCTTGTGGACATCCCTTAACCGCCCTGACCATGGTAGTCGCATCTCCTATAGATGCGCTAATTTTACGACTTTTTAGCATGGATTTAATCCATTCTATTGTAGAGGCTTCAAAGCCTCTATGTACTGCAGCTCTTTGTATGGATTCATATGAGGTGTTGTCAAACGTCCCCTCTATATCTCTGAAAGCACATAGAGCTATTTCTTTGACAGTAAACGTCTTTTCAATATCTCTTACGAGACATTGTAGAGCATTGATAGTGGATTTCGCAGGTTGATAGGCGAATTGTTGTAGATGCAAAGGAGCTTTGGGGATAATTTGGCTCCTAATATGCTGATCTATTAGTTTCTCCATTGTTTTTAGGAGAAGAGAAGTTAGACTAATGGGGCGGTAAGACTTCGGCTCGTCTGGGGGACGCCGTCCAGTCTTTGGAATAAACACCACTTAGACTTTCCTCCAATTTTGTGGGATGTAGCTTAGTATAAAACTGGCTTTAAATATAGATGTAAGGTGAGGTAACAGTACTTCAATTCCCTGCTGTAGTAAAGCTGGGAAAATTCCGTCTGTACCCGGGGATTTATAAGGTTTAAAACTATGTATCGCCCATCTTATTTTATTGTCTGTGAAGATTTTGCCTGCCAGGCTTCGCCCATTTCTAGTGTAACGATGTGCGTCTCCTATTCAACGTTCCTGTATTTGCTCATCTTCAATAATAGTAGACCCAGGAAAGTGCGTTTCCAGAAGGATCCTTAGACTTACCTGTGTGGTCTCAGCATAGCCGTTGTCGGTCGGTCTCCTAATAAGGCCGATTCCGTTTGAGTGGTCTTTTGACAGGACCTTCTGAAGACGAATCGCTGGGGTGATTTCATCTATCCCCTCGCAGAATGATCTCCATGTTTTCCTTTTAGACTTTCTTAGTGCTTTATTATATTCGGTTAGGGCCCTGTGATAATTGGCCCAGTTGGCTAACCTTTTCGCTTCGTTAAAGGCTTTCCTCGAGTTAGTCTTTAATTCTTCAAGTTCCCTATTCCACCATGGCACATCTCTTAGAGTGGCCAATTTTTTGACAGGGCAACTATTTTCGTAGGAAGATATTAATGATCTTTCTAGATAGGTTGAGGCTACGTCTAGTTCCTCTATGATCTTTGTGGATAGCGGTAGGCCTTCAACTTTCGACTTTAGGTTCTCTTTGTACACGCTCCAGTCGGTCATCTTTGGCACTCTGCATTCGCCCAGGCTGTTGATTTCGGCCGCAATGTCAAATCGGATATGCATGTGATCCGACATTGACAGGTCTTGTGAAACTGATAAGTTTTTAATTTGGTTGGATATGAATGGGGTAGCTAAGGTAAGATCTAGTACCTTTTCCTAATCGCATTCATAAAGGTGGATGTATTTCCTTTATTGATAATGTCTATATTATTGGACGACAAATATTCTAAAAGATACTCACCTCTGATGTTGATGTCTGTGCTGCCCCATACAGTATGATGTGCATTGGCATCGCAGCTCAGAATTAGTTGTTTGTTCCTTCTGTTGCACCAGTGCACCAGGTTTTGCACTATTGTTGGTGGGGGATCTTGAGGATCCCCTGAGGATATTACTGCATGCCTTTTGCCGGTGTTGGTTGGTATTTCCACTATTGCTGCAGCTAAGTCTCCCGTTATAAACTCTGGAATAGGAACAAAATTAACGTGTCTATTAAACAATAGTGCCGCTCTTGGCTTATCATGAGACGTTGAGTATATTAACTTACATGACTGCGTTGGAAGTCCTCTAATCGTGCCTTCATTTACCCAGGGCTCTTGTATCAGCCCTATTTGTATGTTACTTTTTGTAAATCCCCTATTAAGCACGCTTGACGCAGCTTTTGAGTGTTGGAGATTTACTTGTAGGCATCTGAGATGCCGGTGGTTTTGTTGGGGCGGATTAGCCATTTTGTCCGCCCTTTGTTTTTGGGTCCTTGGGCTTTTTATCGCCCTTCGGAGGGTCTTTGGGATTGTTATCGCCCTTAGGAGTACCCTTGGTAGGTTTTTGTATCACCTTAGGTTTATTAATACCTTTAGGTAGGATTTTTGTGGGCGCCTCTTTAGGTTTTGAGGCACTTTTTGCTGGAGCTTTTTGTTGACTGCCCGAGGTCCCTGATTCTGCTGCAGAATCGGCCTCCTTTGAGCTGCCAGCTCCTTTGGAGGCTTTTTGTTTTGGTCTAAGCTGAACCTGGCTAAATTTAAAGTTCAGCTTATAGCCTCTTTTTTTGAGTTCAGCGGCGGATTTTTGGTCCACCGAGAACGTCATCTCTACTATGGGGCTCACCGGATTTCTCCGCAGCACCCTCCAGCAGGAGAGGTCAAGGTCATTTTGAGCCTCTAGGATGGCCAGGATTTTCTCATTCGAATAGTCCTGGCAGTTGGGGAGGTACACAACGAGGATTTCGGTGTGAGGCATTTCCGCCTCCTCTAACACTCTTACGTTTAATCCTCCGCCAGGGGTAATGCGCGTGGTTATGCTTTTTAGCCACTCGGTCGTGGCTTTGTTGGCACACATCAGGGCGAGCCAGCCCGGCCTGTAGTGTGAGCTGTGGAAAGTAGGCTTGGTGCTAAGGCACCTCTTCCCAGCTCCGCAATTTGGCTCATTATGGACTCCTGTATGGCTCCTAGTTGTTCCATTGTCAGAAGTTCTTCTGGAAAGTTAGAGTATGTTATGCCCATTCTAATACCTCCAGCCGCTTGGCTGTATGATGGTTGGGTTGGCTGCGGCCCTATTGGTGGCGTAGTGCCAGCCTTTGGCCCCTTAGCTTTTTTTGAGGGTTTTCCCTCAGGAGTGCACTCCTCTGATCTGGGCCTTTTTGGTCCTTTATCAGAGGCTGCCTTTTGGGTGGGGGCGATGGGTTGCAGAGCCCTTGTTCGAGCTTCTTCCCTCTCCATCCTACTCTTCACGAGGTATTTAAACCTCTTTCTAGCAGCTCCAGAGAGCTTCGGCTTCGCCCTTGGTTCCTTAAGTTTAAAGTCCTTGAGCGGTTGCCTTAGCTCTTCTTCGCTGCTTCTTAAAAGCTGCTCTTCAGTTTCCTCCTGCAGAGTGGCTATTGAGGAATTAGATTCCTCTGCGGTGTCCACCACCATTGGTTCGTTGCCGATCCCTGTAGGTGGTTGAAGAGGGCCTGATACCCTCTGGTTGTGCCTGGGAGGGGGGATGTTTCCATCCCCTGTCTCAGGCGTTGGGAGGACAGCTGGAGTATCCTCTACAGTTTGTGCCTTTGAGGCGGCACAGTCCTTTGTACTTTTGGCTCTATCCATGTAGTTCCCACGAGTAGCGGACTAAATAAATGGTCACCTGCCGCAGTGCCCCGCTTGCCACAGGAAGAGTAGATTGAAACCGGGTGTCGCCTGGTTCCCGGAGTTCTCATACTAATGACTAAGATCCCCTTAGCCACGCAGTCTTCGGTCTATGATGTTCCACCTTGACTTGGGTAAAAAAAAACGAACAGCATACTTCAACTTAGAATCGGTATAAACAAATATTAACTGTGGTCGTACTATGTCACCATTAAAAGAAAAGTAACTCTATAATTAAAAATATTGCGATTTGGCAACAGTAATTTGTTTATTTAATTACTTTACTACATTAAAGTACTTTTGTGTACTAGAGTGATGCAATACCTAGGGCTGCTATATCCAAGTGCTGGCAAAGTTACCAGCAAAATGAATGACAATCATGCCTCTAGAAATAGCATTAGCAAGAAAGAAATAGACATACAATTTATCTTCCTGGTAACTTTGCCAGCACTTGGATATAACCGCCCCTAATACAACAAAATAAATATATAAAAACTGTGATTATAAATTGACATAAAACTCAAATTAGTTTCATAATTTCCCATAATTCATTATGTTTAATTAAAAAGGTTGCATTTAAACATTCATTTCGACTATGACAGTCATGCGGCTGAGGGGGCATTGATCCCACATTAACTTCGCTGGAAGAGTACAATCGGTTCAGTCCGTTCGCATGTGAAATACGTTAATATAATATAATAATACAATTTTACAAAATATACTAATACAGTTTCCGAAGGACAGGGTGTGAATTTAGTATAAGATAAAAGCTATAAGATAAAGCTCTTTAATACTAAAGTTGTTGGCATTTTTTAAATTTTTAAGTATTCGATTAAAATATTTGCCCTTGAAATGACGCTGTAATAAACTGGATTATTAAAATTTACTCGATAGTTATTTTTACGAAAAATAGTCGAAAATTCTGAACAAAGAATATTCTAAAAGTCGTAATTTTCGATACTCAGTTTCTCACAGAAAGCGAACATGTCGTTCAACATCTGGGGATAGGAGGGATCTAAAATACCAGAAAAAGGTAATAAAATGGCCAAATAACAGATATAAATATTTGTTTTCTAAACTCACGTAAAGGCGAGATTAAGAACTTTTAAGAATTTAAAAACCTTTTCGCATAAACTTATCACTAATAAACTATACCACTAGGGGAAACAAATAAAAACTTTGCGATTATATTTCTAGACGATTGATATTTCTTTTCGGATATGCAAAACTTCGAAAGAAAGAAATCTTTAAAGTTGCTTCTTTTAATTGGTCAGAAACTTGAAGGACGTACTGTCAGAGGGATAACGAGAGCTATCATTGGTCACAGGGTAAAAAAAGGGTAGTCCCTATGGGGATGAATTAAGAAATAGGTCGTACCAGGAGTTTACCTCTCAAATAATGGGGATATTCAAAAACAGTTCATAATCAACGTCCATTCTAACTATATCTCTCTTTGAGTGTTTTAACTGTTGATCAGTTTCTCTTATGTAAATTGTGCTCTTGGTTATTTTCTTCCAAATTTCATATAATCTATTTTAAAGTGTAGTGAATATTTTTTGGTAAGACAATTTACTAATTTGTTTTGGGCCCGACCAACCCGAGTGGGGAATTTTCAATCTTTATAATTCGTGGGGATTATCAAAGAAGCCTAGATTTTTATGTAAAGCTTCACTCTTCTTTTGACTTATAATTTTATCCAACTAGCATTGATAAAATTTATTCTTTCATATTCAATTAAGTAAACGCCTTGCATATCTCTTTTCCTGCTCTAATTTAATCCAAATTAATTATTTTATTGTTCATTAGTTTTAAGTTTACCTTTGTAAAGTCAATTTCTATTTGATTTTTGTTAATGACACAAGTGTTTTATTTGCTGAACAAAAGAGGCTATAATTCATAGCAAATATTATCTAAGAGCTAAGATTCGTTAAAGGCGAAACTGATATCTCGGGTTAATTCGCGGGTCGCGAATCGTGGGTCGCGCGTTCCAGTTCCTGACGAGTTCTGCCAGAGTTGCTGACGAGTCTACACTTCATTATTTGGTCAAGTTTGGTGTAATAAGAGTTTTATATTTACTAACGCTCTTTATTAACTTGATCCTTTCGCCTCTGACACTACAAGATCTTCGAGAATGCCTTGCCTTCATAATTGCGATTAGTATAGGTAGTTCGAAATACCATCTTTTATGTTACAGTCAGGATTAATTAATTAACGCTACCATATTCTTCATCTAGGTCCTGATTTGTGACAACGTGACCCGTGATTTATAAATAATGGAATGTGTCTACTGTTTGTTATAAGTTAAAAAAAATTACATCACTTAGTAAATTTACCTTAATATACTAAGCCATTTCATTAGTTAAGTTGGGAAATGTGTGGATTCCAGTATCTTATTATATCAGAGAGCCGAGACAATCATTTTAAATGTAACACAACAGATTTTCTGTTCTTAAATCGGGGTTACCAACTTTTTAAGCAATTAAGTTTGGATATGCTGTCCATTGCCAAGAGGTCGTCAACGTCTCAAAGTTGCTAAATAAGTTTGGGTGCGTGTGCGTAACTTTTAAGAAGTAAATGTACGCTCTACACCCCATACTCCCTCACTTCGAATAGTGGTATAAATACAGTATACTTATATATTTATTAATTTAAAATTTAATTTATTTTTACTGTATGTGTCACGTAAAATTTTATTCCCAAGTAAAACATTGGCGCTACAAGAATCAAAATATAGATTTCCTACTATTAAATATATTTTTACATTTTTAGTCAGTTAATCAGCCCTCACCGACCAGACAACCCATAAAACGACTTAAATTTGACTGGCCTGATGATCCCAGGTCACCTTTTTACGATCCATTAGGCACGCCAATGAAACCATTCGCTAGGTTAAAACTCACACGTCAAAGATTGTACGAAAAAAGTTGTGATTATACAGCCAACGAAGAAGCTGAGGATTCTAACACAAATTGTGAAACCACTGGTACGTATGTAGTCAGGACCGGATTAAGCTTTCTTGGGGCCCTGTGCAACTCGCTGGTGGGGCCCCTTAAAATTAAAAAATGATAAATACTAAGGTTTGACTATTTGCGCGCAAATATAGTAAGAGTAAGCTGTAGGTTTACAGTCTTTGATTTTAAAGTAACGTAATTAATTTTGTCCAACTCACCGGTGCAAAGTGGGGTATTAGGTAAGTAATTTTTTAAGCTAAAAGTCACAGTTGCATTTCAAGACCAAGTGATTTATTATTTATTTTCAATAACAAAACGCCTTTGAATCATTAACTCAAATCTAATTATGTAATACAGACTAGTTAACTAGTTGTAAATTGGATTAGAAACAAAACGAATAAAAAATCCATAAAAGCAACGTAAACTAATAAAAAGAAAAATTTTGTCATAATATGAAACAAGAACAATTTTGAACAATTAATATATTCTTAATGTCACCATATGAAATAAAACCAATTTGGTTCACACAACTTTTAAAAAAAAGTTATCTTAGGACTTAGGACAAGTAGGTAGGTAAACTTTTCTTGTATTTTCCTTGGCTAGGGGGGTCTTTCGAGTCCAGAGGAGGATGGTGAGGGTGGTTGCTGGTTTGTCCTATCGGGCGGACTGTCGGCATGCCTTTTTATCCCTATATATATCGACTCTGCCTTCCCTGTACGTCTTGGAGAGCCTTCCTTTTTTTAAATAGCATCTCAGTAAACACCGGAGACATGAAGAATTTCACCATCATGACACCAGCAACAAGTAAGTGCTTGTGCCTGTATTTAGACGATTCCAGAGATGTCGAGATGGCCCTAGCTCTCTGGGAGTAACTTTTTTTAATAAGCTACCTGTCATGATATGTAACCTGCCCTTGTTGTTGTTGTTTTTGGATTAGTGGCTCTGGTTGAAACCAAATGGCCAGCAAACCTGCCCTTATTCACATTTAAAAGGAAGGTCAAGGATTTTCTCATCGGTCAGGCGTTCTATAGTATTGACGAGTACTTAAATTTTAGGAACTTTGAATTTTTGCATTGACTGTGTTTGTAATAAATGTATGTTTGACTATATTGTGTTGCCGGCCAAATGTCATTCTAATTGGTCCTTATTGTTACTTGTTTGATTCAGTTTGTTAACTATCTAGTGTTTGTATCTTACAGAGAAAGGAATGTAATGCTAAATTTTATTTTATTTTATGACTTGTGTAAATGCATTGTATATAAATAATGTCTATATGATTGTGGCGGATTCATATTTAAAAAATTTATTGTTTGGGTGTTACGCCACTCTACTGTTAAGGAAAATAAATATTTTTTAAAAATAATAAAAGTCACTGCGTTTAAACAAAAAACAAATCCTGAAAAAAGAAATGTTCTGTACACTGTCAGTGACTTTTAATTATAAAAAGTATGCCTGACCCTAATCTATCTCTAGTGTAGTATATATTCGGTCTAAAACCTAATCTGAATAAAATTATTTTTCTGACGTTTCGAGACCTAATATCTAGTCTCGTTATCAAAGAATCTAATAAATTCAAACTAACTAAATTAAAAATGAACTAAGTAATTATAAAAAATAATTAAAAAAGGATACAAGAGTTTTCTGATAGAATTCTTCTGATTTTTTTGAAAATATTGCTCTGATTATGGTTTATTTTTTTTTATTTTCCTTAACAGTAGAGTGGCGTAACACCCAAACAATAAATTTTTTAAATTTGCATTGTATATAACGCCAATAAATTATTATTATTATTATTATCATTATCATTATTATTATTATTATTATTACTATTATTATTATTATTATTATTATTATTATTATTATTATTACTATAAATATTTTAAACGAATGTCAGGAAGTCATTTTCCAGTACTCCTTTGTTTATTTTTTTGTACTTTTTCATTTAGTTCATATTTTGTTTTGTAAAGTATGTTTTGATTTAATTTGTTAATATAGTCCTAAGTGTTTTGAGAAAGAGAATGGTTTGAATTATGGAAATTAGTGAGGCACACATATTAAGTTATAAATTCGTTCTACGTTGGTTCGTTAGCGACGGTTGGTAGACATCGTAAAGATCATCCGGAGTTCTGCAAGATCCTCTAGACTTTCGATCTTAAAAGTGGCGATAGCTCCAAGAAGTTTGAGATACCTCAATCTAAGGTTAAGTGTATAAGATTTAGTTAACCCTAGAGTTTGAGTAAGTTTTGCTAATCCGACTAACTTAGCTCCCTTCAATCGGGTTAGACAAAGGCCGCAAGAAAATATCAGTGACGTCTCTGTCACATTAATTAATAGTTAAATACATTTACCGAACTCGCTTCCTTATGTCGCAGATACCGGAAGGCAGAGACATCGGCCACTCTGACGTAAAACACTATCCAATCCGTGACAGAAAAATTAATATTGGGTTTCTAATATTCAAAAAAATAATAAAAATAGCTTAATGCTCTTTAAAACTGTTAAATTTTCAGATGTAAAAAATCAACTTAAACTTAAGTGCTTCAAAAGAAAATGTATGTTAATAGACTCCAGAGCAAATTGCAAATAAATATTTAGAACAAGGATTAAGCCTTAAAATTAACAATAGTACCACTGAGTTTGTTTTATAAATAAAATTTTTAAGTATTTTTTAGATCCTCATCTAACTTTTTCGAGCCATGTTGATGACCTTTGCAAAAAATTGGAAAATTGAATTTTTTGTCGCGTCTCTAATTGTCAATATCAATGGACCAAAAAAGTTGTTTATTATACAAGTATTCAATCACATTGTAATTACTGTGCTTCATTATTAATGTTGTTCCAGACGGGGCTTTTAATTTGCAATATAATCCCTTTATGGATGCGTGGTCCGTTCTTAGGAGAAATTTTCTCACATACAAGTATTTATGAAAGTGTTCCAGGTTCTTACCAATGGCCAGTAGGTAGTTCTTTCCTAGTGACGCAGTAGTTGATCTCGGACTTGAAAAGTACTTTACTAAAATACACAAACACGCCATTCTGTAACTGTCACAAAATTTCACCGATGGAAGTGTTACTAGCATCGGTGTCTTCCAAAAACACCTGAGCAGGTTCGGGACGATTACAAAGTACTTTCTTTAATTCTTTAAAGGTGGTGTCATAGTACTTAGTCATAGAATTATGATGTCGCCCATGTTGTAATTCCATTAAACGTTCGAAGGTAGCTGGGGCGTTACATAAACAAGCATAGCTTTAAACTGCCATCGTCCTGTCCTAGTAGAGAAGGGGGACATTTTTTTGTTTTCCGCATGGGGATGCACTTGCCAATAGTCACTCTTCAGGTCTAACGCTGAGAACCATTTTGACCCACTTAAGGTATCTGGTGTCATCAAATCTTGATAGTGAAACACCGTCCTTCTTCGCGAGGTCATTAAGTCTTCCGAAAACTATACAAAATCTGATTGAACCATTTTTCTTCTTAACTAAGACCACTAGAGATGACCTTGAACTTTGGGAGGGTTCTTTAATGCTTTTGCATGTTGTCAAGCATCTTTTCAATATCTTCGCGTTTGGCCAAAGGAGTTCTTCCTGGGCACTGTTTAGTTGGCGCTGCATCGCCAGCATTTACTCTATGTTTATTCTTCCCAGGTCACTGTCCGGTGGAGAGAAAACATCTTGGTACTTTTTCAAAAGATCTTCCAAACTAGCCACCTGAACTTGATATAATATAGGTGCTAATCAATTAACCAGGTCTTGCAATACCTTGGGTAGAGAAAGAGGTTGCTTTGTAGAAGGCAAGGTAGTATAAATAACTATCACGTCAGGTTGACAAATAGGAATTTTGTCACCTTTCAGAATCTGCAGGGGGTAATCTTTCTAATTCATCATTCTGACCTATATGTGTCTCGTTTATTCTGGGTCAAAACTCTTGCAGCAAGAATTTCTTTTGCATGCAATGAACAATCTTCAATGGGTTCAAATAGAACTACTTCTTTTCTTCAGAATCTTCGAATCTCGCTTTAATAATCCATTCCGATATTGCCGGTAACACGGCATATTTAGCGAGTTACACTTCTCGAACAGATACTCTATTAGTTCTAGGTAGGTTAATTACAATTTCTTCATGTCTATTACGCAGGAATTGTTGAGAATCAAGAAATCAAGCACAAACTTCTGATGTTCCGTAACATTAACCCATTAGCGCCGTGCGTTGCCATATGGCAACGCCAAACCCGTGCTCCTTTAAACGATTTCTGATTGGACAGGATTCTCTCTGGGTTTGTGGAGGTACCTTATTTGCTTGTTGCGGCTAGAAACAGTGCATTTCTAGCGGCATAATTAGTTTACGCTTAAAAGGCTTAGTTTGCACAGTGCTTAAATATTGGTTAATTGCGAACTTTGGAAAAATATGGACATTCAGTTCGAGTAAGTATTTTTTAATTTATTCTAAATACATTTTTTTACTCTGCCATTGGCAACAGTGATCTTAAGGTTTAAAACTATCTTTTCAGAAAATTTAAGAATATTTTAACTGTATATGCATGTGTTACGCATGTGTAAATATTGACGTTGCCATGTGGCAACGCTAGGCGCATATACTCTGCAAATTTTATTATTTCTTTTTTACATTTTAGAAGGGGGTTTCACTTGCGGAAGTAATGGAAATGGAATACAACGACAATATAGACGCAAATATTTATATTGAGCCACCGGAACCAAATGTGGATACAGACAAGGATTCAGCGGATGAGGATGATGGCGAGTAAGTTAAAGTTTTTAATTTTATTTCTTTCCTTCCAAGTAAATTTTACTTTGCAGGTTAGTTGACCACCTAACTTCTCGCCAACTGCGAGCTAATGCTGAAATCAGGCTGGCAAATAATGAAAGAATAGATGTTGAATATGAGCCACAGATTCCTGTTGAGGAGTTAAGTGAGATGACACTTACTTCTCTATTTAGTTTGCCGGAAATACAAATAAACAGGCTAAAAGAAAGGAAAAATGAAAAGAAAAAATTGAAGCCGAAAGCCGAAGCCCAAAAAAAAATGGATCAGAATCTTGGCTGCTATCATGTAGGAATCAGGGGTAAGAAATGGTACTGGCCTTTATTCACATGGATGCTAGACGTAGCTATGCAGAATAGTTGGCTGTTGTATATCAAATCAAGAAAACACCAGCTGTCGCAACTTGAGTGCAAGAGAGAAGTGGCTCTTGTCTACTTACGAAAGTATCAAGTTATTTCCAAAGGAGCTGGAAGACCAGCGTCATCCATAGAGTCCTCCCCAGATTCTCGTATATCACAGAATATCAGATTCGATCAAATGAACCATTTTGTCTAACATACAGAGGCTAATAAGAAGAGAAGATGTGCCCGCAGAACATGCAAATCAATAATTAGGACCATGCTGTAAAGTTCAATGTAGCACTCTGTATAGATTGCTTCATGCCTTTTCACTAATTCTAATACTTTATCTACTATCCTTAAATAAAATACTATTAAAAAATAACTGTTTAATAAAATTGTGAATCTGTTAATATTAGTTAGACTTATTTTTTCTTGAAAAAGAATAATTTGTTTATTTTACGTAGCACAACCGCCTAGCGTTGCCATATGGCAACACTAAATATCTTCTGCCCTAATGCAGCAAACATGTTTTTATAATTTTTTTCTGTCTTATGAACTATTTACTAATAGATATACAAGCGATAAATATTAAAAACTGCATAATCGATAATTTCGGCGCTAATGGGTTAAGACTAAGAATAACTTCATCTAGTGTATCAGCGACAAAAACACTTTTTTCCAAAGTTATGCTTCCCAGAGTTAAATTTGTAAAGCGCCAGAAGTTAAGCTTCATGTATTCCCTTTACAGGTGTGACTTCACCGTTTGCAGTTTCCAGGATGTAATTCTATTCAGAATGGCGTATTTTACAGTAGGCTACGATGTTCCGCACCACGATGATATGTGTATAATCAGTATCTAACATCATCTCACACTCCAGACCGCCTATTCGTTCAGGTACTACCAAGCGGAAGCCATTGTTTTGCAACCACCTTCGCCCCTTTAAGGTGGCTAAGGGTTGTCACTCATTTATCAACTCCGGATCAACCCGATACATGCGGTTTCGATTACTTTTATGGGGTTTCTGACAAGATCAATGGATCGCCAAACTATCGCCTCTTCTAATGTACCGGAATGTACCGACGTCGCGTCGCCAGAAATATATAGGCGAGGCCATGCAGCGATTATATGTAAGCTACAGTCTAATAGGGGAGTTTTCCTGGTTCGGATCATTTTCAGGGGTCGCATTACCGGTACAGCGGCTTTGCCTATGACCCCCGTGACTACACGTCCAACAGCGGATTGCCTTTCTGCCACGATAAGTCATATTTCTATTTTTATTTCTCTTCTGACTGGCCAGAAAATGGTATATGTCCCATCAAATTATTAAAACTTCTTCATAATTTATTCTACGATCTTTCCGATCGTACTCTACTCTGACCCCTCGAAGTTTTCTTAGCTGTTTCAAATTGAAGTGCATAAGCAAGGGCTTCAGAGACTTTCTTTAATCTGACCATTCTTAAAGCTTGATTTGTCTCTGGACCACGTAGTCCTTCAATATAACTATTTACTGCTAACTCTTGTTTCATTTCTTCAGGATGCGCTGTATATGTCATATGTATAAGCCGCACAATATCTGCTTCATACTCTTGATCACGCTCATTGTATTTTTGACTTCTTTCTTGGAGTTGGGCCTTATAAACTTCTTGTAGGTGTGCCTCGCCATTTCGCATCTCCAGAAACGCAGCAATAGACTCGATGATGTTTTTCTTCAGAGACGTTCCGCAGGACTTCCATAGCTTTTGCTCTCAGAGCCAGGAAAAGAGCACGGGCTTCTTTTGACGAACTCTAATTATTACCAGTCTCAGCAGCTTCAAATTGCCGGAAATAGGTGCCATCAAATGTAAGTGGTTTCATTATACCTGTCGACGAGACACTTTCTACTTTCATTACACCTATGCTAACCATCCTCTCAACCTGAAAACGCAGTTTCTGCACCTGACCTTGAACATCTACTTATACTCACTTGATCTTCTGGTCTACTTTAGCCATTTCATTTGCCACTTCCTGCTATATTTGTTCTTGTACTCTTTGAATTGTCTAAACTACTTCAGCTATGTTTTCTTTGGTAAGTGTTAATTCAGGTGACTTTACAAACGTTTGGTAACCTGTTTCCACCGCAAAACATGGCATTTAAACTTTTTTTTAGTAACATTGCTGAGAAGTGCTGGTTGCTGGTTCTAAAGGATTTTGTAGCTGTAAATTCAAAAATAATTGGCACAAAGCTATAACACGTAGAGTATTTTTGTTATAGGGGTCTCTGTCCTGATCTTCAATTTGGCACTTAAAATATAAAAAATAAGTTACAGATGTTGCAAAACTTATCTGATAAGTTTTTACAAGATCGACGAACAGAACTTGCCATTTTAAATCAAAATGTAACCCAATCACAATACACAAGAGGTTTTTGAGGAGTTAGCACACAAGCCCTGTAATTTTTTTTAAATTGTTCGCCAAATTACTAGGTATATGGAAAATGTGTTAGGGAGAGAACGGGGATAACTTCAAATTTATGTTCAGAGTTTAGGCGAGACGTCTAAAGCGCATCAATCACATTTTCATCAAACCATTTTTAAATCAGCGATGATAATTTGCCGAAATTAATTTAGCGTTTTTAAATCCACCGTATTTTCTTCAGATTCATCATACTTAAAGACCGATGTTTCCGTTTCCGATGGATGCATGGGGCGCAAGGTCAGCTGTTAAAGTGTAGCATTAGCAAACTTCAAAATTTTTCAAATATGATTTACAACCGTAAACCATTTATAATAAGTGATTAAAATTTTATCCAAAATATTTAACATTATGAATATTTTCCCTCGGGATTCGCTAAAAAGGTTTAGGACTTGGTATTGGTTTAACTTTAAATCTTCTATAATTTGTTGAAATGTACATACCTGGCACAGTAAAAATGTTCTTACTCATAATATTGAATCAGCAGCGTAATACAATGGACAGATTATAAGTACCTGTAATATACAATAAATGATTTTTTGTTTGATTGCCTATTTTACAAAAGTACAAGTTTGTAAGCAGCAAGTAGAGTTCAACAAGTTTGGCGGTTATTGGTGTTTCACGCGAGTATAATGGTACACTTGTAATGACAAATGAATTTTTACAAATTTACAGGTAAACTATGAGTTACTTGTGTCTAACAAGTGTAGTCAACAAAATGTCAGCTGACGCTTGTTGTGTGCCAGATATGTTCTACCTAGCTTAAAAGATAGGTATATAGTTTTAAGCAAAATTGCAACAAGATGTGGTCTAGTAGTTCTTTATCAGAATATGGAAATAAAAAATCGTTGAAAGACGTAAAAAATATTTATACCCGGAATAAACTTTTAAGTTTCAGTCTATGTACGAATTTAATGAACGCTTCAAAATGACTTCTGCACAAATTTTACTTTATCCAACTGACCGGTCTCATGCACTATCAACAAAAATGCAGCTGTGTACGGCATTACACTGGCTAAGTAAAGGAGGGCAGTACCATGTTATAGGGGATACACATGGAGTCAAGTGTTTACCTAAATATGTTAACGCTATACATGCAGTTAACCAAATCAAATTCGTCCGAGTTGGTACGTGGCCCGAAAATATTCTAATTGTTTCTGCAGGATTTTATTAGGGTGTGTTAATGGGGCACTAGCCTAAATAGATGCTCCAGCCGAAAATGAGCCTCCTGTTGTTGATCGTAAAGAAAACCACTCCATTAACTGTATGATTGTTTGTGGGTCAAACTTGGAAATCTACTACGGCAGTGCCAATTGGTCACGAAGTATACAGGTACATGATGCTAGAGTTTTGTGGACAAGAACCCTTGTGCCTTTGTCCACTAATGGAAAGGGAATGGCGTTCAATCCCAGATGCATTTGTATTGGTGACTCTGGTTATTCATTATTAGAATGATTTATGATACCAATTGAAGTAAATATCGATGTTGCAATGGTTGCCTACAAAAGAGCACATAAGAGAACAAGATGGATAGTAGAGAACACTTTGGGAATTCTAAAAGAGAAATTTCCCTGCCTTAACTATCTTCGTTTAGCCCCTGTTTGCGCAGCTAATGTGTTTAAATGTTGTACAGCGCTTTACAACTTTTCTCGACAAGGGGAAATTGTTAGCTTTTATGTGGATAAAGATGAAGCTAATGAAAATGAAATCTACGAAGCTGCTGGTCATGTCCCTCTAAATTGAGGCAAAATTAACGACATTAGGTTTGATCCCACAAAGAGTCCGTGATCTGGTTTCGATACGAAATAGAGTTGCCCCGGTAAATATGACATGTTGCACAGCGACAGGCGTTTAGTGTATGTAACTGACTGATTGTTTCTGATGGTCAGAAAACTGTACGCACTGCTTGTAGGAACAGGCCTATTTATTGAACTACTTTAGAAAATGAAACTAGTACTAGTAGTCATACTGAATGAAGTTATGAAATAAGAAGCTCATTACAGCAGAATATTGTTTTAATAAACGGAGTCAATGCAATATTTCTGAAAACTGCGAAAACCAAAGTATTCGAAATCAAAATTTTCGAAAATCAATAATTTCAAAAACATTTTTTTCGAAAGGATAGATATTTAAAAATCAAAATTTTCGCAAATTAAATTTCCGAAAAAACTGTTAGCGGAAAAAAATTTTAAAAACTAAATTTTCGAGAATACTACTTTCAAATGGAAAAATTGCCAGAAAAAATACGAATTTTTCAAACAAAGTTTTTGGAATGTGCAAATGCGTGTTATCATTTAGATAATCCTTTCATTCGCAAATTTTGTCAAGTTATGATTCTGTCACTGACAATTTGTTTTACAACGCGCACTTGTTCACAATAACCGTTGCAGAAAAGTTCAGGCTTGTTGCAAACAGGTTTTATTATTTGTGAAATGCTCGTTCCTGACAGCTTGTGATTACAATTGTTTGATTCTTGCAATTTTTATCGATTGGACCCCGTCTTTTTGAACAGACATTAATTGATCAGTTAAATTTGAAAAGGTTTTGTCCTGTCATTGTTAACAAGTTGCCATTAAAAACCTATGAGTTTTTCTCTCATTTCTTGAATGTGCTTGTTTTCTATATGAGTTTTATTTTGAAATTTGTTGCTAAAATAAATTTGGTTAGCTCAGAATATGTTTAGAGACAACAAGTGTCAGCTGACATTTCGTTGACTACAGTTGTTAGATACAGTTAAATCTCTAGTGGATCACAAGTAGTTAACTTGGTTGTAAAAATTCACGTGTCATTACAAGTATACTTTCTAAAAACACCAGTAACCACATAGTTTACCAGACTTGTTAAAATCTACTTTTTACTTGCAAACTTGTATCTTGTGAAATAGGCCCCTGATCGTTAAAGTCTTAAAACTTCCATAAAGAAAAGTCTCAAATAATTTTTACAAAGAAAATTATAAATCAAAATCTTCGTTTCTTACCTAATTTCAAATGCTGGCGACTTTTGTGGTTTTTAGACTGGTCTGAATGGTCATCTTGCTCAGTAACCTGTGAAAGAGGAATTAAGTACAAACAAAGAAGATATAAATATGAAGAAAGCAAGTATATTTGTCATAAAAAGTTAACAGAAAGAGCCACGTGTGAGGCAGTTCAGAAATATTGCCCTCAAATGCGACAAAAAGAAAGAGAAGATCCACTGTGTGAATTGGGTAATTTTGTTAAATAAGAAAGGGAAATATATTATTTCGTGTTAACTAAAAATTTGTCAAGCATGAAAATTATTTATTAAGGATTTTGTTGTCAATAATATAAAACATACTTTATTAAGGTATTAGTATACTTTATTTAGGTATTAAAACCAAATTTAGGAATAATTTTTTTGACTAAATCCGGTTTACTTTGGTACGACGATTACATATGCTATTATTCTACGCATGTAAGCTTAGCTTCTGGAAAGTAATAGTTTCGGGAATTTTTTTATTAACATACAACACGTACCCACTTAAAGATCTGGTGAAATCTTAGCTGATGTTTGCTCTTAGCGCGTGAATCGGTTTTCCTTTCCCTTTCCTCTTCTCGCTTTCTAACTTTCTTTGTCTTCTCTTTTCTTTCCCTGTCATTTCTTATTCTATTTTCTTCTAATTATCCACCTCTCCAAAATAAAAAGTTTTAAAATGATGATGGCGCCTCCATAAGTAAAAATTTCCGGAAACAAACTACTCCTCCATTCGGATCTCGGAGCGAGTGGTGTCAAAGAGGGGCCACCTTCGAGGAATTCCCAAAGTTGTTTGGAATATCTTTGCCAACATCTTTGGCTCAATTCCAATGGACTCTGTCTACCACCATCCCCAGTCATGTAAACCCCACATTCTTTTTCTGACTGAAACCCAAATTAGTCCTAAATCTTTAACTAATCATCTCCTGTTTCCAGGCTATGAACTTCTCTCATCCTTTGGTCTTCATGGTGGGTTATGTGCCTACGTTCACAGCAGCCTTTCTTGTCCAGACTCACCAACCTGGAATCAAGCAAGCCTGATGTCCTCTGGCTAAAATTTACCCTTAAGTCTTTAATCAAATTTATCTGTTGCATCTACCGCTCCCCGCCAGACAACTCCTACAATGAGCACTTCGAATTTCTGTCGGCAAAAATTAGTTCACTAAATTAGGTACGTCTTTCTCGATCTTTTTTTTAACTTATATCATATGGTACATTAAAAAGAAAAACGCCAAAATATATTGATTAACGAGTAGTACTCGGAAAGTTAAGATTGCCTTGTCCCAGCTTCCCGCAACCCTAAAAAGGCTTTTTTTTTGACTGATTACTTATCGAATATATTCATAGAATTTACATTATGACTATAGGTCAGTGATAGTGTGGCTGAAATTCAACCAATGATCCCACTCTCATCTGAGAGCCAAACACATTATTGCGAAGCTATTGTCATCACGTAGATGTCATGAATGTGTTCAATGTTCAATGACAACTGAACAGTCAGAATCAGAAAAATCTTTTTAGGGTTGCCGGAGGTTTCGGGCAGATGGGATAAGGCAACCTTATTTTTCCGAGCAGTATTTGTTAATCACTATATTGTGACGTTTTTAATGTTCTGTAGGTAGGACTAAAGATGTGCCATGAGAATGTTCTAAAGCCAATATTTCTGAAGAACGGTAAATTACCGAGAATATTTCCCAGCATGCATTCTCGAAAATTTATGATTTTAGAAAAAAATATAAATTACTGGAAAATTACCGAGAATATTTCCGGGAACGAGAAAGTTCTCAGGAAAATTCACATTCTCCGAGAATTTATGAGAATTTACGGAAATTTATTTTAATTTCGCTACTGTATCATAGATGGAGCTTGGATCTTTATCTTTATTCATTTTCTGTGTTGTTTTAAACAACTTGTTTAGACATGTTATTGTATACAATGCGTTTCTAAGTTATGTTTTAAAAATAAAGTTACTCGGAGATAACGGAAATAAAAATTTAATGTGTCTTTATTTTGACTAAGGTGCGTAATCACGTTAATTTACAATTTAAATATTTTCTAAATTACGTATTGTGCAGTGCTATCTCTTTATTTTTTCGGATAAAATTATTGTAAATACTACTTTTATTAAAAAAGTGTGTTCTTTCAATTTATGCAGTCAAAACATAAAATTCTCTATCGTATAAAATAAATTCTCCAAAATTTCCGATAAATTCTCATTTTTCTCAGAGAATATTTCCCAAAAAAAAATTTTCGAGAATGTTTGGTCTCTGGTATGACATAAGTTAACCAAAAGTAAGTTAAACAAAAAGAGACGAGAAGACGTAAGCTTTGTTTTGGTTCAAATTTAAAACTGTTCTAGAACAGTTCATGACTGCGTTATCGAACCTTCATGTTTTCTTTGCCAGAACTGATACGAAAATTAAATCAAAATATATTTTTGAAAATTTTGATCTATTGTATTCTAACTAAATAATATAGGTTTTATATCCATATTGATTTGAATCAAAATTAATTGGCAACCCTTATTGTAGAACCCTTACTTTAAGACATCAATCAATTGCATTTTTCGACCTGAAAAATGTGTAACAGTAAATACTCATTTTCAACCGTTGCGTTGTCGAGATACGTGGCTTCGAAACTGGTGCGTATGATTTTGCATTTTGAATAATAATAGTTTTGATTTTTTAAGGCGGATTTTTTTAAAGATTTTTTATCATGGATCTAACAGCGCTATTGATAGATACGTCGCAATTTTAAATTTGTGTTACGAGCCAACAGCTTTGAACTGCATGTTTCGGTCTGATTTTAAAAATATATAACCTAAATACTGATTTTCAATCGTTTCCAAAATATTTGGTGCTTTAAATTATGATTCTGATTAAGAAAAAATGAGTTGTAGATAAAGATTGGGTCACAATCTAACAAATAGATTTTAATATTTTCAAAGTTGATTAGTTTAACCAGTCAAACTACTTTTTTTTAAGAAGCGAGACAAAACTCAAAATTATGTGCAGTAGTCTTGAAGCCCCATATCTAGGGAACGATTAACAACAAATAGGTACATATACAGTGTGTAACAAAAATATGGAAACCTCGAAATATCTTGCAAACCGTTCATCCGGTTTTTATGAACTTTTGGACACTTAGGTACGAGCTTACACCCGATCCAATGGTGGGTTCCGCATTTCCACTTTTTCCTGAAATCGACAGGAACTTTTTCTTTTAAATGGAATGCTCTATATTTTATTCGATTTTCGAATTCAGCTCAAAATTCTGAATACTTCTTATTGGGAATATTTTATCTTAAAGTTAAGAGTTTTTAAGAAAATGGTGATCAAAAATTGTTATTTTATTGTATTTCACCTTAAAATACCTGTACACGAAAGTTTATCTGAAATGTCTGAGATTATCAGTGTCGTTTATTTACAAAAAATGGATCATTTAACAGAAACCCAAAGAATTGAAATTTTACTAATGCGAACGCAACAAGAAGTTTGTAATATTTTTAATAACAAATATCCTGACAGAAATCAATTAACTAAATCTACTCTAAGTACAATTTTTAAAAAAAATTCGTCAAGCTGGAAACGTAAAAAACGCTATACTATTTGGATATTTAGTACAAGAATAAACAATACAGGAGGAAATAATTTAAAAGTTGATGAAGAAAACTAAATCAGATGTTTAAAATGTTGTCCATTTACTTCTTGGCAGTAAGACAAATACTGCGGAAAAACATGCAAAACGTTTAGAAGAATGTCAGTTTCCTCGCTTCCTCTACATTCTGTTTCTATTCTTAACTTTAAATCACCGAGGTTGTTTGGCTTACTTTTGAAAACAATATTTTTAAGGTAGTCCCACAAGAAGTAGCCGGGTGGCGTCACGTCCGAAGACCGAGCTGGCCAGTCGATTGTACCCCTAAGTCCAATCAATCTTTTAAAAAAAATACCATTAAGATATTGCCGAACATTATGGGCAAGTGCGGTGGGGCACCATCCTGCTAAAATCATATTTCATCATTTGGTGCTTGATTATTACCTAAAAAATCATATCCAAATAACCAATAAAACAGGTAAAATACAGTAACAACACTTATTTGCGATTACTTGGAAATACTTGTGCCAGAGCCGGGCCAATTTCATTTCTTAGAATATCCAAATATCCTTCTCCATTTAATGTCTGTGTTATGCTCCGACATATGCTAGCCCAAATATTTATCTTTTGGAGGAACTGGGTATGATTTTCGAATATCCAGTGAGGATTTTCGAATATCCAGTGAGGATTCTCTTAGGCCCAATATCGACAATTATGCCTATTAACTTTTCCATTTAAAAAAAATGTTGATTCGTCAGAGAAAATTATTCGGTGGACAAAATCTGGATTGGCATTGCATTCATGCATCCATCATGGTTTTGCAAAATTCCAAGCGTCTATCGCAATCATCTTCTGAGAGCTCTTGCACAAGTCTTATTTTGTACGGATGAAACTTTTCGGTTTTCAGAAGGCGGTCAACGGATATGTGTGAAACGTTGTTTTCTTTTCCGAGTGTTCTGGTAGAAAGATGGGGGTTTTCCTCTAAACTGAGTAAAACATTCAGAGCCTTATCACCATCTGTTGCACTTTTAGGTCGGCCAGAGCGTATAGCGTTTTTGACGTTTCCAGTGTGACGAAATTTTTTTAAAAACTTTACTTACATACAGGAGATTTAGTTAATGGATTTCTGCCAGAATATTTGTCATTAAAAATATTACAAACTTCTTTTTGCGTTGGCATTCTGTCCCCATAACCCAGTATTGTTTAGAATAAAATGTTCCCAATAAGAAGTATTCAGAATTTTAAATTGAATTCGAAAATCAAAAAAAATATACAGCGCTCAGAAAAACGGTAAACTTGACAACAATGCAGAATTCACCGTTGAATCGGTCGTAATTTGGTACTTAAGTGTACAAAAGTTCATAAAGATCGAATGAACGGTTTGCAAGATATTTCAAGGTTTCCAGTTTTTTCTTACACACTGCAATATAATGATACATGAATGAAATCGGGCGGAAAATGCAATTTTGTGTGTTCAATACGAGTGTAAGTATATGTACAGTGTGTCCACGGATGGACCTAACTATACTTGTAAACTTTCTTATTTTGCATTTTAGAAGAAAAAGTTATTCTTCAAAACAAATATTGCTTATGCTTAAAAGTCCACCGCCTTATTCAAAATTTCCAATTAACATACAGGGTCGATATAAAACGAGAAAAACTGAAAATAAGTCAAGAATAAAGTACCTGTTATTTGAAAGAAAGGTGAAAATGTTACAGAGAAAAGATGTTTGTAATGTCAATAAAAGCTTAGATATCCAATTTAAACGTTGTATCTCAAAACTGATTTATTTGTCTTTAATGATTAAAGTAATAATAATTACACAAATTTATCAAAAGTTAATAATTTATTGAAGAACGATAACATAAATACAAAAAAACATTACTCTACATGTTGTCTTCCTACCGCTACACATTTTTCAATCAATGTCCTAAATTTTTCGTACACTAGATGAATGGTATGCTCATTTATTTTGGCTATTGCTTCTATAATGTTATGTTTTAAAAGATTTTCATCATCGTGAAGACCATTCACATAAACTTTTTGTTTAAGATGTCCCCATAAAAAAAATCTAGTGGGGTGATGTCTGGGGAACGTAGAGGCCATCTAATGGGACCGAACTGTCCAATCCATTTGTTAGCAAAATGCCTATCTAGCCACTCCCTAACTCTAATTGCTTTATGTCCAGGACAACCGTCCTGTTGAAAATGAAGTGTCTGTCTCATTTGCAAGTTTACTTCATCCACAGCAGGGAGTAAGAAGTTTTCCAACATCTCTATGTATGTGTTCTGGTTTACGGTTCCGTCAAAAAAATAGGGACCAATAATTTTATTATACATTATTGCACACCAAACATTAACTTTCTTTATATCGCTGACTATTTGTTATAATTCGGAAATTTGGATTTTCTTTCGACCAATATCTAGAATTCTGGCTGCTAACGACTCCATTCGTGGTAAATGTTGCTTGGTCAGAGAAAACAATGTTTCTGTAAAAATATCTTACCTGCATATATCCTGCAATAATCACTTTGGCTAAATTTGTATAATTATTACTTAAATCCTAATAAAGGCAAAACAATTAACTTTGAGATACAAGGTTCCAATTTGATATCTGAACTTTTATTAATACTACAAACATCTTTTCTCTGTAACATTTTCACCTTTCATTCAAATAACAGGTACTATATTCTTGACTTAGTTTCAGTTTTTCTCGTTTTTTATCGACCCTGTATGTTAATTCGAAATTTTGAATATGGCGGTGGACTTTTTAGCATAAGCAAAATTTGTTTTGAAGAATGACTTTTTCTTCTAAAATGCAAAATAAGAAAGTTTACAAGTATAGTTAGGTCCATCCGTGGACACACTGTATATAGAAATTCAAAATGGTGTCGTTCCTGTCATATTTTGACAGCGGATATTTTTAATAAAGTTAACGCTTTCTGAACAAAAATATTTTTATATTTCTAAACAACAAAACGCTTTAAAAAATCAGAACTACTATTTTTCAAGTGGGTGAGACACTTAAAACACAAAGTCCTTCGCAGCAGTTTGGAAGTCCCAAATCTCGGAAATGGTTGGAAATAAATAGCCTGTTGCTCAAAACTTTTAATCAAGTAATAAATTTAATTGACGTTTAGAGTCACCTCTGGCAATGATATTAATATGAGTGCTGTCACATTACAAGTGTCCAATTAATTTAATTTTTGATTAAATTGTTTGTGGAACTAAGCGTAAGTGTTATACATTTTTGCAATCAGGCCGAAAAATGCAGTTCATTATAGTTGTAGTAGTTAGCAAATCGGCTGAAGAGGACTCCGCGTTTTTAATTTGAGTCTCCAATAAAGGTGTTGCCTCGTAAAAAACTTAAAATGGCGGCATATCTGTCAAATTTGACAGCCGATAGAATTTTTTACAGCTTTTGGTGGGTTTTTAACATAACGACTGAAACACTCAAAATAATGTCCGATACAAGTATAATAGAACCATTAGTTACAATGAAGAAAAGTACCTTTTAAACAGGAATAATTAGGTACCTGATTTTTAGGTCCTTGGTCACCATGGTCCAGTTGTAGTGTTACATGTGGCAAAGGGACACAAACAAGAGATAGAAAGTTTAAAAATAAATATGCTGCTAAGCGTTGTGTAATTGGTAGAAAACGACCATTAATTTTACAGCAAAATTTAGAATGTTGGGATGAAGAAAAGTGCGACGATTATGAAGATCAGGTAAGAAATTGTAATTAAAACTAATTTTGTTTTACTTTACTCCGTAATTCATAAATCTTTTGCTTATTGTTAGAGATGTAGCTCATAAAAAAATTAAATATGCCTGTCTACCCAAGCCAACAGTTATTTTTTTTTAGAACACGTTTAATACTGTAATAACATTTGAAAAAAAAAACGGTTGTTGGTTTCAGCCCGATAGAAATAATTTTTAATTTAAATATTCGTAAGATTCATAAATTATATTACTTAGTATTATATGTGTTGGAAAAATATTTAAATAAGTACGAGTACCTACATAAAAATTTATTAGGGATAAGTTACTGTTTATTTGATTCCGTTTCACTTTATTTCCTTCCGTTCCGTTTTGTTTTGTCCCTTTCCCTTTCATTCCATGTTATTTTATTTTTAAACTAACTTCACGGTCTTCATGCGGATTTTACAGACTGTAATCTCTTCCAACCAGTCCGGTATGGGCACTTCTGTAGAAGAAGCAGCAGCCTGACCGGATTGTCAAACCGCCTCGAATAGCCGCTTGCACCGCTTCTTCAATGATTTGCGGCATATTCCACGCCCAACTGTTGGTGATATCGACGCCCCCGCTTGATTTAATGGCGATTTTTCGCCATCGTCGACCACCAACACAATGGGAGGCATGGACTTCGGCGGCTCGGGCGTTGTCGTGTTTGGGCCATCATTAACTATGACAACCGGTGACAGAGGCTTAGGTGGCTGTGACATCTCCAAAAAATCGAGATATTTCACTGGCACTGATGGGAGTTTGAATTGGAATTTCTTCTTCTTCTTTTCACCCTCCACAGCTGCATAAAATGTATTTTTATTACCGCTGACTTTCTTCGGTAATGTCAGCAGCTTTTCCAGCTTGGTAGTGGGTTGCCGCCTCGCCTTCGTGACCACCACATCACTGATTGTATTGATTCGGCCTCCATCCTTCTCCGTCCAGTTGTTAACGTAGTCAATCGCCGAATTTACTATTTTTTCCTCCTTTTCCGCGTCTTTTTCTTCCACAAATGCCGTGTTTAGTACTTCAGCATCGTGCCACTCTTCAAACACACCCGGGGTCAGCAGGTCGAGAACTTCCTATCCCATCAGCTCTACATGGATACTACCATCCAAATTGACCATATTTAACAACGACGACTCATTACCGGAATTCATTTTTCTAACTAACTCACTGCACTAAACTGACAAATGTATTTATTCGATGAACTGTTCTAGCGAACTATGAAATGCTCTGCCTAACAAACCAATTTTATACTTATCACCCCACGATAAACTCCCCCACTCTATCTGAAGGCTGATGCTTTGGAGGCCAAATAAGTTTATTCAACTTACAAGGTAGCATTCTACGACTAAACAGCGATTCAAGGACATAGTTAGAAGGTAATCGTGTGTCCTTACTTCTGTTATTGTTTGTACTTTCAAGGTTATCTGATCAAGGCAACGCATATTTATAGACACTCTCTTTCCTTCGATGACTATTATTAGATACTATAATGTTGCCTGCAGATCAAGGTACTAGTCTTTCGATCGATACTTTTGTAGGAGCACAAATAATCATTTCTGCAATTTGCTTTAATTGTAAAAGACGAATATATATTTGTAGTGACCACATCAAATGTCACAGTTATATTGAATTTTTGAGAGTAAAGATTGTTAAGTGCCATTTCTGTGGAACGCTGATGTGTCAAGGAGGGCCTATTGGCAGATCTGATACATTGCGAAAACAATGGATGCTACAAGAAGTTTAGAACCAAGGCATTGATGGATTTTTATTTTATTTTATTTTATTACTATATCGTTAAATAAAACAACATAATATTGAAACAAACTTATATGTATTTCACGGTTCTGTGTTATAAAATTTGAACTATTACTATAGTGGTAACTAAAACTACTGACATTGGAGCTAATATTTTTTTATTTTTCTAAAACATGGACTTTCCAACATTTTTCTGATTATAACTGTTGTGTATCTGGTTAAAATCAGAAATAAGCCTTTAGTTTATTCCAATACTGTACACACATAATTGAGTGTTTTTGTGGACACTGTCGACGGCGAGGGATGTGCACGCATCTTTCGCGATAGAAAGAGACTTTTTACTTGAGTATGAACCGGGGATAAATAAAGATTGATTTGGTTTAAACTATGGTTGTGTGTCAACTACTGGCATTGGAGGTAATATTTTTTTATTTTTCTAAAACATGGACTTTCCAACATTTTTCTGATTATAACTGTTGTGTATCTGGTTAAAATCAGAAATAAGCCTTTAGTTTATTCCAATACTGTACACACATAATTGAGTGTTTTTGTGGGCACTGTCGATGGCGAGGGATGTGCACGCATCCTTCGCGATAGAAAGAGACTTTTTACTTGAGTATGAACCGGGGATAAATAAAGATTGATTTTGTTTAAACTATGGTTGTGTGTCATTTCATAAAATAGTAACAAATAAAAAATGGCGACGAGGTTAAGTTAAAACCCACACAGTGAGTGAAGTGATTCGGTGATTTTAGTTAAGAAACGGGTAATCGGTAAATCATAAAAATGGCTACCGGTTTTTTTGGGAAATCTAAATTCATTTGACCCAAAAACATCAAAAAGAAAGACTTAATCAGTTTTTCATTGCTAATAACATAACAGAAGAAGAGAAAAAGAAAGCTATTCTTTTAAACACAATTAATGAAGAGTGTTATATTCTGTTACGTAACCTTAGCGTACCAAACTTGCCCGAAGTGGAAACATTTGTTAATCTAATCGATACCTTAAGAACATATTTTTCACCGGTGAAATCTTATTTTGCTGAAAGACACAAATTTTATATCGCAAAAAATTGCCTAGTGAAAATGTGTCCGAATGGCAAGCAAGGATTCAAAGTTTAGCAGCAAATTGTGGTTTGGGGGAACGCGTGCTGAAAGTGGTGGTGCGCGATGTTTTTGTTACTGGTATGGCCAATGAAAGGATTATGGAACGTTTGTACGAAGAAGATGCTTCCAAGGACACGGTAACATTGGCAAAAATGGTAAAATTAGCGTTGTCCAAAGAATCGTCCCTCAAAGAAACTATATCCTTGACTGGGGCCATGGGGGGTACCGGTGAGACAGTTCGAGTTAAGGAAAAAGAGCTTCATTTCAACAGGGGGCAAACCAGCAGCCGCAGTGGCAACAAGTAGTGATAGAAGAGGGGTTGACCATCCTCCGTCCTCCGGGGGAGATCTTATCTCGAGATCTATGACGTCATATCTCGGCCACCTTTGCGCAGGTGTAAATTTCAAGTACGTCATCGAAGTCTACGTCAGTGGAGCTTACGTCAGCGATATAAATGTCAGCTGTCAAATGTCAAATGTCACCTGTCAACTGTCACCTGTCACTTGTAAATTGTCAAAATTACAATTGAACATACGTCACATGTGAAGGATGACGTCATAAGACAAAAGAAAAAAATTAGTCAGCTGTCACTTGTCATTTAAGATATGTCAACTGTCACCTGTCACTTATGAAACGCTAAAATTAAAATTGAACATACATCACGTGTGAAGGATGATGTCATAAGACATGTGTAAAAGCATGTCAGCTGTCACTTGTCATCTTCGATCTGTCAACTGTCACCTGTCACTTATGAAACGCCAAAATTAAAATTTAACATACGTCACGTATTCAAAATGGCGTCAGAAGACATGCGTAAAAGTATGGCGGCTGTCACCTGTCATTTAAGATATGTCAACTATCACCAGTCACGTGTTAAACGTCAAAATAAAAATGTAACATACGTCACGTGTTCGGGGCGGTGTCAGAAAGCGTCTAAAAAAAGAATGGCGTCGATCGGCCCTTTGGTTCCCGAGATATAGTTTTTTGCGATTAGCGACCTAACGGCTGAAGGGGGAGAGACGGAATTCGCATGGGGGTTAGGGAATGAGGAGATCTTTCGATGTATCAAATTATTTTTCAAAAATCTTGACTTTGAGGAAAAAATTAGATTTCAAAATTTTTACACCACCCTGTATAGTAAATTTTTGGATTAATTATATATATAAATTATGAATATTAGTGGATTTAATAACAGAAAAATAGGCATCAGGTCTTCTGAACTATTCAAAAATTAGATTTCAAAATTTTTACATCACCCTGTATAGCAAATTTTTGGATTAATTATATAAATTATGAATATTATTGGATTTAATAATAGAAAAAATATGTAGTAGTTCTTCGGAACTAGTAAAAAATTAAATTTCAAAATTTTTACATCACTGTGATAAGAAATTCTTAATTTAATTATAGAAACTATTAATATTATTTGATTTAATTTTATGGAATAATAACAGCAAAAATATGTATTAGTGCCGAGTGCAACTTAGGAAGTTGCGGTTAGCAGTTTCCGGTGATAAGGTTGGCTCGAACGTGGTAATAGCGGAAAGAATTGCAAAATAAGGAACCTTATACTGATAAATAAAACACAATTAGAAATTATTAACTTTATTTTAAGCAGCAAACTGCGTTGTTAACTTGTTAGGACTCGTCAGTTTCCGGCCGATAAGGTTATCGCGCGGAGGGCATAAAGGGGGAAAGCGACAATTTGCAAAGCACAGTTGGCGTCTGAATCTCCTTGTGTGTGCGTTAAGTTCGTTGGGTGTCAAACATTCAGAGTGGTCGTTGTTTTTTGTGTGTGAAGGAAGTATACTGTTAAATTTTTGGGTAAGTACCGATTGATATTAGCTTAAAGTTTTGTAGGATGCATGTATTAGCGAAAATGAAATGTTGAATATTTACAAGAATATTAGTGCCGCTTTGTCAGGGAAAATCAAAAATAGTCTGTCGATGTGTCTGTCTTACAATCGAGTGCCGCTTTGACAGGAAAAATAAAACAGTCTGTCGATGTGCCTGTCTTACAACCGTATTGCACAAAATTATGATGTTAAATTCACGTTTAAGTAACAGCATGGAAATCTTGAGTTATTTATAGTAATATTGGGAATCGGGATCGAGGGGTAAAAAGTATTTTTTGTTTTGTTTGAAACTCTGTTTTATTTTGAAACTATAGAGATTGAGGTCAAGCATACTTTTAGAATTAAAAGTCGCTGACAGTGGTCAAAACATTTATTTTTTCAGGATTTTTTTTTTGGGGAAAAGCAGTGACTTCTATTATTTTTAAAATATTATTTTTAAAATAGTAATTTACCTTAGCAGTAGAGTAACGTAGCTCCCAAGCAAGAAATCTTTTAAACTAGAACCTGACGAAGTATTCTTTATGCATGTGATAGTGTTTTAAAAAATAATTTCTCTATCGGGTATATCGAAATTGTAGTTTTGCTTGAAGTTATGCTAAAAAACTGTAAATTTAGTGAAAGAAACAAATTAATCAAACAGCTAGTAGGGAAAGATGATGTATGTTCGGTTTCCACTCACATCTCGGAGTCACATAATAGTAGTAGTAGTATACTAGTGAGGGGTTCGGGAACATTTTCCTCAGTCAAAATATTTTATTTTCCAGAAAATGTTTGTGTGCAATTTCTGTAGCCGTGCGTTCACCAGGATGGACAACTTCAATCGCCATGGAGATTGTCGCACATCGGTCAAGATCTGCGACGTCTGCAGTGGGATTTTCAAGTCGGAGGGGGCTCTTCTTCGCCACCAGAAGGAGAAACATCCAGCTCCCAAAAGACAAGCGCATTCCACACAGACATACATGGCGAAAAGACCAAGACTCGCTTCGCTAGATGGTGAGTAGTTAAAAATTGGAATTTTCTTTTGCGACTAGAATTGTTTTTAGATAACTTTGATACTAATTATTTTTTCTTATTTCCAGAACAATCTACATCAGCCACGCAACACTGCAAGGAGTGCAAACTGGATGTTCCAGTCTCCCGATGGGGAGGACATCTGAGAACTTTAATTCATCGGGAGAAGTGTTATGTGAGAATGCAGGAGGAAGAAGAAGGAGTGGTACTGGTGAAAACATCTTTTCGAAACCGGATCACTACCTACAGACTCACTTCAAGCCAAGACCACACCAACGCACAATGGTATATAAACACCTAAATTTTGGCCAAAAACCTGTGCAAGCACTTTTGATTTCTGGCCCCTTTTCAACCACAATGTACCGCCAATATACCACATTAAATAAATGTAGCAGTATTTTTCCCATTTAGAAATGCTGTTTCAATTTAAGGATGCTTGAAGTGCATGTTTTGCTTGTACAGTGCTTAGTAGGATTCGGTTATGACCTATAAGTATGAAAAGTAGTTGTTGATTAATAGTGGCGTGTGGTAAAATACTGAAGTTTTAAGGATGAGCAATTGAAGGACGGTATGTCCTATACTTAATTATAACAAAAACAAATCCTTACATGATTATTTTACGAACCGTAACCCAAAAATATTAAATGATTGCAAAATGTTTATATACATATTATAAACAAGAAATTTAGGTTAACTTTTAAAAAATCGCTAGCACTTGCTAGCATTTCTAAATGTATGTGGTGGTAGGCCTATTCCTGCTAAATACAAACGTATACTGTTTACTTGCCACGAGGTGCCACACGGTTAACTGTACATATATTTTCAGAACAGTACACTTTTTAAAATGAGGACCTTTTCAATGTCTGGCGTCAAGAAACAAATGCATTTGACAAAATATCAGCGGTTTTGGACTATGTTCTTAGTAGCTTTGGTCACGATGACCTCCCCACGCAAGTGGAAGAAAAAATTCGCAATTGACTAAAAACATTTTTTTCATTTTCCTGTAGTTTTCATTAAACAGCCATATCTTATTTATTTTCACTTCATTTTACCAAATAAATGTTATTTTTGTAAAATGGTTTACATTAAATGTAATTTTTAATTTTGGCCGCAAAAAAGTTGCGTTTATACCATAGTGCAACGTGAAGAACTACGTACAGCAGCTGAACCAGCTTTCAAAACCATTCCCAATCCACCCACTCTTCACCATTCCCAATCCACCCACTACCTACCAAATCCACCCACTCTTCACACTACCAAATCCCCCCACCAAATCCCCCCACCAAATCCCCCCACCAAATCCCCCCACTCTCCACCCCACCATATCCCACCACTCTGATATCAAATCCAGCTCCAAAGGAGCTTTCAAAACCATTCCTCCTACCAGCTTTTCCCACACCACTTTTATTGCTATAAATTCTCAATATTTACAGTATTTAACACAATTCAGATCATGTCTGTAGCTAGCCATATAAAGTAGACTAATGTAGATATTTTTATTTATTTCAAAAATAAACTTATATTTTAATAAATGTATTTTTTTATAAATGTCAAACAAATAATTAGGAGTATTATTTATTATTGCTGGACCATGTATATTATTAAGATCTTAATTCCCCCCGTATATACAATTTAATATAGAGAAGCTCATTTCTCACGTTTGCATGCGTTCAACGAACGCCTTTCACCTGGCTTTGTTTAAGTTAGTATATTTGCACATGTTGCATATGATATTACATAATTTCCGTGTTCGAGTTGATTACTTATAAAAAGATATGTAACCAAATGTTTTACATTTTGCAGATGGTATGATTTATTTTTGTACTGAGTTGACTCTTTAGAAAATTATATGGTTATTTTAATTCCGCTAATGGAATATCTTCTATACTTATTCAAAACGATAGTGATTTAAACACTATAGAACCAGTAAAAATTATATGTTGTTGGTGGGTCTTAAAAGTAAATGTACTTAATTTATTAATTGTTTCTTTTTATTTATTAAACAAAAATAAGCGATGTAAATTAGTGACAGGTATTCTTAGATAATTAACGGATAAAATAAACCCAAAAAGAATCACTAAATAGGGTAAATAGTGTAGAATAATGTCCGTTAAAAATAGGATTTGTCGGAAAAAATCAAGAAATCAGATTTTTACCCCTTAAATACGCTCCTGGATGACCCATTCGGTATTCATTTTACAGCGGGATTTGTAGTTATTTTTATTTATTTCAAAAATAAACTTATATTTTAATAAATGTATTTTTTTATAAATGTCAAACAAATAATTAGGAGTATTATTTATTACTGCTGGACCATGTATATTATTAAGATCTTCATTCCCCCCGTATATGCAATTTAATATAGAGAAGCTCATTTCTCACGTTTCCAGCGTTCAACGAACGCCTTTCACCTCGGTTTGTTTTTATTTGCTATATGCACATGTTAATAGTTACATAATATAAAGATATGTAACCAAATGTTTTACATTTTGCAGATCGTATGAATTTATTTTTGTACGGAGTTGACTGTTTAGAAAATTATGTTGAGTTCGCAGAGATATTTCCTGGTGGCAGATGCAGATGGCTGATGGCAGGTGCAGATGTTCTTGCACATGTTAATACTTAGTTACATAATATAAAGATATGTAACCATATGTTTTACATTTTGCAGATCGTATGATTTATTTTTGTACTGAGTTAGAAAATTATGTTGAGTTAAAGAAATTAAATTCGCAGAGATATTTCCTGGTTTTACATTTTTTCAGAGTGGTCTAATAGCTGCTCCCAGGCTTTAATGTTATATGATATATGACATATGTTATATGTTTAAAGTATTGTAATAGAGGCGGGACTGACGTAACTAGAAAAGTATTATGAGTTTTAGAAATTTTTATTTTAAAGTTGCCTATAAAAGCACAACTTTTCCGCTCCAACTTTAGTACAACAACTTAGAGTTTAAAGCCAACTAATCCTAAACAAAAGAAAATGTGTTCAAAACCTTCAATTGCGCAAATGGCTAAACTAGACGGTCGCATCAGTGTTTTACAAAATGTGATACTTCTACCTGCAAGAGAAGAGAATGATGAAGTTCAGGAAGCAATACATAATTTAGTAAATCAGCATGAGCTTCGAAATCACAATGAAGTGGAAAATATTTTGGAGAATGGGGTCTTACTCAACGAAATCAATGGAGAAGTTATATTGCCAAATGATGACCTACTGAACGAAAATGATGTCGACAACGAAACTAACACCGAACCTGCTAACGAAACTGACACCGAACCTGCTAACGAAATTGACGCCGACCCTGCTATCGAAAATAATATCGGCGAACAATTAATTATGAATGATATAGAAATGTTGGACGAGATAGAAGAGGAACAATTTAATATAGAAGCCTTATTGACTATTGAACGAGATTTTAATTTGGAAGAAATTAGACACACGCGGATGGAAGTTCAACAACGACTAGATCATTTTTCAACAATGGTTAGACATTGTAATGAGTTAATAGACCTTCTCAATACCAGAGAACAAGCAGTTGTAAACAATTACCAGGCAATAGTGGAGCAAAGAAGACTCATGGATTTATTAAATAGAAATTAAGAAACTTTACAGTTTTTATCAGTGGTAGTAAAAATTAGAAATAATGTGTGTGTAATTTTTTGCCTACAATTTTTTCTTCAAAGACTTATGGACTTGGTAAATAAAAATATTAATGAACTTTAGAGTATAACTTTATAAATATATTCAAATTAAAAAAATGATTTGTTAGTTTTGTGAATTTTATGTTGACAATAAAAAATGTTTTTAGTATTTAAATAAGTTTAAAAATGTATTTTGGTAATATCCAAGCAAAGAAGTCTATGGACTTATTAAATAGAAATCAAGAAACTTTACAGTTTTTATCAGTGGTAGTAAAAATTAGAAATAATGGGTGTGTAATTTTTTACCTACAATTTTTTCTTCAACGACTTATGGACTTGGTAAAAAAATTAATGAACTTTAGAGTATAACTTTATAAATATATTCAAATTAAAAAATAATTTGTTACTTTTGTGAATTTTATGTAGACAATAAAAAATGTTTTTGTATTTAAATAAGTTTAAAAATGTATTTTGGTAATATATGGTTTTGAATATATTTTCTTTTGTTTAGGTTTAGTTGCCTTTAAACTCTAAGTTGTTGTACTAAAGTTGGGTGTAATTGTGTAATTCTTCATAATAAAAAAAATGTTTATTTAAATTAATCCAGTATTATTTATATCTTCCTATATTAAATAAATAAAAATCACACGAAATATCTACATAAATTTAACTTCCTGGTTATTTTAATTCCGCTAATGAAATATCTTCTATACTAATTTAAAATGATAGTGATTTAAACACTATAGAACTTCAAAGTAAAAATTATATGTTGTTAGTGGGTTTTAAAAGTAAGTGCACTTAATTTATTGTTTATTTTTATTTATTAAGTTGGTAATAATCATGTGCTTGTATTTGTAGAAAAGCCCTAAAAATCACACTACTTATTAATTATATAAAATACAGTACTTACAACTCTATCATGAACATTATGTAGAAATACCACAATTTTCCCTAATTCACTTCAGTATTAGCACATTAAAACTTTATTTTTAAAAACATATTTTTACACTGCTTTTAGTAACTGACTGCATTGAACTAAAAAGCCATGTGTCGCACAAAGACTTGGGTTTTGCGTGGGAAGAAACCGTATGCTAATAAATATTTGCAGATGGTAACTGTTCGTTGCGAGAAACGCAGCAAGCTTTTATTTTAGATAGAATAATAAAGAAAAGAGCTGGAAGACTTGCCGGAAAGCCGTTTTTACACTAAATCAAATCGTTTTGCCGACGTCTTTTTTACTATAATAAATAAATTCTTTCCTCTATGCACCCAAAAATGTTACCAATAACTACAACTTTGCAACAGTAACCTTTTATGAACTATGAGATTTATTAAAATAAAATTTTAAAACATGACAGTAGTAGAGTAGTTGTACGTGGCTCCCACTCATATATTGACCTTGAGCTTGACCTTGAGTAACTTTTAATAGTAGAAGCACTAGTATGTGGAACTGACTCCCCTCCCTCCCCCACCCCTCCCCCACCTCCCCTCCCCCCACCTCCCCTCCCCGCTCATAATATGACCTTGACTTTTAATACATAAGGGAAGAAAGCTTGTGATTTTAGAGAAGCACTATGAAGAAGTTTACATTTAACGAAAATATGAATAAAATCCATATATTGGTTGCATGGCAGTTTGCTTACAAAAAATCACGTGAGAGTGATTATGAGCAGTATGTATTGGATCGCTACCGCTTTCAAAATAGACTTCAATATGCTGAAAAGCTCCTAAAAGATGTCTTAGGGGAAAACCATAGAAATAAAATATACAATGAACGTTTTAAATAATTTTTGAGTAGTACGACGATTCTACAACCAATTCAAGCTCATATCCTCCCACCTCACCCATGGGGCTTGACTTGAGTGGGGAATATCTATAAATTTATACACACACGGTTTCTGAAACATTAGTTGCTAGAAATATGATTCAAAAACGAAAGCTGGTTGGTGGCAGAAAATCGGTGAAAAAACTTAAACAAGAAGACAGAAGCAGATGCCCTGTTTGTTTACATTCCATGAGAAGAGAAGAAATTTGCACACCAAATTCGTGCACACACAAATTTTGTATAAAGTGTTTAACAGAGTGGTGGAAAACCAACGCGCATTGTCCTCTTTGCAGAAGATTCTATTTCTCAATTGTTTTAAAAGAGTCTAAGGAAAAGATTCTTGTGAAGAAAAATGACAGTACTGATCAAGCTCTAGTGATATTGTTGTACATAAGTGACCTGAATTTAATATAGATATATCAGAAGAAAATAAAACCATGTTGTTAAATATAAAGTTTTTTATTTTATTATATTACATCTTTTTTTAATATCCAAGAATTGTGTGATTTGTCCATTCCCAACCATTTGACATAAACTTTATTTCCCTTTCTTCTTAGCACCTTTTCCACGAGATACACGTTTGGATGTTTGACTTTCTGCAACTCCGGTTCATAAAAACTACCTAAAATTAGTTCATTTTTGTCATCTGTCAGCAGATATGTTCTTGGATTGGTTAATTTAATTTCTTTAATTTGAAAAATGTCATTTGACCAATTTGGTGTATATCCCTTTTGGAAAGCCTCCCTGTATTTACTTATTCGAACAAAATCCCCTTGTTTAAATTGTGATTTTCTGGGGTCAATTGTCTTTATATTATTATAAGTTGATTTTAGAACATCTTTTTCATTTTCTTCATTTATATCTATAGGTTTTAATCCTGTTGTTCTATGTTTAGTTGTATTATACTTAAAAATAATATTATTTAAGATATCTAACCATTTATAATTTCCTTGCAAGCTAAACTGTTTCCACATGAGAGTTTTTAAAGTTCTGTTGACCCTTTCAACAATACTTGCTTTGACTGTGGAAAATGCACTGTAGTGATTAATGTTATATTTTTCCATTAATTTATTAAAGTTTTTGTTGAAAAATTCTCTTCCTTGATCCGTATGTATGTTAGTTGGAGGAGTTTTCGCAAGCTTTAAAATTTTTTCCATAGCTAAAGTCACTTCCTCAGCAGTTTTCCTTTTAACAGGTTGAACCCAAACATATTTGGAAACTGTGTTTATAACAACTAAAATATATCTATATCCTTTATTTAGTTTTGCATAAGGTATTATTTCCACCAAATCCGCTTGCCATAAATCGTTTAAATTTTTAATAATAACATGGCGACGTTTATAATTTTTTCTAGCAGGTTTGTGTAATTCGTTGACCAAATCTTCCTTGATGTTGGTTTGTTTACTCATGACTTCTAAATGTTTAGTTTGTTACTTCTACAGGGCATTTTATTAACAATTCGCCATAAAAATCTTCTAAATGACTACCTTCAGGACGATGAAAAGAAAGAACATCCCCTTTCTTTAACCGAATACCTACAGGGTCGGTGATCTTTTTTCCATTAATTTTTAAGAAAACATATTTTTTTGGATACTCTGCCCCAATTATTGTAGCAGATTCCATAGGAAAAACATATGTAATTCGTTTGTCTTGTAAAAGTTGGTAAACCCTATCGGATAGAGAGTAGATTCCCATAAAAGGTAATACCAAATTATACCAAAGTTTAACTGCACTAAGATCAACAAGTTTTATAATGTTATGTTCTTCAGATGAAAATTTATTATCCTTGCCAAAGATGTGCGAACCAAACTTGTCAATAGACATGGTTGTTGTCAGCGGTAGAATAAGGAATAAACATGTGTGAATTAGTATTTATTCAATTATTTTTGCTTCTCTTAGTTCTTCTAAAATCGATATTATTTCATTTTGATGACCAGTATGTCCAGCCATTTGTGATGCTGTCAATAATTTTAATCTATCAATTATCTCATTTATATCGTCATAATATACATAATCTAATTTCTTTTTTGATAAATTTAACATAGCTCCCCCCCTTTTTGAACCAAGTCTTGTTGTTCTTTGACGCGTTTGAGGAGGTTGCAATCTCTCCAGGTTGGGGACACTAGTGATACTTGAAGTGCTAGAAGCACTTTTCGGTTTAATAATATTGTTTTCTATTAAGTACGGTTTAATAATTGTAAGATACTTTGGATCAGTGGTGCCATGAATTTGTTCGCTAACATCATAATTTCTCCTGTAAGCATTAGTTCGTGTCAAAATATCTATATAATTTTCAAGATCGGTGGAGGTGAAACCTTTGGGATCTTGAAAAAACAAAAGTTCATATAGTCCAGGGGTACCCTTATATGTCAGATTTTTAACTTTAAAATTCTCTTTATCAAAATCAAGCAAGCTGTCTCCAATTCTCCATTTTTCAGTATCGGTATCATGTCTTAGACCGTGTGTGGGATCCAAATCTCGCTCACCTTTAACTGACGTATCAACGAAAGCTCTTACTAGTGGGTGAAATGCTTCAAGATATTCATTGTAGGCTGGCGATCTAGTCATTTCTAAAATTTCTTGTCTTGTATCTTCTAGTGTAGGTTGCAAGGTTGATTCATCTTGATTTTCTCTAACTGTAGAGCTTAATCTCGATCTTGACAAAGATTCGTTTTCAGCTAAAAATGCACTGTCACTAGTCTCAAAAATGTCTTCTTGTAAAAATGATGGCGTTTCATATGGTAGATATTTTTGGTAGTTATTAGAATTTCTTCTGGTTATTTCCTTTTTTTGTGGTGTAGAAAACAATGGTGGTGAATACACTTCTTTTTTAATGAACGGTTCTGTTTTAATTGTCTGAATTAACCCATGCAAAGGTTGAGTTATTGGTTTAAATTCTTTTTCCATACGAATTTCTTTATCAGATAAATTTGATTTTAAAGCTTTATACTTTTGTCTAACGACTTTTTTAGTTTTTCTTCCTAGATTTGTAGAATAAATTCTTTTAGGCGGAAATAACTTTGCTATAATATTTTTGTACTTCCAATTAGCGCTTGAAATAATGCGCTCATCTTGGCTAAAATTCCTCCTATGAACGTTGGTAAGAAGTAGAATTTCTTTGTAGTCATTTAAGTCCTTTGTCGAGAATCCTTTTGGATGCGTACTTGTGAGTAAACTTAATAACCCAGTCGTTAAAGTATATATATCATTGCAAATTAATAACTTATTATTATTATGAATCTTTACCGGAATATTTCCAATAAAGTACTCACTGCCATCAGTTCTAAATCCCATAACGTTTTTATCCGTCATTTCCAGGAGCGTCATTTTAATTTTTCTTTCAACCATCTTACCTCTATATGTCTTGCAAACTAATGAGCATGCAAACTGAGTATTTCACTATTTATTAACCTAATACCACCCTAACCAACCCTAACACCACCCTATCACGCTATCACCTACCTATCACCACCCTATCACCTCCCTATCACCACCCTAACACCACCCTAACACCACCCTAACACCACCCTAACACCACCCTAACACCACCCTAACACCACCCTAACACCACCATAACACCACCCTAACACCACCCTAACACCACCCTAACACCACCCTAAACAACACCACAACACTATCTGACATCCCTATCAACTCCCTATCAACCACATAACCATCCCTAAGCACTTTAAATTCTTTTTCCATACGAATTTTTTTATCAGATAAATCTGATTTTAAAGCTTTATACTTTTGTCTAACGGCTTGTCTAGTTTTTAACAACTCTTTCGCTGTTTTTTCGTCCATCTTTACAAAAGGTAGGTTGTATACTAGAAAATTATCGTTTTGTCAGAGAGTTATATAGTGGAAATAAAATTATCAAATCCTTTTCTATAACGACCAACATTTAATTCACAGTCTTTATCAATAACGACAAAGTCATATTTATGTTTCCAACACATTGAACACAAGTTTTTAAATTCTTGAAAGCTCATGTCACCATTTACATGATCATCATATATATGTTTCAAGTTTGTAGCATCCTGTTGAAAAATTACCAAGAGGTTGGCATTATCACGTATAAGTTGTTTAGGGATTGATGAATATGTTTGACACAAATAAAAACAATCTGTATTTTTATGACGTCCAAAACAAAAATAATCCCTCATAAGACTTTGATCAGTGCATACTATATCATCAAATATAATCAGTGAGTTTGGTTTTATTTCATTGGGTGAAACAATATCCTCAGCGTTCGATGATTCAAAATAACCAATAAACTTTAGGGGAGCAAAAAGCCTTTTTAGATATTCATATTTTGATTGATATAAGGATTTTGAGTACACATATATATTTTCAAATCTTAATCCATTAGCGTGTGTTATAAGAGAAATCATAACATTTGTCTTCCCACAACTCGATGGTCCTACTATTAAACATCTTTTACAGTTTCCACCAAATAATTGTCCATGTTTTCGATAATTATCATGACATAAATCAAAATTTTTTATCGGTAAAGAAAAATCTTGTTTTTTGATCTTCATTGTTTGAACATCGCTATTTAAGTAAGGTTATTTGCGTTTTTAAATCATTTATATATAATGATTAGACATAATAATGTCATTCACTGCGTGGAAGGACAGAGAAAAGGTAGTGGTTTATTAAATACTCTTATTAATAAATTACCCATAGAGCTCCATATTCCTTCTTATAACTTTTGCGGACCTGGTACAAAGTTAAACAAAAGGCTTGCCCGAGGTGATAAGGGAATTAATGTATTAGACGAAGCTTGCAAAGAGCACGATATAGCATATTCGGAATATTCCGATTTAAAAAACAGAAACGAGGCAGATAAAGTATTAGCTAAAAAGGCATTTAATAGATTTAAAGCTTCAGATTCAAATCTAGGCGAAAAACTGTCATCATTGGCTGTGGCCGGAATCATGAAAGCAAAAACAAAACTCGGTATGGGAATAAGAAAAAGAAGTCATAAACGCAAGAAAGGAGGTCAAATATCCTTTAACCAAGTCGTAAGAAAAGCACGTAAAGAGCTGGTTGGAAAAAAGTTTGCTAATATAAGAAATGCTGCCAGCACAGCTTTATCATCGATTAAAAAATTAAAAATAAAAGAACCTAAACAAAGAATTATTCCAATCCCAAAAACTGGTGGAATTTTACCTTTAATACCTATTTTTGCTGGTTTATCTGCTCTAGGAGCCCTAAGCGGGGGCGCTGCTGGCATTGCCCAGGCAGTAAATTCCGCCAAAAATGCACAAAAGAAGTTAGAAGAACAAACAAGACACAACAAAGAAATGGAAAAAATATCAATTGGAAATGGTCTTTATTTAAAACCATATAAGAAAGGGTGTGGTCCATATTTAAAACCATATTCAAAAAACTGTTAAATTTGTTACCTCGCCGACCTTTGACAAATATAGATTTATTAAAGTATGTCAAATTATTCAAGTTGCCACATTTTAGAGGTGTCTTTATAAGAAATAAGTTACCCAAAAAAATAAAAAAATATGAAACAGGTATTATAAATTTAGATGACGATATGGGGGAAGGCACTCACTGGACAGCGTATGTTAAAAATAATAATAACATAATTTACTTCGATAGTTTTGGAAATTTACGACCACCAAATGAAGTTATAACTTATTTCTATAGCGATGGTAGCAACCACAATATTAAATATAACTATGATAAATATCAATCTTTTAATACCTCAACTTGTGGACAGTTATCATTACAGTTTATTTATAATAATACGTAACTGTGTTTCCATTTTATTCTTATTACGACCATCATGTCGTTTACTATAGCTCTTTCCGCAAATTCAGCTATACTTCAAGCAGACTTTCATCCACCCATTTACTTAAATCCTAACACTTCCTACGTTGTCGGACTTACCAACTTTGAAACTTTTAATGCAATACCAAATATTGATAAAAGTAATAATAAAGTATATTTTGGAAAAAATAATGAATTTTTAACAATTCCTACGGGAAGTTATGAAATGGACGATGTTAATAAATATTTACAGACTGAATTCCAAAAAAGAAATATTTCGTTTCACCTCTATGCAAATAACAACACATTAAAATCAACAATAAAGTCTACTACAGATATTATTTTTAAAGATGGTGCAATAGGAAAACTTTTGCAGCCAGATTCACTATCATTTAGTCCATAGGTTTAAATTTTAAACCTATGGTCTAAGTCTTAAACCCTATTCACTAAGATTTAGACCCCTGCAATGGACTAAAATTTAAACCTGTCAGGTGACGATAAAACAAGTGAATTTAAACCTACAAATGTCAAGAAAAGAGGGACGTAAATATTATTTATTTTTATTATGCGAGTCGCTGTTTTCTACTAAAAAAGAATTATGCGATTAAGTTATTACAAGAATTTATGGAAAATATCATTTGAATTTACCGCCTAGAAGATAATCATGCGAGGAGGCCCCTAAGCGGTGTAAAACGAACAGAAATACAATAAACAACATAACCTCAGATTTCCAGATGGCACCGAAGGTAATATTTTGATGAAATTTTTACCTTTTCGAGTTTTATTTTACTCGGCTGCATTATGCCTTACCAGTTAATGTTTTTATTCCACAAAGATCACTAAAAATGGGAAAGGTATCGACTAAGTTTGGAAAGTAAGGGGCCCCACAATAGCAAACAAATTTCCAAGCCATTCATTTTTTGAAAGGACCGATGTACAGCATTTAATAAGGTAATATTTATATTTTAAAATACAATGTGTATTATGGAATACGTGTTTCTTTACTTAAAAATGTATATTTCTTTTAGAACTTATGGATAAATAATGAATGAAATATGGGAAATGTTTTACACTTATGTAGCTACCTAACAAGCCTAAGTCCATATAAGTAACACGAGGATAAATATTCAGGCAGCTACTGATGTTCAGATTTCTGTGAAAAAGGTAAAAATTATTGAAATGAGAGATATTTTATAATGGAAGTTCTATTTTTTCGATATTTTTAAAATTAATAGCAACGAAAGATAGTACTACTCAGTATTTTTAGAGCCAAATGTTCATGTTTTAAAAAATTTGCCAGTTTTAAAATCTATTAAAATAATTGGGTATTTCTGTTTTTTGATAAGATTAGGTACCTACCTCTTTTAAGTATGTTTATAATTTAAATTATGTATAAATTACACCCAATTTTTAGGCTTTTTTATTTGTATTTTTTAACTGGAAAGTATTTTCTAATTGTTTTCTTTTTTAGCTAAATTGCTACAAGAGAAAAAACCAAGAACCTGGGACAAACAAGAAAAAACATAATTAATCTGTTTAGCTTGTATTAATGTTGTTTGTTATTTTTATGCGCTTTATTTAATATATTATATTGTAAAAAAAAAACTGTTATTGCAAATTAAAAAAAGTATTGCTGTACCTATTTTTTATTAAATACACCAGTATATTATGATTTTTATTGATAATATCATTTTTATGGTAATAAAACACATTCCTATCTTCTGTATCTTTCCTTACCATAGAAATTTTAGACAATATAATGTCATTCAGAGAGAGTACCTTTGTCAGACCAAAAAAACAACTTTTGGGGACAGTTTACATAGTGTGTACATTGAAAGAAACAATTCATTTCAATCTTGCATATTTATTATTTAAGTTACAGATTTCCACATGTAAAATTAACATATATATTTCTTGTCTACTTGGAAAAAACTTCAGTGGATTTCTTTTGATTTAATACATCCTGGTGGTAATAACAGTGGCCACATGTGTAGTTTAGATCCTCTACTCCTTCAAGAGAACATTTTGTACTTGCTTATAACACCAAAAACCGTAAAAAGGATCTTACTAAAACACAACAATTAACGGTGGTAAAGAATTAAATTGAATATTAACTAAACCATTTGCTATTATTTAATGTTCATAAAGTACATAGTCTATGGTCTTACATGGGGGAAAAATAATAATTACATTTCCATAACTCATTTTAGGTATCTTCCTATCCACATTACATTCATCCAATGTTCAATTTTGAGAAGTTAAATTTGCAAGTAGTAGTATCCTGAATCGCATAGTAGGCATTGGTGCAGCTATATGTCAAATTAAACCCTTGTCAACTTAGACCTTCCTTAAACCATCAACAGGTTTAAAATTTAAATCCGATTCACTAACAATTTAGTACTAGTTTTAAGACGAGTCTAACTTTAAACCATTTGAATAGCAAAACACCAACATCAACCTACTATGTTTTTGAAATATCTTTCAGTAAAGATTTCTTGAAAACATGAGCGACATCAATAAACGTAAGCTTAAGGGAAATTTTACAAATAAGGAAGAAGAAATATTAGTAAAGAAAATAAAAAAAATGTTCTTTCTGGGAAATTGTCCCCTGCTACCCCACCTTTAAAGCGGGAAAATACTTGGAGGGAAATCCAAACGGCAATTAATTCCGTGAGCTTCCAAAGAAGGAGCTTAGCGGAAATAAAGTGCAAGTGGAAAAGGCACAAATTATGTGCCAAATCAAGATGTAAGTACAGATTTTACTTTCTTATTACTATAATATTAAAAAATAAGGATGAAGGTATTCTATTTGAAAAAAATACATACAAGTTTCAGAAGAATTTATATAAAAATTGGCCAAAATTATATAGTGAAAATTTTTTATTCTTTACGCACTTATGTTAAAATCGTTTATCTTTAATTATATACTTACCAGACAAATCAACAGTTTTTATGCATATACAGGCCCTCGGAAAGTATCAAATTTGGCGTTAAATATTTTGCTTAAAATTAATGCCAGACGTTAAGCTCGTGAAACTCGCATAACCTCCATGGTTTAATAGAACATTCATTTAATAGATTTACTAGTGGTTGCCAAAAGAAAGAGCTGCAAGGCTACTGAAGGTGGGCCCTCTGATGCCCCCGACCTTAAGCCCGAGGACGATATAATATTAGAAATTACTGGGAAAACCTCGGTCGAGGGGAATTCCTGAGGGGAAACAAGTTGAATTTCCCAACATTGAAGCTATTCCTGAATCTTTCCGTAGGTAAAAATAATCTTTGTACCATTTTTATATTAATATGTACATACTTGCTATGCTATAAATAGCTTTACATACTTAAACAATGCTTTTTTCTGTATTTAGCCTCCGGAAACACCCAATCTATAACTGCAACTTCCAGCAGCAAACTTCTTGGTACAATATTCTTCAAGCTGGTTTTTTCGAGGTGATTTTTTCCAGTAATAATAAAACCAAAAATTTAAGCCTAACTCATTTAAATTAAAAATTACTCGATAAATAAAAATAAATTACATGGCTCCAAGAGATTGCTATCGGATGGGGCCGATGACGTAAATACCATAATACAATTCCTTACCCAGGGCCAACACCAGCCCCAGCCACATGGCTGCTTCCCTCTGGTAATTGTATAGAAATGTACATTATTGTACATATTGTCACGTAACTGTAAATATATTTAAGTAAACAGATGTAAGGAAGTATTATAAATATTAATGAGGAAGAAATAAATGATGTTTGAAAGTCTTGGTACAATTGGTCATAGGCGGTTCCCTTTCCTCTATTTTTGGGAGGGCTCAAGCCCCTGGTTTACATATACCTATGGGGGCTTAAGTCCCTGGTTTATATATAGGCGGCTAGGCCACCCAGATGGATTTGGGGGGGCTAATTCGAGATGGGGGGGGGGGGGCTTAGCTCCCCAAGCCCCCACCTACCAACGCCTATGCAATTGGTAAATAAACAACACGCAATAATTTAAAAATACCAAATATGTATGTCTGTACGTGAAAATGTATAATTTCGGGAGATTTATATTATTAGATTATGCAAAACAATTTTAAAAATATTTTAGTTTCGTACTCCTCATCCAGCGGAAGTGACTCCTCCATTTCCCCATCCTCTTCAGAAATCGAGGACCCTGGAGAAGAAAATTCAGCGTGGACAAGAAACGCAAACTTACACAGAGTATTTTATTGTACTTATTAAATATGTTAATGGATTAACTTTAGATTTTTTTAGGATGTCAGTTTACCAGCAGAATTTGCAATTGCTGGAAATTAATAAAAAAATTCTGCAGACTTAGGAAAGACAAACGGCCGCGCTAGAAAGCATAGCCAGCTCTCTTCTAGTCATAAAACAAGTTTTTTCATATGGCTATAAAAAACAGACTGCATTTTATTTAAACCTCTTAACTACTCTTATGGTAGTTTTTAAGCTGCAGCAAAATTGCACATAATTTATTTTCCATACCCTATACTTTTCATCTAAATTAAATCTAATTTCGTAGAAAGTAATAACTAGTATAAGTTATGTATAGTCGTGGCCAAAAAAATTTGGATTTACAGAAGCAGGTGTCTATATCTGCTTTTCTATAACCCTCGTGTTTTACGAGGCGCGTTTTATATTTTTGAATATAATAATTATTATATCTCTTTGGTGTTTTTATATGTGACTAATTCTGATGACACATATATACAATTATTTTCCGTTATGTCTTGAATACTATATACTTCTTGTGTTGGAAGCTACATTTGAATAAAATTTTTACCATCGTTGGAATATGAAAATCCAAAACTGGAAACGGTACCAGGGTAAAAGCTACCCTATAATACTATTTGAAAAAACCATTTTTAGCATCTTGCTAATGTAACTACAGTTTTTAAAGGTGCAGTGGGTTCATATTTAGCTGTTTAAAAATTTTGTTGTTTTTTTTGTTTATTCTCTCACGCTCAAAGCATTTAACGCATTTAAATGAAAGTTTGCACGCAGATGGCTCATAGGTACGTCGAATTAAAAAATAAGTTACTTTTTACCCTAAAAAAAGGATACGATGTTTGTCAAGAATATGTGCCTGGATTTGGTACTCCGAAACTTTAAAATTATTTGATGAAATTACAAAAGAAATTTTTATTAAGTTGAAGTTATTTACAAAGTGTGCCACTCTCTTATCATACGGTGGATTTCAAGGACCTCTAAACTGACTCATAACTTTATGTTTTTGGAAAAAAGAAAATCATAATTTGGTCACAATAAAACATATCCAGGGCATCATGAATACAAGTAGTTGCTACTGAAGATTCCTTATTCATTACCATTATACGCGGCGAAGCAAGGAGTAACAGTCAATATAAAATATAAATAAGGAAGGAACTCCCCTTATAATTTTTAATCATTATGAATATTAGGAAGTTTGATTATATCTTACAGAATGCATTGTAAAAACAACCATCCTTTTAATGTAAAAAAAATTAGAAACAAGGATGTTAAAGGGGTATCCTACAAATATGCCCTGCATAACTATGACAATTTTGCCGATGTAAGGACTAAGGATTCGTAATTTTCAGTTACAAAAAGTACTCTTTTCCGTATTATAATTTACGAGTAAATGGAAAAATTCTGAGCCTCCGTTTTGTTGCTCACACTGACACTGCATATGGGTTCCTATTCCTAAGAACGTGGCATGGCATAGTATACAAGTTGTATCGCAAAGGAGGGTCCACAGTATTTTAATATTCTATGTTTCTTTTAGTACAAAAGACCTGATTTTTTTTTAAATCGGCCAATATTAAAAAACCGTTATTTTTAAAAATATGGAAAAATGTTATTAGAAAAGTTGTCTAGAATTACAAGCTGCTCAAATATGCAATTATGTCTTTTATTTCAAAAACAATTTTTGTCAGTATCCCACATATTCTTGGATTCTTTAAAAAGGGTCTCCTTAAATTACGTCATAATTAAATAGAACAGGTGGAATTTAATTGTGTGTAGTGTTACCAACTTTTTTTAAAAGTGATTTTTTTATTCAAAAATGTTTTTATGTTACAAGGGCAATTATTAAAATCTACCCAAAACAAAAATTTATTTTTTTCGTTTGTGAAGGTACCAAAGTATTGAAAAAAACGATAATTATCCGTCGTACACTTTAATAATAATTGTCCTTGCAACAAGAAAGGCTATTTTCGAATAAGAACAAATAAGAAGTTTTTAAAAAGTAGAGAGATTTAAGTTTGTTTTCCCAACAGTATACTACTCAATTTCAGTTTTGTCGAGATTTAAGGAATCTAGGAAGGAAAAATATAAAAGAATTATTTTTCTATATTTGAAGATAACTTTTAATTCTAAAAAAAAATAAATTCCATTAGGTGCCAACTTCTTGATCCACGCTGTATAAGGGACCAAAAATACTATTGAGATTTTTTCTTGATATAAAGCAAAATTAGATAACACTCGCATGTTTGACCCAAAGTTTATCAGCTTTTGAACTATATTAAACTTTAATCTAAACCATTTAAATAGCAGACAGCTAGTCCGACAAAAATCAAAAAAAGCCAGTGTTTCGTACTTTAGTGGCCTAAAACGGAACCTGAAAAAATCTCGAGAAGCGATTTTTTCCACGATTAGATTAATTTTTCTTCCTTAGAAGGAAGTAAAACTAAAACATAATTCGTTCATATGTATGTACTTACTCAATGGTGTGCCGTCCAAGGGCCTAGGGGGGAAGCCCATCCCCCCGCCCTCGTAACGGCGCCCTCGCGCCCCCACGGAGAGTCAATGCCTACTATGACCACATACTCTCCAATAAGAGGAGACTTATTTGGCGCCCCCAAATCATTGTGCCTCCTCCGCATCTAAAGGCACGGCACGCCACTGTAACTTACCTACATTTTTTACTCACTATAGCTCCCATAGCTCCCATATTTATATAGACTTGTGCGTTAGGTTTATATAAGTTCCTAGGAAAAGTAGGCCTTATTTGTATGTAGCAATAAGGTACAATCCACAAGTCAGACTTACAGAAACTGTGCAAGTTAACTTTCAGGTGCAAGGTTAGATGACACCATGGATCTATTCTAATATGGATTCGATATCCGTATACTGTGAGCGTATCGAACGTGAAGCCTTATATAATATAAATATTTTATTGTTTGTTATTCTCTTGAGAGAGCAGTTTACGAACTACGAACATAGACAAGACTACGAATTACTACGTAATTGAATCAAGAATGGTAGTAGAAAGAGATAAAATAGCATTGGAGTGTTGGAGCTCAGAAGTGTTGTTGTCTGCTGGGTGCTTAGGAAAAACGTCTGGGAACGCTCGGTTACACGTACGTCTTTGTCTAATGAACTAGAAAAGAAAAAGTGCGACGTATAGATTTATATAGATTTATAAACATGGATTTATTATAAATGACTCGGAGCGACTTTAAATAATAGCCTTTAGAAATAACCTAACATAACATAACCTATAAATAATAAAACCTTTTTGACTTAAATTTATTACTATTTAGCAGAAAAATAAAATATTTTGGGGCTTTTATTACTTTTAGTAAATCTTGTGATGCTTCTAACGTATTTTTGTACAAAAATACAAGGTAAAATAAGATGTGGCCAATGTTTACAAATTGTGTTTACAGTGTCGTTTAGAATGGTTTGTTTTGGTTTCAAAGAATGTGAACTCATCCCGTATCCAGTCCTAATAAATCCATGGATGACACCATAGTAATTCTAAATAAATGGAATAACTAACGCGTCTGCACGTTGACTTGCAGAGCTTCTATAATTACACAGGTAGCTAAAACGTTTAAGATGTCCCTCGCCGAATTTGTTTTGCTTTCAGCATGTTTCATATCAAAAGTTAATTGAGGCTTTTTGTTTTGGCGAAAAACAAATACCCAACTCCACATTTAGGACCCCAAGTGGGTGTTCTCCAGGGGCACAATCAAGGGGGTTCATACCCCCCCCCCCCCCCCCGAAATTTAACAAGTGTGATTCTGGGGAACAATTATTTTGATAAGTGTATTTTAGTTAAATTATTATTTCTTCTTCCTCATTCATATGACTACAATTTCAAAGAATAATATTTGTTTAATGCCAATTATTTCATTTTAGCAATAATTTGTCCTTCATTCATTGCCATATTCAATAAATCGTATACATCATTTCTGTTTTATTTTGTTTGTTAAAAATAAAAACCTTCAATGGTTTTTAAAAATGATAAATAAGTGTGAGTAAACTTTACAAAAGTAAAAGCTATACAAGTCTCTTTATTACAATGAAAAAAAAACTTTGATAAAAGAAGCTAACTGTGCCTATATTTTGTTTCATATAATTATCAGCCATTTGGAAATTTGTCAGTGACTGGTTTATATAAAAAATAACAAAGCTGATAAAAATACAGTTGCTTGTATTCATTAAAGCATAATATAAATTTGATTTAGAGTCCTTGATGACAATGATAAGTAGGTTGTCCCATTTAAACTATTTAGTTAGCTAATTTACAATTTTATTGATTGCTTCATGCAATATCTAGTAACTACTCCTTAAAATGCTTCTTTTTTATCTAAGACATCCCCGTAGACTTCAAGCCTAAGTACTAACGTACCGTGGGCGTCTGAAGAGAAGGGAAATATAGTCTATTGACACGGGATTTGAAGGATTGGAGGTTGGGACGGGAAGGGAAAACATCTGCAGGCAATTTGTTCCATAATCTGGAGACCCTAGGTATGACTAAGCGAGAGAAGTGGTCTGTTCTAGGCTTTTGTAGCTGGACAGTAAAGGGATGCATACGTAAAGCGCCTATTGTTGTTCTGTTAGGAACAGTCAAGGGGGGAATAATACCGGCTAGTTCTTCAGCCGTGGAAGTAGCGGTAGGACAGGGATAAATCCCCAACAGCGCAGCGCGGCGATGAGCGAGAGAAGGGAGTTTTCTCGTGAGGGCTGGGTCATTGATAAGTCGAATGGCTCTCTTTTGGATAGAATCAAGGATGTTAAGTGTCGAAGGTGGTGCCGCTCCCCAGAAGTGGGAGCAGTACTCTAGGTTAGGTCTTATTTGGGAAACATAGAGAGTGTATAAGTTGGAAGGGGAGAAGTATTTTCTGGCTCGAAAGAGAAAACCAAGCTTTTTAGCTGCCGATGTGGCTACTGAAGTAATGTGTTTGTGCCAGCTGAGATCATGTTCGAAAGCGACGCCAACAAGATCGAATGTTTCATTGTTTTGTAGGGCTTGGTCATTCATGTGGATGGGGTAAGCGGTGCCAGATTTTTTGTGTGACAAGGAGCAAGACTGGGTTTTGGAGGCGTTGAACTGAACAAGGTTTTTAGCACCCCAGTCTAAGATTAATTGAAGATCTTGGGAAATCGATAGGTACATAGATCTGCGTCTATTATCCAACTCCTGATTCGAAACTTGTCTGGAAAAATGAATATTGGAGTGAAGAGTACTATCGTCAGCATAACTGTGGATGGGATTGGTAGTTGAAGAGAGCAGGTCATTAATGTGAAGAATAAATAGGGTTGGTGCCAGGACTGAACCTTGGGGGACCCCATCATTGACAGGATGGAAGTTAGAAGAGTGACCGTCAACCACAACAGATATGCGCCGATTAGAGAGACAGCTGCCGACCCAGGTACATAGTTTGCTAGGATGACCGTAAGAAGGTAGTTTGTTGAGGAGTGCAGCATGCCATACTTGGTCAAAGGCCTGGGAAATATCAAGAGCAACAATCTGAGATTAACCATAGAATTTGAGAGACTTGTTCCAGTTATGTATGACAAAGCTAAGATCAGCTGTCATGAATGATTTTGTGTTTTTCTAGGTATTTTAATATTTGCAAGTTGACCACTTTCTCCATAACTTTGCTGACAACGGAGAGAAGAGAGATAGATCTATAATTGGATGGAAGGGACTTGGAACATTTCTTCACGACAGGCTGCACACGAGCAGTCTTCCAGCTATCTGGGAAGATACCCTTGTCATAAGGGATCTGAAAAAGACGAGTTAAGATGGGTGCAAGGTCTGGAGCGCATTTTTTTAGGACAATTGTAGATATGCCATCCAGACCGGAGGACTTTTTGGTATCAAGAGATAGAAGAATTTTTTGAACTGGCATTTTGTACATTAGACTTGCTCAAGACTGCTCTTGTCAAGGGCGATCCCAAGGGGGAGGGTGGCTTGGTTGATTACCCCCCTAGAACCTGGGCTTCCCCTGGCATGATACGGGCCGCAAACAAAGCAGTCTGTAAATATTTTAGTTGGTTAACAAAAATTAGCCCCCCCAGAATTTTAGTCCAGGACCGCCCTTGGCTCCTGTGAATTATACAATATCCAGTTTTAAGAAAAGTGTACGTGGAAATCCACTGAAAACCATGTTCATAACAATTTACAATAACCTTATCTCAATACTGTAATCAATATAAAAATATTAGCTTGCACAATCTAAACTCCAAGCCCTTATTTGTTCTTTCTTCCGGTGTTTACCTACAACAGAAAAATGCATAGTTATTATTACATTACTAATAATAAACTATGTTATCATGCAACAATAAGGGTAAAAGTTTGAAAGTGCTGGCAAAGTTACCAGCAAAATAATTTGTATGCCATTTTATTCTTCCAAATTATAAAGGCATCATTGTCCTTGCTGGTAACATTGCTGGCTGGCACTTGGATAATTTGACACTAAAGGACGTTACCAACGCTCTACAGATGTTTAAAAAACAGCTGATATTATCTGAGAAAGTCACAAGCTTCTTAGATCTGTGAACCTGTATAATGTCAATTAAAAAGTGATAAATGAAAAACACACTTTCCTGAACTTCTGCCGACTATCATCCTTGAGTTGGCAAAACGTTAAAGGAATAAATTAGACGTACTACAATACCAAATTTTATAAGGTATCATAATCCTATGTTACTTATTTTAGCTTTCAAAAATAATAAAAATAAGCAGTGCTCACCAAACAACTATCCATTACCATTCCATTGCACTGTTCCAAAGTAGGGTTGAGTCGACTATTTTCGCAAATAAAGCCATCATGACTACCTCCTGGCCTTACACAGACTTAGTAAACTCTAAATCTGAATCACACACGACTTATACGTTGAGGCTGTAAAATCCTTTTCTATTCATGTAGTTGTCTGGATCTACCTAAGATTGCATAATTTTATATAATACATATTGTGTGCCTAAATTCATAAAGCAAAAAATTTGAACAGCGAGTTATATCCAAAATTGTACAGTCTCCTATGACAATATTTTTTTTTATCTAAGACATCCCACGTAGACTTCAAGCCTACGTACTAACGTACAGTGGCCGTCTGAACAGAAGGGAAATGTAGTCTACTGATACGGGATTTAAAGGATTGGAGGTTGGGACGGGAAGGGACGGCAATTAGTTCCATAATCTGGAGACCCTAGCTATGAATAAGCGAAAGAAGTGGTCTGTTCTAGGCTTTTGTAGCTGGACAGTAAAGGGATGCATACGTAACGCGCCTCTTGTTGTTCTGTTAGGAACAGTCAAGGGGGGAATAATACCGGCCAGTTCTTCAGAGAAAAATCCGTGGAAGTACCGGTAGAAAAGAGATAAATCACCAACAGTGCTTCGATGAGCGAGAGAAGGGAGTTTTCTTGTGAGGACTGGGTCATTAATGAGACGAAGGGCTCTCTTTTGGATAGAATCAAGGATGTTATGTGTCGAAGGTAATGCCGCCTCCCCATATGTGGGAATAGTATTCTAGGTTAGGTCTTATTTGGGGAACATAGAGAGTGTATAATAAGTTTGAAGGGGAGAAGTATTTTCTGGCTCGAAAGGGAAAACAAAGCTTTTTAGCTGCCGATGTGGCTACTGAAGTAATATGTTTGTGCCAGCTGAGATCATGTTCCAAAGTGACGCCAACAAGATCGAATGTTTCATTGTTCTGTAGGGCTTGGTCATTCATGTGGATGGGGTAAGCAGTGTCAGATTTTTTGCGTGACAAGGAGCAAGACTGGGTTTTGGAGGCGTTGAACTAAACAAGGTTCTTGGCACCCCAGTCTAAGATTAAGGGAAAGGGATAGGTGCATGGATCTGCGTCTATTATCGAACTCTTGATTCGACACTTGTCTGGAAAAATTAATATTGGAGTGAAGAGTACTATCGTCAGCATAACTGTGGATGGGATTGGTAGTTGAAAAGAGCAGGTCATTAATGTGAAGAAATGGGGTTGGTGCCAGGACTGAACCTTGGGGGACGCCAGCATTGACGGAACGGAAGTTAGATGAATGACCGTCAACCACGATAGGCATGCGCCGATTAGAGAGCAAGCTACCGACCCAGGTACATGGTTTATAAGGAAGACCATAAGAAGGTAAGTTGTTAAGGAGTGCGGCATGCCATACTTGGTCAAAGGCCTTGGAAATATCAAGAGCAATAATCTGAGATTCGCCATGAAATTCGAGAAACCTGTTCCAGTTATGTGTGACAAAGCTAAGGAGATCAGTGTGGACATTTGGTGACAAAATCCGTACTGTCTGTCATGGATCATTTTGTGTTTTTCTAGATATTTTAGAATTTGCAAGTTGATCGTTTTCTCCATAACTTTGCTGACAACAGAAAGAAAAGAAATAGGTCTATAATTGGATAGAAGGGACTTGGAACCTTTCTTCGGAGCAGGCTGCACACGAGCAGTCTTTCAGCTATCTTGAAAGATACTCTTGTCATAAGAGATCTGGAAAAGACGAGTTAAGATGGGTGTAAGTTCTGGAGCGCATTTTTTGGAACTATTGCTGGTATGCCATCCAGACTGGAGGACTTTTTGTTGTCAAGCGATAGAAGGATTTTTTGAACTTGCTTGACCTTAAGTTAAATGGTAACAAAAACTAAAACTAATAGAAATAAACCTTCTGCTTTAAGGATGCCTTATTTTAAATAATTAAGTATCAGTTTATGAAAAGACAATATCCACAACTATGTTGTTTTTACAATTTTCTGTCAGTACTCTAGAAGAATAATTACAGAGGCTTACTCATGGGGGGCGGGAGCCTCTCCTCCCGTATACGCTTGAGTTAGCTAATTAGAGTACGAGTTAGCTATTAGGACTTCATACCAAAAAACGTTAGCAGCTGAGTTTGGGGAAAATTCACATAAAGGTCGACAGGTTAATCCCAGAAAACGTAAAGAAAGTTCTACCAGTTGTAAAAAAATCGAGAGTTTTGCTCGGAGAAAATTTATAAAAAAGGACAATTTTGGATGTGTATCTTCGCATAGTTGGATATTTTTCTCCACTTACCCCCTCCCCCCAAACATAGTGCTTTCAATACGCCCCTGAATAATTGTAAGCGCAAATTGACCCTATGTTTTAATATCTAATAATAATTGAATCGCCATACCTGTGGTTTCTTAATTCGAATATGTATTCCATCGATACAGCCTACTATGTTGGAAAATTCAGCGATGCGGTAAAATCCTAAAAAAAAAATGTAAATTTTAATTAATTAGTAAGAACTAACAATATTTGTTGTGTAACACAAGGCTGAAGTAGAAAATTTACTGCCTACAAAATTTTTTCATAAATATACCTATGTATAAAATAAATGTATGTATGTAGGTACATGTACATATAGTCTATAGTCTGTTCAAAAAACTTGTCAAAAAAACAAAACCCTTTTATTGTACTTATTTTAGAGATACTTTTGATATGTCTACTGTATTATGCTAATGAATATCATGACCAGTTGTCGCACTTTTTCAGTGTCAGACATTTGAACAGAGTAAAGATTACTTATTTGTACTCAAAAAAAGTATAGCTCAACGTGAGAACGGAACCACCTAAAATACATGAGGTAGAAACAACAATACACAGTTCATAGGCTATCACGTTTCTATCGTTTAAAAATGGTGAAAATTTTTAAAAAATTATGTTTGTAATGCGTACCTAGTTTTTATGTAATATGAAAGGACAAAGCGCCACTCTTACAGGCGCGGATTTAGGGAGGCGCAGGGGGTGCCCCCCTAATGCCTTGTACAAAAAGGATTTCAATAGCGAATTTTATAAAAATGAATATTGTATCATAAACATTAACTATTCCTACATATTCTACAAAATATTATAAACAAAAACAAACATATGCCGTCTTTGTAAGGTCTTTGAAATAAATTATACCACAAAAATATGAATAGGTCAATTCTAATAATTTGTAATATGAAACTGCAAGCCTTTTTGGGAATTTTTGATTTACATGCTCTTAGATTGTTTCTGAAAACATTCCTTACACATCTCACTGCGATCTTATCAAAATTTGCGCCGGATCGTTTTGGCTTTAAAAGGAAACACTAACCGAATCGTTTTTTTTTCAAAAAACATCTCTTTTGTAAGTAATTTTTTTCGAAAAACACGTTTTCGAAAGAGGAATAGCGAAATTTTTCAAAAATGTTTTCTCGAAAACACATATTTTGAACGTTTCTTAAAAACGGTCCTGACAGCTTTTTTGAAATGATTCATGATGACTCATGAAATATTTTGAAAATATTTTCCCGAAAACGCGTATTTCGAAAGTATATTTTTCAAAAATAATTTTAAAAAGATTGTTCTGTTACATTTTCCGAAAATATATTTTTCAGAAAATAGTATTTAGAAAATTAAATTATAACCTCTAGTAGCTTGTAAAATGTTAATGAAAAAAATACGATAAAAGATCTTGAACAAACCTAAACAAACTTTTTTTTGGATTTGATCAGGTTTCCTTAGGTTTGGTACGTTACTTGTTCGAAAATTGTGTGTTTTCCAAAAAAATGTATTTTTGAAGTGTTTTAAAAAAATTTGAAAAATTGATTTTAGAAAAATTGGACTTTCGTAAGTGCTCGGTATATCCCCCAAGTGTGCAGAAGGCATAAATATTTAACATAAAAATGCTACAATATTTACAATTTCGTATTAATGAAACAAGTTTGTCCTGTCGCATGTAAGCTAAGATGACCAACTGTACTGTTTTTTTAACAAACATCTTTTTTGATGTTAAATTACGTTAATTTTTTCGAAAAACAGCTCCTTCGAAAGATGATATTTCGGAAATGGGTATAAAATTTTTTTTCGAAAATGCCTTTTTTAAAGTTTCTTTCAAAAAGACACTTTCCGAAAATGTATTTTTTAGACAATGGAAACACTTCGGTGTCCATCCATCCGTCTGTCACAGGCGACTTTCTCTGAAACTATTCGACATAAAAATTTGAAATTTAGCGTAGAGATAGAGTGTGGTGGCCCAATTATATATGTGAAGTATAAAAAGTTGAATTTTGATTCTGGGGGTATAATAAAAATGAATGCAATAAACTTAAAAACGCAGGTTGGTTTCCTATGGAATCTTCACAAGTTGTTGATGCAACAACAGGATTATTCAATGTTTGCATTCCCCTTAAATTGTTAATGGGGTTTTTTGAAGACTACAAAAAAATTATTTTAAATGCCAAACAAGAACTTATTTTAGTACGCGATAATTCAGACAAAAATGCAACAATTAATACTGCAGACGAGAATCCAAAAATTGAGCTTACAAAGCTAACTTGGAGTATACCTCACATTTCAGTAGCTATTCCTCAAGAATGGGCATTATCTAAAATAATTAATAAGAATACTGATATAATAATCGCTTTCCGGAGCTGGGAACTGATTGAATACCCAGAATTATTAAAAACTAATCGTCATAACTGTTTTTTTAACAAACATCTTTTTTGATGTTAAATTACGTTAATTTTTTCGAAAAACAGCTCCTTCGAAAGATGATATTTCGGAAATGGGTATAAAATTTTTTTTCGAAAATGCCTTTTTTAAAGTTTCTTTCAAAAAGACACTTTCCGAAAATGTATTTTTTAGACAATGGAAACACTTCGGTGTCCATCCATCCGTCTGTCACAGGCGACTTTCTCTGAAACTATTCGACATAAAAATTTGAAATTTAGCGTAGAGATAGAGTGTGGTGGCCCAATTATATATGTGAAGTATAAAAAGTTGAATTTTGATTCTGGGGGTTAATTTTGGGGGGTAAATTGGGTCATGTAAAAAAATTTCAAGGGCATCGTGTAGGGTGTCAAATAGAAGCTTATTAAAGCACAAATTCAACAATATATATGATATATTTTTTAATGCATTTTTTTAAACATTTTTTTGGGAAAAATGCTCAGAAATTGCTGTCCCCCACCCTTATCATCAAAAGGATGGTTCAGAAAAATCTAAACAAATTATGAACATTGAGAATCACTTGTAGATTGAGCGAAAATTATCAGGATTGAATTCTAGCGCCATCATTTCCGCCTTTATTTCCCTATAACTGCAGAACCATTGCTTTTAGAGAAAAAGTTTTTCGACAAAAATATTTCTCACGGTGTAAGGAACAACTTTTGTCCCTACACATTTTTCAGAATTTTTAATTTGGCTCCGCCCATACCCGATGTGATACGGCGTTGGTGCCGTCGGCGGTGGGTAGCGCGGCAGATGGGCGGAAATCGCGCGGCCGAGGTTTGTTCAGGTTAAGTGGGGGGATGATGGAATTGAACACTAATTGTGCAAGCGAACTTCACCGAATTTTTTATTTATATTTGCTTTCTGTCCCTTCGACTGATACATAAAAAATTTTCAAAAACACATTTTTTGAAAGCACGTGTTTTCGAAAATATATTTTCTCGAAAACAGAACTTGTTCGATGATACAGTTATTCGAAAACTAGGGGTGTTTTCCAATTTTTTTTTTCCGAAACCAACTTTTCGAATTTTTTTAAAAATCACTTTTCGAAACTACATTTTTTTCGAAAGTATATTTTTTAAATATTGTTTCTAAAAAGACTTCGAATATTCATATTTAAAAAAGGCTTTTTGGAAAAATTAATTTAGCTTAAAAAAATAATGCAGCAGACCCGCGGAAACATAGACCTCAGGATATTTTTCTGTCTTTTTTTCATCGGCAGTTAAAAGCTAGTAGAGTTGATAATTAAATTTTTGAAAAAAAGTTATTTTCGCAAAATGTATTTTCGAAATTCATTTTTTGAAAAAAAAAATTATTCCATTTCCATTTCCGAAAAAGCTGTTTTCGAAAAAATTTGACATCGACAAAAATGGTTTTGAAAAAAAACCACTACCTACAGTTGGTCATCTTAGCTTACGCGGCTGGATAAATTATTTCAATGAAATATTCTAGAATTTTTTTCATTTATGCCTTCTGCTCATTTGGAGGGATATATTTACGAAAGTACAATTTTTCGAAAACCAATTGTCCAAATTTTTTTTAAAGCACTTTTCAAAAATACATTTTTTTCAAAAAACATCTTTTTCGAAACTTATTTTTTTCGAAAACCAATTTTAGTTTAATAATTTTTGAAGCGGCTTTTTGAAAAAGTAATTTGCTATAAAGTTAGCGTAACAAATCTAAGGAAACCTGATCAAACCAAAAACAGTTTTTCAGGAACTTTTTTGTCCTCTTTTAATTAACATTTTCCAAGCTAGGAGAGTTCATAATTTAATTTTCGAAATAATGTTTTCGAAAAAATACATTTCCGGGAATTTTTGAAAAATTGTACTTGCGAAATACTTTATGTGTTTTAGAGAAAATATTTTCAAAATATTTCATGGATCGGTTTTTAAAAAAGCATCTTTTGGAAAAGCTGTTAAGAGATTTCGAAAAATGTTCTTTCCAAGTACTTACATATGTGTGTGTTTTCGAGAAAATATTTTCGAAAAATTTCGTAAAAATTTCAAAAAAAAACTTTCTAAAAAGATGTTTTTCGAAAAAAAAATTGTTTATTTGTTTCCTTTAGAAGCTAAACCGATCAGGCTCAAATTTAGATAAGATCGCAGTGAGATGTGTAAGGAATGTTTACAGACACAATCTATACAGGGTTTAAAAAGATATTAAGAAATTTTAAGGGCAGATTCTACATCTAAAAATATGAAAATAAGTTTATATAAACATGGATCCTCAAACGCTTCTTTTTCGAGATTCAGGGTGTTTAATATTTTCTTTTTTAAATGTTTCTTTTTAATTTGTCGAAAATGCGTTAAGATATTGACATGAATTTTGGTACACGCCAGTTAGTATGTAATTACCTTTATGTGCAAAAATTTCTTTTCTAAAGTACGTGCATCAGTAGCGTGCTGGTAAGTCTTTATTTTTAGCGAAAAAAATGGCACGCCACTGATTTTTTGCAAAATTGAAATCATTCTCTTTAAGCCCAATTAATTCTGCGTGAAAAGTGTCTCTTAAACTTTTTTGTTCTGACGCACCGTTTTCGAGATAAAAATTAATTTATTTCTTACAATAAAAACAAATAATGAAAATTAATTTTTTTTTAATATTCTGTTTTCAGGAAACAGTGCTTTTTGATTTACATTTATAGTAGATGCTGGAAGTAGTTTCTCCTTGCTTCAATGCTTGCTCTAAATCGTCTTCGCATATTTCTCCTAACTCTTCGAAATACTTGGTGTGAAAATATTAAACACCCTGTATCTCGAAAACGAAGCATTTGAGGATCCATGTTTATATAAACTTATTTTCATATTTTTAGATGTAGATTCTGTCCTTAAAATTTCTTAACATCTTTTTGTAACACCCTGTATAGCAACATCAAAAATGCCAAAAAAGGCCAGCATTTTTCATATTACATATTTGTATTAAGTATAAACTTTTATTCATATTCTTGTGGTAAAATTTATTTCAAAGATCTTACTTACATAGACGGCAAATGTTTGATTTTGCTTATATTTTGTATAATGTATGGATGGTTAATATTTGTTACAATATTTATTTTTATAAAATTTCCTATTAAAATCATTTTTGTACAAGGCGCCCCCATCCCCCTAAATCCGCGCCTGATTTACGAGTTAACTTAACATGATATGTAAAACACAATGTGTTGCAAAAGGCTTTCTATCTAGGTATATTGGTATAAAAGACTACTTCACCTATTAGTTTATTTAGGAAAATAATCAATTATTTGATAAATTTTTTGTTTGTAAAACATTGGTTTTCAGATTTTCCCTTTTCTTTTTTAAATTGGCAAAAAAAATATTAAAAAAAAATAAAAGTATAGGTATCAGTGTTGAATTCACGGAGTAGCCCGGGGGGATCCCCCCCCCCGGAACAAGAGAAATCCCCCTGGGCAATGTCTGTAAAACATAGAAATTGATTTGCTTAAAGCATAGTTCACCTACATTGTTTTACTAACTCAATTACTAATAAACCAAAACTACATATGAACAGTTAATTTAATTAATTTTAATTTTGTTTCCCCTCCCCCTATAAGAATGTTTCTCCCCCCCGGAAAAAAATGTCTGGATTCAACACTGATAGGTATGTATGTGTGCCAAGCAATGTAGGTATGTTGTTTTTACAGCTAACATTATCTACTTTTTTGAGCAATGTTTGAACTTTTATTTACCTTTTTTTGGTATTGCTTGGGTTTGATATGAATGCTTCTAATGAATCTGTCTGCAACTTCCACAATCATTCTGCAAAATGCACAAATAGATCTGCTGCAACTTGCTTGGCTAATCCTTATAGTATTCCCCAAAACATTTTGGAAAGTTCCACTATCTAAAAACTTCAAATACGCGAGCACTTGAACTATAACGGGTAAAGCGTATGGTCTTCGGGTTACCCTGTTCAATGCGGGACTGTACTAAATCGCATAATTCCAACATTTTATTGCGGGGAAACCGGTAGTATCAGTACCTATCTAATATAATAAAATGGACAATAATTACTAACAAAGCAGCCAAGTATTATTAAATTTACCTTATCAGCTGATCGTCAGGTATTAACAATGGGTCAATGGGATCTCGGAACTGTCTTGGAATTCGTCGTCTTCCTGTCTTCCTGTTTCGATATTTTGGGGGCCCCTTCCACGATTTTTTCTTCCTGATGATTTGCTTCTTCTTCATCGTAAAGAAACATTGGCAAGTGTGCCATTATAGAACGCACAGACAGTCAAAAACAAATAGGTAAAACGCAAAAATCGTTTTAAAAGGTCTTCTCGTTCGCACAAGAATAAAAGCAAAATGCTAGGTTATATTGTGAATATTGTCGAGGTTGGGAACTTTTTAGCGGGAAACGGAAATCGGGCGAGTAAATAGGCGGCTAACTTAAAACTTACCCCCGGATTAGACATATTATTGGGAATTTTTACTTTTATTATGTTTCTGATAATAGTAAATTGATTTTAAAATCTCTTAAACCCGCACAATGGATAGGACTAAAATTTTGGTCTAAATATGACACTTGTAGGTTTAAATTCATTTGTTTTTTGTTAGTGAATAGGAAATTAAACCATGCATAGGTTTAAGGAGCTTAATACCGGGTTTAGTGGAGTTTTAAATTTAGTCCACCACATAGGTCTAAATATCTTTGTGAATAAGGTTTAAAAGTTAGGCCATGGGTTTAAATTTTTTTTGCAATAAATCCAATTTTTTTAGGGATATTATCACAGTAGCGAAAGTAAAATGGATGTTGGTGTAGAAATTTTGGCGGAAAGTACTTTATTTTGTACAAAATATCCTTTTTTATTTTCAAAATCTGCTTCCGAGCTGTCAATTCTCCGACATTTTTCAAATAATCAGTGTGCTGTTGATGCTCATTTGTCACTTTAAGCCAAAATGTTAGTGAATAGGGACTAACTCTTAAACCTGTCGGTGGTTTAAGAACGGCTTAAATCTATAGGTTTAAAATTTAGACCTGCTGGATGATAGTGAATCTGGCTGTTGGGTTTTAATAATGGGATAATATCTGGTGATGGAGTTCCAAGAACATCGCAAAATCCAGCAGAGATTATAAAAGTTAATTCTTTATGCATAGACTGCAGTATCGCAGAAGGTTCCTATCTGAACGGAAAGCCAGTACACATTATTCATCAGTTTTTCCCTAATGTTAGCCCTGGATTTAAGATAATAGAAAGTCCTCAAAATATTATTTATTTTCCTGTTACAGTAAAAGTAATAGATAAAATAACAATAAAGGTAATAGACCAAGATTTAAATATTGTTGATTTTCGAAACGAAACTGTAACAATAAGGTTGCATATAAAAGAAGTATAATGGTTATCCTTTATAATAGAAAAACCTCCAATTTACCCACAAAAATTAATAAAAACTATAAGAAGACCAAACACCGTAAACCAAAGATTAGTAGAAAGAGAAACACACAAGGGATAACACCTGAAAATATAAGCTTTTTGGAATCTCTAGGTTTAAAGGTTTTAGTATAATGGATATCCTTAACGTAGCAGAAGGTATTTTCATAGATAATTCAATTGTGCATTCCGAAGTTCATGGTTATGAACCACACCTACCTACAAAATTGGGAAATAATGATGAAATTATAATACCTGTTCATGAAGTAGACAAGTATACTCTTCCTTCCGAAAGCTTTCTTTACATAGAGGGTAAACTAACAAAAGATAATAATGCTGTCTCAAATACATTAAAATTGATAAACAATGGGATTGCATTCCTTTTTAAAGAAATGCGTTATCAACTAAACGGTGTTACAATAGATTCAGTTAGAGATGTTGGGTTAACTTCGACAATAAAGGGATACATGTCGTATAATAAAAATGAATGCAATAAACTTAAAAACGCAGGTTGGTTTCCTATGGAATCTTCACAAGTTGTTGATGCAACAACAGGATTATTCAATGTTTGCATTCCCCTTAAATTGTTAATGGGGTTTTTTGAAGACTACAAAAAAATTATTTTAAATGCCAAACAAGAACTTATTTTAGTACGCGATAATTCAGACAAAAATGCAACAATTAATACTGCAGATGAGAATCCAAAAATTGAGCTTACAAAGCTAACTTGGAATATACCTCACATTTCAGTAGCTATTCCTCAAGAATGGGCATTATCTAAAATAATTAATAAGAATACTGATATAATAATCGCTTTCCGGAGCTGGGAACTGATTGAATACCCAGAATTATTAAAAACTAATCGTCATAACTGGCCTGTCAAAACATCTACGAAAGTTAATACCCCACGTCATGTAGCAATTGCTTTTCAAAAAGACTTAAGGGATAAATCAACTACAGATATGTCTCTATTTTCCAACGTTAAATTACCAAACATCAAAGTATTTTTAAACTCTGAGAGATATCCCTACAACGATCTATATTTAGACTTTGCTAAAAATAAATTTTCATCATTATACGAAATGTTTTCACAATTTCAAAAATCTTACTATGGATTAACACCTGAGCCCATTTTTTCTCCAAAGGAATTTAATACTTATGCTCCTATCGTATATATCGATTGTTCACATCAGAAAGAAACAATTGAATCTGGACCTATTGTTATGAGAGTTGAGTTTGAATTACATGATGATCTTAAAGACAAAATATCTGCCTATTGTCTTATTATGCACGACAAAGTATTTAGCTACAATCCATTAACCAAAAATGTTAGACAACTTTAAAGCGCATGTCTGACTATATAAATCATTGCTCTACTATTCTTTCCTACCATTATGGGTGAAGAACTGGAACTTCGCTTATCCTACTTTTTAGAAGAGCTGAAAAAATTAAAACAACAACTACAAGAATATTCTGACAAGAAATCTATGATTAAACAATTTTCGCTTATTAAATTATGAGGTTATTAATTGTTGATGTGCAAGGATTTAACATAGAAAATAAGAAGTTTATTCCCAAAGAACTGGCTGCCTATGATGGAAGCAAGACTTGCCACTATGTTTTTAAAGCACCATTTGATCTAAAATACCTACCACCTGACTTACACAAACAAGCTGTGTGGTTAATGAAAAATCATCACTGTATCCCATGGAATGAAGGATATACACCAATTCACAAGTTTTCTGTTATAATCAAGAATTTAACAGAAAAGGTGGATCAAGTTTATGTGAAAGGGATAGAGAAATCCGAATACATTCGAAAATATTCATTAAAACCAGTCATAGAACTTGATGAAAATCCAAAATTACAAGAAGAAGAAGCTCATTGTTTTTATCATTCTAAATCGCCATGTATATGCGCACTTACTAATGTATACAATTTATATAATAATTATTTAATGATTGAATAAAACACATAAATGAAATAAAGTTTTTTATTTGTTATAAATTAGGTTGAATTCTTGAATAATTTCAGGTGACAAAAACTTCTTTACTTCATCCAAATGCTCCTCAAATCCCATTTCCTTTATGGTTTGCAGAAAAGTTCTTATATCAGAAGTATGTAAATATATGTTACAGGCTTCTGCAGCTTTTTCATACTTTCTTGCCAATTCCATACATTCCTCATACGTATACAATCTTTCGAATCCATACTCGGCTTCATGCTCAGCATCAAATTCTAAATTACTAAAGTGTTGTGCTAGATTCTCTATAGCACTTGTTAGGTTATATGCTGCTCTTTCACGAACATATGCTAACCACATCTTGTTGGAGAATGTTCAGACTTAAAGTAAGTTCAGAGCTTTAAATATTAATTTAGGAGGTGGGAGGAATAAAAAGAAAAATATGATTATAAATTTTTATTTTCAATACAACTCTTTACAAATTCATTACATGCAAATATTTCTACATCCTCCACAACAAAATCTGAGTAAAAGTTTAATAATTCTAAAACACAGCAAACATTTAAACTATTTTCCATAGGTGAAATAACATCATATACATTTTTTAACAAATCGCCATTTTTCATAGAGATTCCACTAACTAAAATATTATAATATTTGGAAAATTCCTGGTTTTTTAAGATATCAAAACGATATTTGATTAAATTTGTCAAGTTCACTAATTCATTTATGGTATCACCAGCTAGGAATATTTCGTTACCGCCATCTTGTGTAATCTTGATAATTCTTGCATCCCCAATAAACACAAAATGGATTTCATAACCATTTCCCTTCATGGGTTGCCACCCGGTGTTGTTGGAATAAATAAAGCTCAACATAATTCCTTGATTATTTAGGAAGGAAATCCATTGATCTTCATTAAAAATCACATTTTGATTGTATTTGTATCCACAGAGTTTAACAACAGGAATATATTTTCTCTCTAAGGAAAATCCAACGCTGACCCATTTGGATTTGGATTTGTTGATGTAGTAGATGGATACATTGATGAGAGCTGCATTGCGCTTCTTACTAAACTCTTGTTGGTTTCCTTTTGGTTGATACATTTTCAGATGTTTGCTTGAAATAATGTCAGTAGAACTGTGGGTGATTGCTTAAATAGATAGATGTGGTAGTGGGGATAGTAAGCATGGTAGTGGGGATATTAAGAGTGCTGGGGGGATTTAAACACGATTCTTATAGATTTAAACATCATTTAGCGACTAACCATGAATGAGTGTAAGACAGAACTTTTTATCGACATTCAAGGATTCAACTGTTCCTTTGGATACATTCCAAAAGAATTAGCGATTTATGATGGGATTCGTTGCTCAAATTATCTGTTTAAATCGCCATTTCAAAAAAATATGTTATCTGCTCCTGATATCAAACTAGTTAATGGGCCGAAGAGTATCATGGACTAAAATGGGAATTTGGAAATATAGAACTTAACGAAATTGATAATATTTTAAAGCATGTGTTAGAAGTTTACAAATCGCCCAAAATTTACGTGAAAGGGAATGAAAAAATAAACTTCTTAAAAAAGTTTTTGCATGAAGATTTCATTTACGCTGTTCCCATTGGTCAAGAACCAAAATTAAGTAGATTTAGGAAAATTCCAGAATGTTATTTTCACAAAAATGTGAATCCATGGCATTGTGCATTAGCAAACGTAAAATTGTTATATGATTATAGGCATTGTTATGAATAAAAACCTTTATTATAAATATGTTTTTTAATAGGAATTTTATTTATAATACAAATACAAATACATATTAAACAATATTGAACATATAAACAATAATAAAATTATACTTATGAATACTACACACACATTTGAATTACATTCCTCTACATGAGATCTTCTATATAATTCCTTCCATTTGTCTGTTAAGACATGAGCTTTATTAGAGTAATATAACCGTAACTTATACTGTACAATGGTAGAATTATTTATAATATTGTTATCTATTTTGTAGGTAAATAAACCATTATTTAAATACATCATTTTCCATGTTGATGGCCAACTATCATTATTTACATTATTAACCGATAGACAAATAAATGCTTCTCGAATATTAGGATCAACTTGTATGAACAAAGTATTGTTAACGAATGCTGATAGAAACAGAACTCCTACTGGTAGCAGAGCCATTTTCAAAATAAAATATTTTTCCAGGGTTCTTATGTTTTATATTCGTCATGAACTAAATCTTTCAGAATATCAATTACGTTATTAACCACCTCATCATCAGTCTTGGATTTCTCTTCCAAAATACTTATATGTTTGTGTCCCCAAGCTATACAGCTCTAATTGGATTAAATTTGGTTATATTAAGCTCCAAATGTAATATTTTTTCCAACGCCCAACCTGAACCATTTTCTGTGAATATTGCTACTGGGGGGGGGGGGGGGGGGGGTAGGGGATGCTGTAAAGTGGATCCATAGATTAATGAATAATACTTCTAATTATGTGTTTGACATTTATAAAAAAATACATTTATTAAAATACAAGTTTATTTTTGAAAAAATAACAATATGTTTATCTACATTAGTCTACTTTGTGTTTCTATTGCACATAAAACATGATTCCTGTGATACAGGGGCCATCGAAGTGCGTGCTCCAGCAATGTAAAACTATTATACAATTATAAGAATTGTTCTAAAGTTGTTTTTTCAATTTTATGGTTTATGATTTTCTGTACATGTGGTTTGTTGCACATTACACAGACGTCTGATAAAATAATCATAATATGTAGAACTTGCTCACACACTTTATATTTAATTTCATCTTTACAACAATCCATGGCACGCTTATAATGGGTGTTCACATGTATGTGTTTACCACGTTGTTGTTCTATGGCTAATAAAAAGTAACACTCGTGACACAGACTGTACATGCCACCAGCCATGGACGTGATTAATATGTATGATTGCATTACGCACACTTCACGTTTTAAATAGTTCTCTTTCACAGCTTCTGAAGCGTTAATTTTTTTAATTTTCACTAACCCTTCTTCTCCACAACCACTTCCCAGAACTTCTTCCTCGGTGCCGGAGTCATCTTCATCTTCATCCTCATCATCGTAATTGTAGCGGTCAACATCCACAAGAGTATTAAGTCTATCCTCGGTTATACAACCAGTAGTTTTTTGAAAATAAATTTTTTCTTCCTTATGAATCGATTCCATTTCTTCCCGTTGCCCATTTAATGGAGTACCATTATAAATATACAATTTGGATTGTAAATCCATTGTTTACTTTATTCTGACTTTAGTATGACACTGTATTACTTCAGAACTAATATCGTTTAACTGAAATTTTCAACCTTTTATGCTACAACCCCCTCTCTCCTATCCCTCCTCTGTAAATTTATAGCAATAAAAGTGGTGTGGGGAAAAGCTGGTAGGAGGAATGGTTTTGAAAGCTCCTTTGGAGCTGGATTTGATATCAGAGTGGTGGGATATGGTGGGATGGAGAGTGGGGGGATTTGGTGGGTGGATTTGGTGGGGGGATTTGGTAGTGTGAAGAGTGGGTGGATTTGGTAGGTAGTGGGTGGATTGGGAATGGTGAAGAGTGGGTGGATTGGGAATGGTTTTGAAAGCTCATTTGGGAAGCTCCCTTGGGAAGCTCCTTTGGGAATGATTTTGGATTTGGATTATCTGATACGCACACAAACACCCTACTAGCATCAAGAAGCTAGGGTGTGTCACATTTGCGAAAAGCCATTTGATGTAGCATTAAATGATCTTGTGCACGAACATAGTCATACAGACGGCTCCTATCGTGGCCCCTCGCACTCTGTATGCAACCTTAATTACAAAATCCCTCAATTTATACCCATCTTTTTCCATAATATGTCCAACTTTGATTCCCACCTGTTTGTTAAGGAATTGGCTTCCAACGAAGAAAAGCTAGATGTTATCCCCCAAAACAAGGAAAAGTATATCTCCTTTACTAAACAAGTTTTACTAGTCTGGCCTGTTGGAAGCTTCCAGAGCCATTGAAACTTACACACACACACACACACACACAAACAAGTTTTGGTGGATAACATCGAGAACAGGGATGGTAAACAACGGCAGGTAATTTTAAAATTACGCTTCCTCGACAGTTTTCGTTTCATGGCCAGCAGTCTAGATAAACTTAGTCAAAATTTAAAACCAGAACAATGTCGAGAAGTTAGAAAATATTTCGCGGAAGAAAATAAGTTTCAGCTTATTCGACAGAAGGGTGTCTTCCCATATAATTACGTGGATAGTTTCAAAAAATTGGATGACACAAAGCTTCCATCACAGCAAGACTTTTACAACCAGCTGAAAAAAGAAGATATCAGTAACGAGGATTACAAGCGTGCTTGGGCTGTGTGGAATTTAGTTGAATGTAAAGCTCTAGGTGAATATTCAGATATTTATTTAAAATCCGACGTTTTATTATTAACAGATGTTTTTGAAAGTTTTAGAGACGTATGCCTTAACACTTACGGTCTAGATCCTGCGCAGTACTTCACCGCGCCCTCTCTTGCGATGGACGCTGCACTCAAGGCCACAGCCATTAGCTTAGAATTACTGACGGATCTAGACATGGTACACTTCTTTAAACACGGTATTCGCGGTGGGGTCAGTCAGTGTAGCGTTAGAAAAGCTTTTGCTAACAATAAATTTATACCTCATTATGACGCTTCCAAACCTACTTCCTACATCATGTATTTGGACGCCACCAATCTATATGGTGCGGCTATGTCACAATATTTACCAACGGGGAATTTTAAGTGGTTGGATGAGACCGAAATTCAAAGTTTAGAGTACATGAATGTCGCGAATGATTCTAAAACTGGCTATATATCAGAGGTAGATTGAGAATACCCGAACAGTTGCATTATTTACACAACGAACTACCCTTTTGTCCACAATCAATAGCTCCACCAGAATCAAAATTCCAAGACATTGAAAAATTAATTCCAAATTTGAAAAAGAAAGATAACTATATAATTCATTACCAAAATTTGCGTCAGGCTTTAGATTATGGGCTTAAGTTCACCAAAATTCATCGCGTTATATCTTTAGACCAATCACCGTGGCTAAAGAAATACATTGGCCTAAACACAGCGATGCGCAATCAAGCGAAAAATAAGTTTGAAAAAGACTTTTTCAAACTGATGAACAACGCTGTGTTTGGGAAAACGATGGAAAATGTGGAAAAACGGGTAGATGTTAAACTTGTTTCTCATTGGGAAAATATTGGTAGAAGGTTGGGAGCTGAAGCGTTAATCTCGAAACCTCATTTTAAAGATCGCACTATTTTTAACGAGAACCTGGTAGCTATCCAGATGAAAAAACAAAAAGTCACGTATAATAAACCCATTTACGTGGGTTTCAGCATCTTGGAAATATCCAAGACTATTATGTATGACTTTTTGTACGGGTTTATTAAGCCAAAATACGGCAACAACGCGGTATTACTCTACACTGACACCGATTCCCTTGTTTTGAAAATTACAACCGAAAATTTCTATAGTGATATGACACAAAATTTAGATAGATTCGATACGTCTAATTTCTAACAGGAAAATCCACATGATGTTCCTGTAAACCAGTCAATTTTGGGAAAAATGAAAGATGAGTATGCAGGAAAAATCATTTGGGATTTCTACGGTACCGGGGCCAAGGCATATTGTGTAAATGTGGACGGGGAGTTAACCAAAAAAGCTAAGGGAGTTCCTGACTACGTCACCCAGAAAGAACCAACTCTGGACGATTATAGGGAAGCGGTTGACGTAGAAGGAACTCAGATTCATCGACAGATGAACACTTTCCGTTCGCATTTACACAATATATATGTCGAACTGAAAAATAAGGTAGCGCTATCACACGCGGACGATAAGCGTTAGCTTATTCCCGGCGACTTGGAGAACACGCTTGCTTGGGGTCATAGAGATATTAAAAAGTATAAGGAATCATCGGAAATTCCATGAGCGAAGACTGATCACGGACAGCTAACTTTACTTTAATCACCTTTGGTAGCTAAATGTATGACTTTAGAGGCTGTGATATTAGATTAGGTATATATGTTATTTATTTTATTATTTATTTTCTAATTTATTTTATTCATTTATTTCACTCGAGTCTGCGCGAGTCACTGTGAGTCTTTATTGTATTAATTTATTTCACCCCAGTCTACCCTATTTATTGTATTCATTTATTTACTTTATATATATATTTCACCTAAGTTTACCCTAGTTTTTAGGGTTCTATTATTTGTTTATATGTATATTTTACCCAAGTTTACCCTATTTTTTGATTTTTTATATTGTTTGTTTATTTTACTATATTTACTATTTACAGACCGCTGTTCGGTCACATTTTGTGTTTTTTGAACTTTTTTTTTACACTGATATATGCTTGTTTTTGTGTTTATATTGGCGTCTTATTTCCTTAGATCTAGAAGAACATTCAAACACCTTATCCCAGCTTGAAGAGGAAGAGGAGGAGGAGGCAGCCATTGGTAAGTTTAAATGGTAAGTTTCCAAAACAGTCTAACCACAGATTTATATTCTTGGTAAAACTTAATGTCTCTTGTCAGCTTACGAATTTTTTTCAAATGCTCATCGAATTTAACTGACAAGTCGACTGTATTTTTCATAGACTCGAGACTAAATGCCCCCAAATTTCTTAAGGTTGTTCGAATAATATAGGATAAATGAAATTGTAAAACACTTAATATCAGAACTTTTTACTGGTGTTCCTGCTCGACTAGATGGCGTATTTCGATACACAAATGGTCGTCTATACTTCCTTCAAAATGGCATGTATTTCGAATATAATGAATTTACCAATAACCTCGTTAGTTCAGGAAAGATGGATCTTAATTTCTTTGGTATTAAATGTCCTAATATAGGGCTTTTAAAACAACTCAAAGATTTACTAAGTAATATTATAACAAATAATGTAAAAGTATAGATCAGAATAAATAGCTATTTATACCTCCTGACTTTTTTTCTACTAACCGAATTCGTATGCCTTTTTTCTACTAGCCTAAGAAAGAACTCCAATAACCTACCCCTTGGCCAGAAAGCCCACAGACCCCAAAGCCATTCTTATAAGTCTTTTGCGAGTAAAGTAAGAAATGAACTATAGACGTTTGTATAAGTTTTTCCTCCCATTTTTACGTCTAAGTGTTGAAATAAACATACGAGAGATTGATACACTTTGTGGTAGGCTGTTTTTCTCTGTTAACGTTTCAAATGAGCAATATTTGTTAAAAGATAAAACAAAACATATTGTACATACAGTTTTCTGGAAACAGCTAAAAACAGCTGAAAACAGACCCCCTGTTTCCGAAAAAACAGCTATGAAACAGCTACGAAACAGCTAAAAAACAGACCCTGTTTCTGGAAAACAGCCAAAAAACAGACTCTGTTCTTTAAAAGCAGCTAAAATATAGCTAATAACAGCTCAAAAACAGACCCTGTTCGGGAAATACAGCTAAAAAACAGCTAAAAACAGACCTTCTTTCTGGAAAACAGCTGAAAAACAGACCCTGTTCAGGAAAAACAGCTAGAAAAACAGACCCTGTTCTGGAAAAACAGCTGAAAAACAGACCCTGTTTTCTGGAAAACAACTTAAACATCTAACTGCCCAACCACTCAACTGCTGAATCGCCTAACCTCCCAACCGCTCAACCGCTCAATAGCTGAACCGTTCTATTTTTATCGTTTGACAAGTGGCAGGTTTCAGTTGACACATCGAAAATGACAAGACATGGTTTTTCATAGATCTTATGACGTTATCCTTAACACGCAAGCCATGTTAAATTTTTATTTTGGCGTTTGCCAAACGATAGTTTACACATCGAGGATGACAAGTGACAGCTGATATACTTTTACATATGTCATATGACACCATCCTTAACACGTGACCTAAGTTAAATTTTTATTTCGACGTTTGACAAGTGACAGTTCGTTTGGTTGGGTTTGCTCAGATCTGTTTCGCTGGGTTTGCTTATGGTTGTTAAGGTTTGCTCAAACCCAATCAAACCCAATCAAGCAAACCTCCTGGAACAAACCTGAGCAAACCCGAACAACCATAAGCAAACCCAGCGAAACAGACCTGAGCAAACCCAACCAAACGAACTGTCACTTGTCAAACGTCGAAATAAAAATTTAACTTAGGTCACGTGTTAAGGATGGTGTCATATGATATATGTAAAAGTATATCAGCTGTCACTTGTCATCCTCGATGTGTAAACTATCGTTTGGCAAACGCCAAAATAAAAATTTAACATGGGTTGCGTGTTAAGGATAACGTCATAAGATCTATGAAAAACTATGTCTTGTCATTTTCGATGTGTCAACTGCCACCTGCCACTTGTCAAACGATAAAAATAGAACGGTTCAGCTGTTGAGCGGTTGAGCGGTTCTGAGGTTAGGCGGTTCAGCAGTTGAGTGGTTGGGCAGTTAGATGTTTAAGTTGTTTTCCAGAAAACAGGGTCTGTTTTTTAGCTGTTTTTCCAGAACAGGGTCTGCTTTTTAGCTGTTTTTCCTGAACAGGGTCTGTTTTTTAGCTGTTTTTCCAGAAACGGGGTCTGTTTTTAGCTGTTTTTCCAGAACAGGGTCTGGTTCTAAGCTGTTTTTAGCTGTTTTTTATCTGTTTTTCCAGAACAGGGTCTGTTTTTTAGCTGTTTTCCAGAAACAGGGTCTGTTTTTTAGCTGTTTCATAGCTGTTTTTTCGGAAACAGGGGGTCTGTTTTCAGCTGTTTTTAGCTGTTTCCAGAAAACTGTATGTACAATATGTTTTGTTTTATCTTTTAACAAATATTGCTCATTTGAAACGTTAACAGGGAAAAACAGCCTACCACAAAGTGTATCAATCTCTCATATGTTTATTTCAACACTTAGACGTAAAAATGGGAGGAAAAACTTATACGAACGTCTATAGTTCATTTATTACTTTACTCGCAAAAGACTTATAAGAATGGCTTTGGGGTCTGTGGGCTTTCTGGCCAAGGGGGTAGGTTATTGGAGTTCTTTCTTAGGCTAGTAGAAAAAAGGCATACGATTTCGGTTAGTAGAAAAAAAGTCAGGAGGCATAAATAGCTATTTATTCTGATCTAAATCTTTGAGTTGTTCTAAAAGCCCTATATTAGGACATTTAATACCAAACACATTAAGATCCATCTTTCCTGAACTAACGAGGTTATTGGTAAATTCATTATATTCGAAATACATGCCATTTTGAAGGAAGTATAGACGACCATTTGTGTATCGAAATAAGCCATCTACTCGAGCAGGAACACCAGTAAAAAGTTCTGATATTAAGTGTTTTACAATTTCATTTGTCCTATATTATTCGAACAACCTTAAGAAATTTGGGGGCATTTAGTCTCGAGTCTATGACAAAGACAGTCGACTTGTCAGTTAAATTCGATGAGCATTTGAAAAAAATACGTAAGCTGAAAAGAGACATTAAGTTTTACCAAGAATATAAATCTGTGGTTAGACTGTTTTGGAAACTTACCATTTAGACTTACCAATGGCTGCCTCCTCCTCCTCCTCCTCCTCTTCCAGCTGCGATGAGGTGTTTGAATCTTCTTCTGGATGTCCAGATGTTCCAGCGATAGTGCTGACGACTAAGCCTAACCGAGTTTACGAGATTGATGACTTTATAACTGTCATTTTTACTACGTCCGAAGAGGAACGCAAACAAGTAATTTTGGATACTATTGGTTAAGGCAAAATTTCTTTCTCTAGTGAGGAATTTGAAGAATTTTTAAGCACTTTTGATTGTTTCAATACCCATTGGGTAGATATATTTATGATAATTGGACAGTACACGCTAGTGTTTCATCGCAATGGTTAGAAGAGAAGTCTCAAGTTTGAAGATGCCCACAACAGACAAGTATCTATTTCGATGGACTGAGAAGCTAATACACCTATTTGCAAAACATGTTTATGAATTGTATAAGCTTACTATGGAATATTATACTGTTACTAAATAAATAGTCTAACGTTAATTTGTTTTTTTCTTTGTTCTAACTAAGGAAATAAGACGCCAATATAAACACAAAAACAAGCATTTATTAGTGTAAAAAAAGTTCAAAAAACACAAAATGTGACCGAACCTCGGTCTGTAAATAGTAAATATAGTAAAATAAACAAACAATATAAAAAATCAAAAAATAGGGTATACGTAAAATATACGTATAAACAAATAATAGAACCCGAAAAACTAGGGTAAACTTAGGTGAAATATACATATAAAGTAAATAAATGAATACAATAAATAGGGTAGACTGGGGTGAAATAAATTAATACAATAAATAGGGCAGACTCGAGTGAAATAAATGAATACAATAAATAAGAAAATAAATAATAAAATAAATAACATATATACCTAATCTAATATCACAGCCTCTAAAGTCATACATTTAGCTACCAAAGGTGATTAAAGTAAAGTTAGCTGTCCGTGATCAGTCTTCGCTCATGGAATTTCCGGTGATTCCTTATACTTTTTAATATCTCTATGACCCCAAGCAAGCGTGTTCTCCAAGTCGCCGGGAATAAGGTAACGCTTATCGTCCGCGTGTGATAGCGCTACCTGATTTTTCAGTTCGACATACATATCGTGTAAATGCGAACGGAAACTGTTCATCTGTCGATGAATCTGAGTTCCTTCTACGTCAACCGCTTCCCTATTATCGTCCAGAGTTAGTTCTTTCTGGGTGAGGTAGTCATTAACTCCCTTAGCTTTTTTGGTTAACTACCCGTCAACATTTACACAATATGCCTTGGCCCCGGTACCGTAGAAATCCCAAATGATTTTTCCTGCATACTCATCTTTCATTTTTCCCAAAATTGACTGGTTTACAGGAACATCATGTGGATTTTCCTGTCAGAAATTAGACGTATCGAATCTATCTAAATTTTGTGTCATATCACTATAGAAATTTTCGGTTGTAATTTTCAAAACAAGGGAATCGGTGTCAGTGTAGAGTAATACCGCGTTGTTGCCGTATTTTGGCTTAATAAACCCGTACAAAAAGTCATACATATTAGTCTTGGATATTTCCAAGATGCTGAAACCCACGTAAATCGATTTATTATATGTGACTTTTTGTTTTTTCATCTGGATAGCTACCAGGTTCTCGTTAAAAATAGTGCGATCTTTAAAACGAGGTTTCGAGATTAACGCTTCAGCTCCCAACCTTCTACCAATATTTTCCCAATGAGAAACAAGTTTAACATCTACCTGTTTTTCCACATTTTCCATCGTTTTCCCAAACACAGCGTTGTTCATCAGTTTGAAAAAGTCTTTTTCAAACTTATTTTGCGCTTGATTGCGCATCGCTGTGTTTAGGCCAATGTATTTCTTTAGCCACGGTGATTGGTCAAAAGATATAACGCGATGAATTTTGGTGAACTTAAGCCCATAATCTAAAGCCTGACGCAAATTTTAGTAATGAATTATATAGCTATCTTTCTTTTTCAAATTTGGAATTAATTTTTCAATGTCTTGGAATTTTGATTCTGGTGGAGCTATTGATTGTGGACAAAAGGGTAGTTCGTTGTGTAAATAATGCAACTGTTCGGGTATTCTAAATCTACCTCTAATATATAGCCAGTTTTAGAATCATTCGCGACATTCATGTACTCTAAACTTTGAATTTCGGTCTCATCCAACCACTTAAAATTCCCCGTTGGTAAATATTGTGACATAGCCGCACCATATAGATTGGTGGCGTCCAAATACATGATGTAGGAAGTAGGTTTGGAAGCGTCATAATGAGGTATAAATTTATTGTTAGCAAAAGCTTTTCTAACGCTACACTGACTGACCCCACCGCGAATACCGTGTTTAAAGAAGTGTACCATGTCTAGATCCGTCAGTAATTCTAACCTAATGGCTGTGGCCTTGAGTGCAGCGCCCATCACAAGAGAGGGCGCGGTGAAGTACTGCGCAGGATCTAGACCGTAAGTGTTAAGGCATACGTCTCTAAAACTTTCAAAAACATCTGTTAATAGTAAAACGTCGGATTTTAAATAAATATCTGAATATTCACATAGAGTTTTACATTCAACTAATTTCCACACAGCCCAAGCACGCTTGTAATCCTCGTTACTCATATCTTCTTTTTTCAGCTGGTTGTAAAAGTCTTGCTGTGATGGAAGCTTTGTGTCATCCAATTTTTTGAAACTATCCACGTAATTATATGGGAAGACACCCTTCTGTCGAATAAGCAGAAACTTATTTTCTTCCGCGAAATATTTTCTAACTTCTCGACATTGTTCTGGTTTTAAATTTTGACTAAGTTTATCTAGACTGCTGGCCATGAAACTAAAACTGTCGAGGAAGCGTAATTTTAAAATTACCTGCCGTTGTTTACCATCCCTGTTCTCCATGTTATCCACCAAAACTTGTTTAGTAAAGGAGATATACTTTTCCTTGTTTTGGGGGATAACATCTAGCTTTTCTTCGTTGGAAGCCAATTCCTTAACAGACAGGTGGGAATCAAAGTTGGACATATTATGGAAAAAGATGGGTATAAATTGAGGGATTTTGTAATTAAGGTTGCATACAGAGTGCGCGGGGCCACGATAGGAGCCGTCTGTATGATTATGTTCGTGCACAAGATCATTTAATGCTACATCAAATGGCTTTTCGCAAATATGACACACCCTAGCTTCTTGATGCTCCCTCTCTTGTTCCGCAGAAATAGGTGTCATGGGTACTACTTCCTTCATAGAACGATTATAGATTGATTTACAATATATCTCTAAGCGTTTTACGAATTCTTTGTGAGCATCCGGACCCCTATAACTTTGGTAAATCGAATGAGCATCATCAAAGTCACATTTGATGTAGTAACCGAACGAGTACGGGACATGTTTGTGCGTTCTCACACGTATGACGTATCGGGATCCTGCGCATTTTCCTCTGTATCCAGGGGTTCAAGGATTGTCTCGAAATCGGCATAAACAACGAAAGGTACTTTTAATTTTTTTTCATAGTTTGTAAATTTCAAAATATTCTCGGGAATCTCTTCACCATATTTTTTTTTTAATTTGTCGTTGGGACTTTAGTTAAAACGTGTCCGCAATCATGATCCTGATGAGTCTTTAATTTTTGTTCTGAATAAAAATACGATAAACAGTCATCACATAAATACTTAGCTTCCTTGCGTTTGGATAATTGACTTGGGATCAAGCGCGACATGTTTCTTACTAAGCAGTAATGACGATTTCCATAGTCATCACTGGTTACTAACAAATTTACGTGTCGCTCCCTATTACGAGACTTTGTAAAGTATAAGGGACCCACGACTTCAATAATATTTTTACCATCTTCGAACCCTTTCTCCAGTCCGTATACGTTGATAGAAATATTATTGAGTCGCTCAAACTTAATGATGTCGGCAAATTTAATCGGAAATTCCATACCTGTAAAGTCCAGCTCGTTCTCAAAAGGCAAATAGTTCGCGAATCTGTTTGCATTTTGAGTCCAATGAACTGGATGTAAGGCAGCTAGGACTGACCACATGAAACACTTCTGATCAGTGTTCTGGATGTTCAGAACAGCTTTCTTTGCTTCAATCTCCTTTGGCAGCGGGATGTAGGAAGATGGCTTTAGAGGCTGGATCTTATTGATACCTAATTCTAAGTGCAGGAGTTGCTGGAGCGCCCACCCTGTAACAATAGAAATATTTTTTAGTAAGAAATATGAAACAGTTTTAAAAAATTTTTGCAATCGTTTTACACTCACCACTATCCTTTTCCATAAATTCCGAATACTTCCAGTCCAGGATAGTGCTGAACTGCTCAAACAGCTCCTCCAAGTCCGTAGCCCTGTTCACCAGCTGGTATTTGGTGTTGAAGGACTTCACCTCCTCCGACTCGCTCGACTGCAGGAGAAAGCGACCGAAAAGCTCCAAGCCAATCTTCAGGTAGTCGTACTTTATACATTTGTTCTTCAGCTGCTGTACGTAGTTCTTCACGTTGGTGTGGTCTTGGCTTGAAGTGAGTCTGTAGGTAGTGATCCGGTTTCGAAAAGATGTTTTCACCAGTATCACTCCTTCTTCTTCCTCCTGCATTCTCACATAACACTTCTCCCGATGGATTAAATTTCTCAGATGTCCTCCCCATCGGGAGACTGGAACATCCAGTTTGCACTCTTTGCAGTGTTGCGTGGCTGATGTAGATGGTTCTGGAGATAAGAAAAAATAATTAGTATCAAAGTTATCTAAAAACAATTCTAGTCGCAAAAGAAAATTCCAATTTTTAACTACTCACCATCTAGCGAAGCGAGTCTTGGTCTTTTCGCCATGTATGTCTGCGTGGAATCCGCTTGTCTTTTGGGAGCTGGATGTTTCTCCTTCTGGTGGCGAAGAAGAGCCCCCTCCGACTTGAAAATCCCACTGCAGACGTCGCGTGACCGATGTGCGACAATCTCCATGGCGATTGAAGTTGTCCTTCCTGGTGAACGCACGGCTACAGAAATTGCACACAAACATTTTCTGAAAAATAAAATATTTTGACTGAGGAAAATGTTCCCGAATCCCTCACTAGTATACTACTACTACTATTATGTGACTCCGAGATGTTAGTGGAAACCGAATATACATCATCTTTCCCTGCTAGCTGTTTGGTTCATTTTTTTCTTTCACTAAATTTACAGTTTTTTAGCATAACTTCAAGCAAAACTACAATTTCGATATACCCGATAGAGAAATTATTTTTTAAAACACTATCACATGCATAAAGAATACTTCGTCAGGTTCTAGTTTAAAACATTTCTTTTTTTGGTGCTACGTTACTCTACTGCTAAGGTAAATTACTATTTTAAAAATAATATTTTAAAAGTAATAAAAGTCACTGCTTTCCCCCCAAAAAAAAAAATCCTGAAAAAATAAATGTTTTGAACACTGTCAGCGACTTTTAATTCTAAAAAGTATGCTTGACCTTAATCTCTATAGTTTCAAAATAAAACAGCGTTTCAAACAAAACAAAAAATACTTTTCTATCCCTCGATCCCGATTCCCAATATTACTGTAAATAACTCAAGATTTCCATGCTGTTACTTAAACGTGAATTTAACATCATAATTTTGTGCAATACGGTTGTAAGACAGGCACATCGACAGACTGTTTTATTTTTCCTGTCAAAGCGGCACTCGATTGTAAGACAGACACATCGACAGACTATTTTTGATTTTCCCTGACAAAGCGGCACTAATATTCTTGTAAATATTCAACATTTCATTTTTGCTAATACATGCATCCTACAAAACTTTAAGCTAATATCAATCGGTACTTACCCAAAAATTTAACAGTACACTTCCTTCACACACAAAAAACAACGACCACTCTGAATGTTTGACACCCAACGAACTTAATGCACACACAAGGAGATTCAGACGCCAACTGTGGTTTGCAAATTGTCGCTTTCCCCCTTTATGTCCTCCGCGCGATAACCTTATCGGCCGGAAACTGACGAGTCCTAACAAGTTAACAACGCAGTTTGCTGCTTAAAATAAAGTTAATAATTTCTAATTGTGTGTTTTATTTATCAGTATAAGGTTCCTATTTTGTAATTCTTTCCGCTATTACCCCGTTCGAGCCAACCTTATCACCGGAAACTGCTAACCGCAACTTCCTAAGTTGCACTCGGCACTAATACATATTTTTGCTGTTATTATTCCATAAAATTAAATCAAATAATATTCATAGTTTCTATAATTAAATTAAAAATTTCTTATGCACAGGGTCTTCCAACGAGGACTGAATAGGGGCTCATTTTTGAGCTTCCTTGTATTTAAAGAAAAATCTAAAATAGCCAATCGATGTACTTTTTCCTGCAGAATTCAAAAATGAAACCGAAAAGTTATTTGAACCAGAAACAAAAGAGTTACGCTATGGATAAGGTGTTTTTTAAATGGAACATAGCTTTTTTTAAACGATTTTCGGAACGAGTGATTTTTTTTATGTCCGTTCTGATTAAAATATTTAATATTGTGACAGCTATTTTTATTAAATTTTAATGTTTTATCCAGTATAATTTAACTTCAACCTGTTTGAAACATACACTAGCTAATAAAGGTAAAATCACCTTGAAATCCTTCAAAGTCAAAAAATTTGACAAATTTACTATAATATTGCCGAAATGAAATATTCATTAGATGAGAGATTGCAGATTGTTATCTTGTTCTACAAATGCCAAGAAAATGCAAGAGAAGCAATATATATATATATATATATATATATATATATATATATATATATATATATATATATATATATATATATATATATATATATATTATAGTAAATTTGTCAAATTTTTTTGACTTTGAAGGATTTCAAGGTGATTTTACCTTTATTACCTAGTGTATGTTTCCAACAGGTTGAAGTTAAATTATACTGGATAAAACATTAAAATTTAATAAAAATAGCTGTCACAATATTAAATATTTTAATCAGAACGGACATAAAAAAAATCACTCGTTCCGAAAATCGTATAAAAACAGCTATGTTCCATTTAAAAAACACCTTATCCATAGCGTAACTGTTTTGTTTCTGGTTCAAATAAATTTTTGGTTTCATGTTTGAATTCTGCAGGAAAAAGTACATCGATGGCTATTTTAGATTTTTCTTTAAATACAAGGAAGCTCAAAAATGAGCCCCTGTTCAGTCCTCGTTGGAAGACCCTGTACAGTGATGTAAAAATTTTGAAATTTAATTTGTTACTAGTTCCCAAGAACTACTACATATTTTTTCTATTATTAAATCCAATAATATTCATAATTTATATAATTAATCCAAAAATTTGCTATACAGGGTGATATAAAAATTTTGAAATCTAATTTTTTAATAGTTCAGAAGACCTAATGCCTATTTTTCTGTTATTAAATCCACTAATACTCATAAATTATATAATTAATCCAAAAATTTACTATACAGGGTGATGTAAAAATTTTGAAATCTAATTGTTCCTCCAAGTCGAAATTTTTGAAAAATAATTTAATACATCGAAAGATCTCCTCATTCCCTATCCCCCATGCGAATTTCGTCTCTCCCCCTTCAGCCGTTAGCTCGCTAATCGCAAAAAACTATATCTCGGGAACCAAAGGGCCGATCGACGCCATTCTTTTTTTAAACGCCTTCTGACACCGCCCCGAACACGTGACGTATGTTACATTTTTATTTTGACGTTTAACACGTGACTGGTGACAGTTGACATATCTTAAATGCCAGGTGACAGCCGCCATACTTTTAAGCCTGTCTTCTGACACCATTTTGAATACGTGACGTATGTTAAATTTTAATTTTGGCGTTTCATAAGTGACAGGTGACAGTTGACAGATCGAAGATGACAAGTGACAGCTGACATGCTTTTACACATGTCTTATGACGTCATCCTTCACACACGATGTATGTTCAATTTTACTTTTGGCGTTTCATAAGTGACAGGTGACAGTTGACATATCTTAAATGACAAGTGACAGCTGACTAATTTTTTCTTCAGTCTTATGACGTCATCCTTCACACGTGACGTATGTTCAATTTTAATTTTGACATTTGACAAGTGACAGGTGACAGTTGAAAGGTGACATTTGATAGCTGACATTTATATCGCTGACGTAAGCTCCACTGACATAGACTTCGATAACGTACTTGAAATTTACACCTGCGCAAAGGTGGCCGAGATATGACGTCATAGATCTCGCGATAAGATCTCCCCCGGAGGACGGAAGATGGTCAACCCCTCTTCTATCACTACTTGTGGTCACTGCGGCTGCTGGCTTGCCCCCTGTTGAAATGAAGCTCTTCTTCCTTAACTCGAACTGTCTCACCGGCACCCCCATGGCCCCTGTCAAGGATATAGTTTCTTTGAGGGACGATTCTTTGGACAACGCTAATTTTACCATTTTTGCCAATGTTGCCGTGTCCTTGGAAACATCTTCTTCGTACAAACGTTCCATAATCCTTTCATTGGCCATACCAGTAACAAAAACATCGCGCACCACCACTTTCAGCACGCGTTCCCCAAAACAACAATTTGCTGCTAAACTTTGAATCCTTGCTTGCCATTCGGACACATTTTCACTAGGCAATTTTTTGCGATATAAAATTTGTGTCTTTCAGCAAAATAAGATTTCACCGGTGAAAAATATGTTCTTAAGGTGTCGATTAGATTACCAAATGTTTCCACTTCGGGCAAGTTTGGTACGCTAAGGTTACGTAACAGAATATAACACTCTTTATTAATTGTGTTTAAAAGAATAGCTTTCTTTTTCTCTTCTTCTGTTATGTTATTAGCAATGAAAAACTGATTAAGTCTTTCTTTTTGATGTTTTTGGGTCAAACGAATTTAGATTTCCCAAAAAAACCGGTAGCCATTTTTATGATTTACCGATCACCCGTTTCTTAACTAAAATCACCGAATCACTTCACTCACTGTGTGGGTTTTAACTTCACCTCGTCGCCATTTTTTATTTGTTACTATTTTATGAAATGACACACAACCATAGTTTAAACAAAATCAATCTTTATTTATCCCCGGTTCATACTCAAGTAAAAAGTCTCTTTCTACCGCGAAGGATGCGTGCACATCCCTCGCAGTCGACAGTGCCCACAAAAACACTCAATTATGTGTGTACAGTATTGGAATAAACTAAAGGCTTATTTCTGATTAACCAGATACACAACAGTTATAATCAGAAAAATGTTGGAAAGTTCATGTTTTAGAAAAATAAAAAATATTAGCTCCAATGGTGGTCGACGCTGGCGAAAAATCGCCATTAAATCAAGCGGGGGCACCGATATCACCAACAGTTGGGCGTGGAATATGCCGCAAACCATTGAAGAAGCGGTGCAAGCGGCTATTCGAGGCGGTTTGACAATCCGGTCAGCCTGCTGCTTCTTCTACAGAAGTGCCCATACCGGACTGGTTGGAAGAGTTTTATCCAAGCCAGAAGTATGCCTTCTCCGTGGCGTTTAGTGCGACAGAAGAAATAGTGGGAGAACTGAAAAGGTATGACAGTCATGTGGCGCAATATGAAAGACAGATTAAGGAACTGCAGTCAACTGCGTTTTCAAAAATAGAACAATGTAAAAGTAATGGGGATGGGTGTAGAAAAAGACTTAAGTTATTGGACAATTTTTTATAGGATTAGTTTTAGAATTTTATTGTATATACATAGGGTTAAGATATTTTTGTAATATATATATATATATATATATATATATATATATATATATATATATATATATATATATATATATATATATATATACACATTAGCCGCATTATTTGAAGCCCACTATATTCAACAGGCAACCAGAGTCCTGCCCTTCATACTGGTTTTGAGAAGGTGTATTTTATGCGAAACATTAATTAGGTTCAATATTATTCAAGGCAATCACAGAGGGGTAGCTTAATTTTGGTATACAAATATGCTATGTATACTAGCTTTTTCGAATCCCTACAAGTTTTAATGGTAATAGGTTGCCCAAATGTATAAAATGTATATATCTGTGTGATGATGCGAGGCCAAGCTGCGTTGCCACATTTTCCCAAGGACATGAGGAAATCCCCTTAAAAAGTAAGTATAACACTGTTCATAAACTATAAGGTAAAATTTGGATGGTAAACATATTATGTTTTTTTTTTCTACTAGTGTGCTGTACAGAGTATATAAAATATTAAAACACCGTTCACAAAGAATTAAAAGCTTTGACAAACGGAAGAGCAAACATATTTAAAATAAAATTATCTATAAACAAAAAATTTTTCTTCTAAGTTTAAACCGATTTGAAAACAATTTATTTATATCTTTTGCTGCTTTTTTTTTAATCTCGCAAATAGTTAAATATTTCTGATTTTCTTCGTCAAATTTATTATTTTCCACGTTAATTACTGTGCAAGAATGTATTCTTAGATTCGGAATAAAAGTATCTATAACACGGTTTGTAAATTGTAAGTTACAGTTTGGATGGTAAGTATATTACGTTTTTTATACCAGTGTGCTAAAATAATGATCTTCCCTTACTAATATAAAAAAGTAAATTTTTTCATTGTTTTCATGTCCTCGGTATGTAAATGAAAAAAAGATTTGACGAGAATAAGAACTGCATTTATTGATATAAAACCACTTTTATTTAACTACAACGTTTCGACTCTGCCGCAGACCTATAAATATGGCCTGTATATAGTCGCCTCAAAGCAACAGTAGGACATCTAAAAAAATGCAAAACTGAGATTTTATCTGCCTTTATGAAGTTAAAAATGCTACTTTAATCCAGTCAGATCGAGTGAAACACAAATATATACATAATGAAGTCGTAGCTGCTATCCAGAAGGGACATGGTTAAATATAAGAGTGTGAACAATTAAAGTGCTATCTTCCTTCTTATAAAATTTATTTATTAAAGCCTACGCGTTTCGGTCTGAGTTAGAGGTCTTAGCACACAATTGCCGAAATTACACGAAATCAAACGAATTACAAACACAGGTAAATAACATGTCACCAATAGAACAACTAAAAACACAACTCAGGTTGTGTTTTTAGTTGTTCTATTGGTGACATGTTATTTACCTGTGTTTGTAATTCGTTTTAAATGTCAAGTTTTACGTAATTAGGTTGTCTGTTGACCAAGGCGCGCCCTACCTATGGCAATTGTGTGCTAAGACCTAACGTCCTGATGATGGTCTACTCAGACCGAAACGCGTAGGCTTTAATAAATAAATTTTATAAGAAGATAGGACTTTAATTGTTCACACTCTTATATTACAAATATATACTTTGTGGCGTCACTGTTTTCTCTTTAGAAACATAACTTTGTGTTCCACTGGATAAAGGCAGCATTTCTAAAGGCGTAAGGCAGGTATCTTAATTTCGCGATTTTTTTTTGCTGCTCTATTCTTACTGTTGCTCTGAGGCGACGATATGTTGAATAATGGGCAATATATAATAGATTCTGCAAATAAGTGAAACAAACAGAACGAATACGACATGGAACCCAAATGGTGGCAATGCAATTTGTTGTGTGTTGCGGTTAAATAAAAGTGGTTTCATATTAATAAATATAGTTCCCGTCAAATCCTTTTTCATGTAAATTTTTCCCTCAGCAGCGCGTAAAAGTCCATGTTTCTGGACCAAATTGTGTGCAAAAACGTAGTTATTTACTGATACTGTTGTTTTCAAGTTTAAGTGAGTAATTAATTATTATTTGATATTCTACTTTATTCTAGATTAGTTAATTTTTCTCTTATTTATATATTGCTAATCCTACCTAACGCAAAAAGCACAAACGGTTGCGTGAGGGAAAGTGTTACTTTCTGCATCTGTTATGAAAATAAATTGGTTTAGATATTCCTCAAGAATTTCCCATTGGCACAATAGTAACCTTTATTTGATTTCAGATCGATTGTATCTCCACGGCCAACCTGCAACCTTTCCTGCCTGCTTTTTCCATGATGGGCACATTATTATTATAATGTTTGTATTATATTAGCGTAATTTTATTTATTAAAATTAATTTGTAAATATTTAAAAAAAAATAAAATATGGTACTCATTTATTGGAACCTGGTTATTTGAGCCGCCAAATGATATTAACAGCCACAAGCAGCTTTTAATTAACAAAGTTAAAAGGTACAGAAAATAAGGCTACAAGGTTAGAAAGCAGAAACACGTAACTTTAATAAATACAGTAAAAACAGTTTCGTTTTAACTAAACAGTTGAATTCTATTCTGTAAAAAAACATTATTCTGAAAAAATAAAGCGTGAGTGTTTTACCATGCGCGTACGCAGGATTTTTTTAGAGAGAGATATTAATTTCGGGGTGGTTATAAAAATAAAAAGTATTAAATTTATTAGAAAATATGGAATTTTTTAATATAAAACAGGAATTTGTACTAATTTGAATTTTGAGGTAGGTTTTAACCTTACAAATTTCTCCCCCTACGCACGCGCCTGAGTTATTATACAATATTTTCTACACTCTGTGTATTCAAAAAATGAGTTGTATAGATGCAAAACCGGCCAGGTCAAAAAAAAAACCTCAAAATATGAGTTATTACTACTAGTCTATAGTTTAAGTTCTTCTACACCAGACAATAATTTAATTTCAAAACCCGCTGATAGTATATGTACGATTATTTCACTCATGTGTTAAAAGTCCCGTAAGATGAGTGAAGTTTTTTAAAATTACAGCGATAATTTTTTTTTGACGTTATGTCAATTAAAAAAAATTACACCGATAATTTTTTCCTGTCATTTTCTTGGTTGTCATATTAATAATAAATACCACTCGAGCAGTTTGTGTTTTCATTCGTGAAATAATCCCCTAAATACCACTCGAGCTTTAAAATTACTGATAATTTTTCACTCTTACGTGTTTTCTTTGCAAATTTCACTCGTCCTGCGGACTCGTGAAATGATAGAAAACACGCAATCGTGAAAAATTATCGGTAATTTTTATGCTCTCGTGGTATTATGCCCGATAATTTTACTTAAGTTTCCGTTTAAATTCAAAATTAAAATTCAACTACAAAACCTGCTATAATTTTTAAATAGTAACATTTTTAGCACTACCAACATTTGGATTTTATAAAATTGGTTTTTCGTCGAAAAGTTAAAAATACCATTTGTCAAATTGCCTGCTAGAGGTTTTTCTCACATATCTCAAAATCAGCTGGAAATTACTTGGCAGGTTTTGCATCTATACGACTCAAATAGTCTTAAAACTTTCATTTTACTACGTATTACATTTCTTTAAATTCCTAGTAAAATATCATTAAATCATTAAAACAGAAGAAAAAAAGTGAGGTATAGGACCATGAATTAACAATTTATTATTTTTTACAGAATGTGTTATAAACAAATGTTTTAATTCGCACCCGGTCTCGATTTTCCATTACCTATAACAGAATGTAATGACAGAAAATCGTGGCATTCATGTCTCTAGGACGTAATCTTCTTTTCTATGTGTTTAATAAAATATATTCATAAACCAGCTTTTTTCTTTTTCCGGCCATTTTACTCTGGCAGGCACTGATTTTGCTTTCGCGCTTGACCCCGATAGCACTGTAATAGAATTAATATATTAATCTAATGACAAAAAGTAAACACGACCATTGTCTAGTGTTCCGTGAAACGGAACACTTATGGAATGAATCACTTTGGTGTCCGTCCGTCCATCTGTCACAGGCGATTTTCTCTGAAACTCTCGCTGAAACTACACGACGTAAAAATTTGAAATTTGGAACAGAGATAGAGTGTGGTGGCCCAATTATAGACGTGAAGTATAAAAAGTTAAATTTTGATTCTGGGGGTTAATTTGGGGGGTAAATTAAGAAATGAAAAAAAAAATTGACATCGTGTAGGGTATCAATGAAAGCTTATTGAAGCACGAATTCAACGATATAATATGATGAATTTTTTTAATGCGTTTTTTTTGACAATTTTCGGGAAAAACGCTTAAAAATTGCTCTCCTCCACCCTTATTACTAGAAGGATTGCTCTGAAAAATCTGAAAAAAATAATGGGCATTGAGAATTAGGTGTAGATTGAACGAAAATTATCAGGATTAAAAAATTCTAGCACAGTCAATTGTTATAAACAATTTAATTGTTTATTTCCTTATAACTGCTGAACCACTAGTTTTAGAGAAAACGTTTTTTGACAAAAAATATTTCTCACACTGTGAGGAACAACTTTTGTTCTTACACATTTTTCAAAATTTTTAATTTGGCCCACTTAGCTCCGCGCATACGCGATGCGATACGGCGTTGGTGAAGTCGGCGGCAGGTAGCGCGGCAGATTGGCGGAGATCGGGCGGCCGAGGTTTGCTCAGTGGGGGACTGATGGCACGGAACACTAATTGTGCAAGTATAGCTTGCACTTGACCGATTTTTTATTTCTAAGATTTTTTCCATATTATTTAATATACGTGCACCAAATTTAAAATCAATATATAATTCCTTTCGAAAGTTATCGCACATGTATATGCATACCTAATGGTAAATATAATATAATATAATATGATAAATTGTTATCTCATCCCAAACTTTTAACTACGTATAGTCCGGCCATGTTCGGAAATAATGACAATATAGCATAATTTTCGGTTTATGTGTCCAAATATCCTAAAATGACATGCGCATGCGATATGCTACATTCTGACATTCCCTCTTAAACCAGCTTGATATACAACAATAAATCGTTATTAAAATTAGCTTATTTCAACAACCAGAAACAAGGAGAGTCAAGTAGTATTGCTTAAATTTCACAAAATATATAAGCCTACCCTTCGCTAAAGCAGCGCCACTCAAAAATTATAGGTCGATTTTTCCCTTTAAGTAATGTACATACAAACTTGAAATCGAAAAATAATTTTTTTTTGGAAGTTGTTACGGCAACAGACAGACCGACAAAAACAAGGAAATGTTTTTTGTCATACAGGGACCCTAAAACGTCAATAAATACAAAAGTATTGGATTGTTTTTTACAAATACAATACTTTACTCAGCAAGCAAAATAAGAGTTTAATATAGTGAAAATTGTTTCTTATTCTAAAAATATTTTTAAATTCATAGAATGTTCCAAAACTTATTTATAAAAAATATATATATACTCGTACTTACTTTTTGGCCCTTTCCTAATGCAAGGGCTACAATTCGTTTGGAACGATACATTTGTCACAAACATACACGAATAAATATAAATACAATGCTAATATACGCACACTAATACTTCACGATGTCAATCGTTTACGACGCCCGGACTATTAGTTTCTGGTCTTTAAAATCTTTAGTAAAAAGACACAAGCATGTATAATTCAAGAAAATAAAAAATACCACGTGAGAAAACATGTATTACGATGTTGCCAATTCAACAGGCTTCGTAAAAGCACAGGGGTAACTACAGGCTTCGAATAATGCGTAGGGTGTATACAGTGTGTATTTATTTTACACGGATTATCTAGAGCGCCCCCTACTAAGCGAAGTAGTGAACTGAATCGCGTATGTTTTGCGATGGTAGGGTATAAATTTGAAGCCCTAGCAAAAATTTGGTTACTTGCTTCCTAACAGATGGCGTGAAGGTTGACCACTTTATACACGCTTATTTTTAGGAAGCCCAAAGTCGGGCTTCGTATTGACGGAGTGGGCTTCGAATAAACAGTGAAATATGTCATTTTTGGCTTCGTAAGGGAGGGTAATGCGTCTATATATATATATATATATATATATATATATATATATATATATATATATAGGGTGTTATGAAATTCACTGCATATATTTGAATGAGTGACTCCTGGGGTAGTCTACAGACATACCCAATACTTTTTTCCCCTCAAATCGCACTTTTTTTTTATTTTAAAAAATACCCTAAACCACCCCCGTATCCGACGCTTCTAAAGAGTCTGACGTCATACCTTCAAATATTATGAAGAAAAACAAATGATCCAGCCAGGGTGTTGCCAAACTTAAATATTATCGTGAAATCTCATTTTATCAATTGTAGTGAAAACCGAAAATAATCCAATTTTTAATTCCACAGATATACTTTACCAAAAAGGTCTATTTTAATTTAACAGCAATTTACTTAATATGGGAATGGGATTTTCCTGTGAGAAATTAGACGTATCGAATCTATCTAAATTTTGTGTCATATCACTATAGAACTTTTCGGTTGTAATTTTCAAAACAAGGGAATCGGTGTCAGTGTAGAGTAATACCGCGTTGTTGCCGTATTTTGGCTTAATAAACCCGTACAAAAAGTCATATATAATAGTCTTGGATATTTCCAAGATGCTGAAACCCACGTAAATCGGTTTATTATATGTGACTTTTTGTTTTTTCATCTGGATAGCTACCAGGTTCTCGTTAAAAATAGTGCGATCTTTAAAATGAGGTTTCGAGATTAACGCTTCAGCTCCCAACCTTCGACCAATATTTTCCCAATGAGAAACAAGTTTAACATCTACCCGTTTCTCCACATTTTCCATCGTTTTCCCAAACACAGCGTTGTTCATCAGTTTGAAAAAGTCTTCTTCATACTTATTTTGCGCTTGATTGCGCATCGCTGTGTTTAGGTCAATGTATTTCTTTAGCCACGGTGATTGGTCAAAAGATATAACGCGATGAATTGTGGTGAACTTAAGCCCATAATCTAAAGCCTGACGCAAATTTTGGTAATGAATTATATGGTTATCTTTCTTTTTCAAATTTGGAATTAATTTTTCAATGTCTTGGAATTTTGATTCTGGTGGAGCTATTGATTGTGGACAAAAGGGTAGTTCGTTGTGTAAATAATGCAACTGTTCGGGGTATTCTAAATCTACCTCTAATATATAGCCCGTTTTAGAATCATTCGCGACATTCATGTACTCTAAACTATGAATTTCGGTCTCATCCAACCACTTAAAATTCCCCGTTGGTAAATATTGTGACATAGCCGCACCATCTAGATTGGTGGCGTCCAAATACATGATGTAGGAAGTAGGTTTGGAAGCGTCATAATGAGGTATAAATTTATTGTTAGCAAAAGTTTTTCTAACGCTACACTGACTGGCCCCACCGCGAATACCGTGTTTAAAGAAGTGTACCATGTCTAGATCCTGCCACGCTCTTTTCCGCACAAAAGAAGAATTTTACTTTTATTTACCCTTCATAATTAAAAATTCAAAGTTCGGTAGAAATTAAAAACAAAGTATTGAGAAGTTCCAAAATTAACTCACGTAAAGAGTTGAGTTGAATGCGAGAGGCTTGCGCATGCGTGCCAAAAAAAAATGCCCTAGCTCCAATGCCGGAGAGAGGGGGGTTTTTGAGGGCGCCACTGTTTTTAAAGCCGGGCTAAAAACAGAAACCCTCCTAGATACTATTGGGACCTCGCTTTCAACTCACTCCGAAACTAAAGTCAACATATTAAAAGAGAAAACCAACTGGAAGCTGCGTTGTCTGGTGAGGCAAATAAAACACTACCTTAAAAACAAATTTACAATTATATTTACAAACGTTTAAGAATGAGATATAGTGAGTGGTGTGACCACGTTGACGATATATTTACAAACGTGTAAGGAAAAGATATTGTGGGTCGTGTGACCACGTTGACGTTTACCTTTTTTTTGTAAATACAAAACTTAAACCCTGAGGGGGAATGAAAGGAAAAATATTAATATTCGAATCGATTCGACTCTAGGCGCTAACAATAGTTATTATAAATATATACATTACATACGTATATGCGTATAGTAAGGCTATCAAAAAAAATCAGTTATAATAATTAAAAGTTGCCTGAAAGGGGTGTCGCCCCTGATGAGGATATCCGGGCTCAAGGATGGAATAGCCCAGTCCGCTTCGCTGACTCCCAGCACCAAGACAGCCAGCTCTCAGCAAAGGAGACAGCCTGCTCCGAGCAAAAGCTAATGGCTGATGTGCCTCTCAGCAAAACTTTTGCAGCCAGATTCTCCAATGCTTGTCCGGTCTAATTTGACAATCAAAAGTTTTAAACTGACAAGTGTAAGAATAAGACAACTAAGTTTTATTCTAGGAACTTATTTCTGAGCTTTTTCGCAAATTTATCAGGAAAAGTACAATTTTATTACGTACTTTCAACAATAATAGAACTAAATTCATTACGGTAACTCGTTCCAAGATGAAAATCATTTGGAAACCAAGTAAATCGCTGAAATATCACAATAATTCACAAGTTTTTAATGACAAGGACAGGACAAAAACCTGTCAAAATATAACTGATCAACTATAAGATCTTAATTTAAACCAGTGCTAAATCTTAACCTTTCTTAGTGAATCTGGACGTTGGTGTCCCCCAGTAAGAAGACAGCCTGGAGTCTCCCAGTAAAAAGACAGAAGCTGTGGGGTTGTCTCCCAGCAAAAAGATTGCTGTCTCCCAGCAAAAAGAAGTTCGTAGTTCCCCAGTGAAAAGACCCTGATAAACAAAAGGTATGCGTCAAGGCAAGGTAAAATTCAGGTACAATGCAAATATAATTTCAAACATATTAAATTTAAATAATAAAAAAACTATTACTGGCTGAAGGCCATTTATTATTCATCATTATTCATTTAAAACAAGAAAGTGAAACCGAAAGAAAATATTTTGAATTAAACTGTGACATCAGGTCCAAAAAAAGACAAACAGGCGTTATCGTAGCCCATGATTTGACAACAAAAAAAATTAAGATAAAATTTACATAAGAGTAGCCGTTGTACACTACTGTGCACAGAAAAATATTCATTATAAACTAATTATATTTACATAAGTAATGCAGATACAAAAATATTAACAATTAAATTATACTGGCAAAAAAAAACCAAAATAGTTAGGTAATCGCTTAAATTACACTAAAGAAAAGTTATAGCCGCAAAATACAATGTCATCAAATTTAGAACTGTAAATATAATCAAAAGGTAAAATTCAGTATTACTATTACTAACCGTATGCATCAAAATATAGTAAACGTAGCTTAATATATACGGATATAAATTAACCATACAGTATCTGTAAGCGTAACCCAAGAATGATCAAATACCACAGTGAGTAGTTAACGGTACTATATTACACCCACCCTGAAATTTTGTAACCAAATATCATAATTAAGGATAAGCCTTGCCAATGTCATACATAATCTTGATTATAAGCTAGTTAACAAAAGAGAAAAAATAAAATAAATATGAAAATCACTACCAAACATTTAAATTGCCGGTCTCTAGCGCTATCAGCTGATATTCCAAAACACAAAATATTAATTTTGCCAAAATGGCTATTGATTATTAACATAATTAGTTGACAAAAAAAAACATCATTAAATTCAAATTCACGTATAGACACCAATAACTAACTCACTATGGTTATGAATACAAAATAACAAAATAAAATTTAACCTTGGGTCACCCTGTACGGTTTTAACCAACATTATCAAAGGAATGCACCAAATCAAGCTAGAATAGCTGACAAAAAAAATTAGGTATCGATAGGAATTTGACCTAAAACATGTGAAAGTCAAAGTCACCCCATCCAATTCTTAATAAACAAAAAACCCGCTGTAAATAATTTACCTACTAAGAAATGTAGCGATCTACTCGTATTTAGAAAATCTTTAATTACAGAATAACTAATTAAAAACGTGGACGTCGTAACAAAAGAAAATAGCATCAAAAGAAAATTAACAAAAATTAATTAAAATAGCAGTTTAAACGCGGAATTCTGTGTTTTTAAGGGTTTAATTGCGGCAAAAGGGCTTACCTGTCGATTTTGTGTCGGGTCTAAATTAACATATCGGCGATTTATCGCATAAATCCGACTAAAAAGTTGAAATTCTTCCACCCAAAAACCGGTGCCACACGCGATCTTCCCAAATCGTATCGATTTTTTTGTCCCCAAAGTGACGACACAACGGGGTTGTTTCTAAGTATACTTCGGTACACAATCAGGTACATTTCCGAAGGCTTTGGTTCGATGGTATTCCCTTCAACGCATTGGCACGATGTTCTGCCAGTAAAAATTAACTTAACCAATGAACAACGGCAATATGCCAACAATTAAATACATTTCTCCGTCTCCATAAACCGACATTCACTAATAGTTTGGTACAATTCATTGTAGTTTGTAGAATTGGAAACAACTTACGATCGTCGTCAACCAGTAATCCATGGATCAACATTAGAACCCAGAGGTGCAACTTGGGCTCCCTAGGTGGCACAGGCATCACCTAAAACTAATTGTTGAAAAAGGGATGTCATCCCTTACCTATTTTAACCAAAAGTTGGGAAATACGACCTTAAATAAATAGCAGCTTCTAGACTCGTCCTAATTACTAGTGAAATAAGACAAAATGGGCAACTAACACAATCGGAACTCAGAAATCCAATACCTCGTCTGACCTCTATCGTCCAACTCATAAAGCTGTAGCAACTGAATCCCATATTTTCTATTTCACGAAACGACCACCTGCGATCACAGGTAGAGACCGATACCGAACCCAAACTGCAAAACCAAGGGTCCTGTAACTCGAAAAGAACAGATTCCATGGTTTCCGGGCTTCGACATTCTCACTAACAGCAACAGAGGGCGGCTCGGTACAGTAAACTCAGGTTTTTCAACAGGTTCGACCAAAGAAATTACAGCTGTTCAAATGTCAAAAATGACGTGTTATTTCGTCATGTAAACAAATTCTAATTTATATTAATAGCCAAATATAGTTTTTAGGGCCAAATTCGGACATATTTCCCTAGGGATTAACTATACAGAATGAGGGAAAACAAGGCTGAATCCAAGACAGACTAGTGACGGAAAATTTATAAAAATTAAATTCGAGGTTAGGAAAAATTTTGACTAAATGGAAAACAAACCAAAATAAAACGTTCAAGGAATAAGTGAATATATTCAAAAAGGTAGGACTAAATCCTAGAAATCAACTAATCGCTGCGATAGCTATCATAATAATATCTTAATTTCGTACGACAAAAACAGACCGTAATAACTCCCCCTCTCCTACGAAAGGAGGGAAATTCTCTAAAGAAAATTAGCCGACGATAAGTACTCCAAAAATCTACAGTATTTACCAGGTAAGGCAAAAATTAACTCGGAGCTCCGGGGGTATTCCCCTAGGAAGCAACGGACGAGAGTGAAAGATACTAGTGGATCGCTACTAACAAAATTTATACTCACACAACCAGAAGAAAAACTAAACCAAAAAGAAACTCTGACATGACATGACTGGTCTGAGTGTTTCTGACGGCAGCCACCATATCCGCACCGAAAAGTCAACTGTGCCTCAATGGTATAGTGGCCACATAGACCAAAACTGGGAAGACATGTCCCCAGCTCCGGAATTTCCACCAAGGTCATAATACACCCGTACTCATCACATCAGTCCCTCAAAAAAGAAAATAAGGAAATAAGATACTAAAGGTATGGTCTGGGTTTGGCAAAAACATACTAAGTTAAAGTTAAAGATTAAGTTTTAAAAGAGAAGTAAGACAGTGACAAGCCAAACCGGGTTCGTAGATCGTGGCACGCTTGACGGCAGCCAACCACTTCAGCACCAAGACAACTAAATGTGCTTTTTATAGTGTAGGGCCACGTAGATCGGTCCGGATTTGACACCCGAGAAACCGAAATTTCCGCTAGGCCAAGCATCACCAAGGCCGACAACCCTAGCCAACCCAAATTAACCGACAAAAGGAATCAAATGAAAATTCATGAACCAGTGTGGTTCCAATACAAGGACGAAAACAACCCACGGCATGATGAGGTAATTCCCCCAAACTGCCTACCAAGACCTTACTTACTAAAAATAATACCCACAGCTTAGCGGATTACTAAACCCACTAACTCAGGTAATCGCCAACCAATATATTAGGATAACCAAAATAATTCCAAAATAAAAATCAACTTTGGTCCCCTTGCCGCTAGACAACCAGCGACCCCTCCAAGAGTATCCGGGGTGGAATAAAACTTCAGGGTGCGAAAAGCACATCCTGGTAACATTAACCCAAAGATGATAAGGGGGCTAGCATTGCGTAACACTCGAAGAAAGCGTGAGGTACCTCGTGTACTAGCCTCACTCCGGAGCGTCCCAGAACAGATATCCAACTGACACGCGTCAAGTCAACCAAAGGGTGGAAAAACTAAAAAGAAAAGAGAACTAATATACAACCAAGGTAATTTAAGAAGAGAAAGGGATAGCCCATATGTTCCACCGAGTATAAGGAAGTGAATTATAGTATACACCAAACTAAAAGATGCACCGAATGGGTAGCACACCGGTTCCTGTACAAAACAAAATAAATTAGGTAGGGTACTCTGAAAGGTGGCACTGCCACCGGCCTGTCGCAACCTAATAGGCCGACTTGAGTTCAGGCCGAACAAAGTAGCTTGGCCCTCCCCTGGCCCGCCGAACAAGTTCGATGGGCAAACTGTTACCCCAGGGGTCAGACTTCCGCCCCCCCCCCCCTGAACAACCCTTCCAGTCGGTCTGCTCTCCGAAGGATCAATAGTTCCAACAAAGGACGTCGAAGCGACATTCGGTAGCACCCAACACCGCGCAGCCTATAAAAGGAGATAGGGACAAATAAGTCAAAATCGGGAAAGTTCTATTTTGTCTAGTTAAACTATAGACCAAATATAGAACGACAAACTAGGGGTCTAGGTACAAAGACTTAGGCCAGTCAAATCCAGGATAACGAAAATAGCAAGTCAAATAAGACTATAAAGAAATATCAAGGTAAAATTAAATTAATAATTGAACACAAGAAAAGATGAGGTAAATCAAGGGAAGGTAAGAAACACCAAGTCAAATACTTAAATAAGACTTGAAGATATCAAGGTAAAATTAACCGAATAATTAAACCCAAGGTAAGATAAAGTAACAAAGCCAATGACTTAAATAAGGCTTGGAAGATATGAAGGTAAAATTAACTGAATAATTAAACCCAAAATAAAATAAAGTAATAAAGATAAGGTAAGATAAGATAATCAAGGTAAGGTAAGATAATCAAGGTGAGGTATGATAATCAAGGTAACGTAAGGTAATATAAGAAAGTCACAATTAGGACACTAAATCAGATCAAGCTAGGATAACGAAATCACTCAGCAAGATACAGATTAAGGTCATAAGTCAAATCAAGTTGCGGTAAATTAAGTTATCCAAAACAAATTGTCAAGTATCATTGCAATTAGTGTTCTACGAAATTCAAAGATAGGTAAATTTAAGGTAAGTTCAAATAAGGTAAATTTAAAGGTAAGTTCAGATAAGGTACATTTAAGGTAAGTTCAGATAAGATAAATTTATAGTTACTAAAAGATATTAATGAATTAATGACTCAAATAAAAATATGCTAAATTTCAGGTAGTTGAACTAACAAATAAAATAAACCATCGCCTTAAGAGAAAAACAAACTAATGACCATGTGTCGTGTCTACTCCCATCTCGTCTCGCGCCAAGATGGGCGTCTGCAAGACACCGCCAAAAGAAAAAAAACTCTAAGTTAATGTTTCTAAAGCCACAAAAGTTAAAGAAATTGAAAGATAAGGTAAAGGTAGACGATGCCATAAGAAAAGACGTAAAGCGATGATAGCAAGTAAAAGTAGTAAAAATGCTGAAGGCAGACTTACTACGCGCAATAGAAGCACGTTGGCTGAAGGCATATCTTGCCACGGCTTTCGGAGGGCTCCTACCTCCACTAGTTCACCAGTGCAGCACAATTCTAAGCGATAGTGTTCAAATCCATCCAGTCTCGCGCCCAGGTGGATCTAAACACCACTGCGTCCGCCACTGCAGGGCATGAAAAAAAAAGGTATTAAAGGAAAACGGAATCAGGTAACATTAAAGAAAAATATTTAAAGGTAAAACTAATCATTATCTGAACTCTCATTTGCGGTCGATGGATTATACAGTTTGAGATCTTTTACGTGCCAAACACCTTTACTTTGTCCTGCTCGATCTTGAAGTTCGTAGGTGCTGGACCCTGTTTTCTTCTTAATAATGAACGGGCCCACATAAGCCGGAGCCAGTTTGGCACTATAATAGTTCGCGGCATCGGAAAGACTTTTGTTTTTAAGCCAAACTTCTTGTCCAGGTGCATACTCAACGGGTCGTCTAAGTAAGTTGTATCTTCGTTGATGTTTAACATGGGATGACTTGATTTTATCCTGGACTTCGCGATACAATTTCACAAAGGCGGTGGTTTTCCTGACATAATCTTGAAGGTCTGCATAGGTGTTAGCAGTCTCTTCTGCAAAGTCTTGTCCGTACAATTTATGTTCTCTCCCAAAATTAAGAAAATGCGGAGTAAATCCAGTGGTCTCGTGTCTTGATGTTCGCAAAGCACAGCCTATAGAAGCTAGGTTCTCGTCCCAGGTACGGTGGTTATTGTTCTTGATATAAGTTCGCATCATGGTCTTTACGACTCTGTTGACTCGTTCAGTTGGATCGGCTTGTGGGTGATAAGATGTTGTGTAGAATAACTTGGTTTTATAGCGTTGACAAACATTTTGAAATTCCTTGGACTTCATCTGTACCCCATTATCACACATTAAGAACTGTGGCGATCCAAACATTAGGAAAATACCTTCTTCAACCTGTTCGGTGAGGGATTTAGCTGTCGCTGAACGAGAAGGAAATAAAACTGAGAATTTGGTGAAATAATCGGTAACCACAAGAACGTAAGTGTTACCTGATCTCGAACGAGGAAACGGTCCAATATAATCCAGGCTGATACACTGCCAAGGTTGATTTATTGCAGGACGATCACCCATTAATCCTTCGGGAGGTTTTTGTTCTACTTTGTGCTGGGCACAAACTCGACAAGCTTTCACATAACTCGTGACGTCACTCCTCATCTTAGGCCAATAATAACGTTGACATACTTTCCAGTAGGTCTTGAATCCGCCCACGTGACCTGAAGCAGGTATATCATGGCAACGAGCGAGTATCTTGCGCCTTTTATCCTTAGGAACGACAATTTTCCAAGAGCTGGATGGAGTACTAAGGTCCGGATGATTGGTTCTTGCATATTTATACAACATGTTGTTTTCTACACGCCAAGCAGGAAATTTGTCCGGTCGTTGTTCAAGCCTTACAAACATATTTTTATACCATCCATCAGTGGTGGAAGACATCGGAACATCACTATCATCGGTGTCAATAGCTTCTGCGGAGAGAGGAACGGATCTAGACAGAAAATCGGCAACAATGTGCTCTTTATCAGGGCGATGGATTAAGGTAAAATCATAGGGTTGCAGACGAAGCGCCCATCGCGCTAAACGACCTTGAGGGTCTTTTAGTCTGTGCAGCCATAGTAACGAGTGGTGGTCAGGTACTACCGTGAAGTGTACCCCTTCCAAATAATGTCTCAACTTCTCCACACTCCAAATCACTGCCAAACACTCTTTTTCGGTGACTGTATATTTCATTTCTTGTTTAGTCAGTGAACGCGATAGGAAGCATATTACTTTTTCACCATCATCAAAAGTCTGTGTTAAAACTGCACCAAGGCCATATGCGCTTACATCGGTTTGCAGGACAAAAGGACGGTTAAAATCAGGACAGGTAAGTATCGGTGCTGTAACCAAAGCTTCCTTGATCGCTTTAAAGGCTCTATCACAGTCGGTTGTCCATAACCATCTGACATTTTTCTTAGTCAAGTTAGTTAGCGGAGCTATGGTGCATGAAAAATTCGGAACAAAGCGACGGTACCAAGATGCTGTACCAATAAATCGGCGAATTTCTGTGACATTCTTCGGTGGTATAATATTTACAATTGCCTCAACTTTTAATGGATCTGGTCGGAGTCCCTGACGGTCCACAACATATCCTAAGTACTTCAATTCTGGCAGGCAAAACTGACATTTTTCTAGTGAAACTATGAGTCCCGCTTCATGTAGTCGGTCGAAAACTAAGCCCAACAGACGTAGGTGTTCATCAAAGTCCTGAGATATGTGAATTTTATCATCCAGATATACCATGACCGCTGGTTGAAGGTCTGCTCCAAGGACGGTATCTACTATGCGCTGCCAAGTTGCTGGTGAATTGGTTAAACCAAAAGGCATGCGACGGAACTGAAATAGTCCTCTTCCAGGGACGGTAAATGCGGTATATTCACGCGAAGATTCACTCAAGGGAACTGTCCAAAATGCGGATTTGATATCGATGGAACTGAGGTAAGTTGCATCTCTCAGGCGGTCCAAAATGGAAGAAATGTACGGCAGGGGATATGCATCTTTCTTGCTCAAACTGTTCAAAATTCTGTAATCTACACAAAACCTGTAGGAATCATCCTTTTTGCGCACTAAACATATCGGACTAGACCAGGCACTCTTCGAAGGTTCGATGACTCCGTCTTCCAACATTTGTTTAAGATCTTCATCGATAATTTTCTGCTTAAATGGAGACACAGGATAATATCTTTGTTTGACAGGCTTCGTACCTGGCTCCACTTCAATAACATGTTCAGCCACCTTACAACATCCCAGGCCTGTACCCATTAAAGCAAGTTTTTCTTTGACCAAGTTATCAAGAGTCATTCGCTGAGCAATAGTAAGGGTACTCTCATCCCGTATGCTAAGTACTTGAGTAGAATTCAGTTCATCTGCGAAATGCCAAACATCTTGATTTAAATCTGGCACGATTCCCATGCTCTTCCAGAAGTCAACTCCCAAAATTAAGGTATGAGCCAGTTCAGGCAGGACTAACACATCTATCATGCGGGTTTTCCCCATTAAACTAAACGGCACTTGCATGTAACCAATAGCAGAACAGCTCTCTCCATTAGCAACTGTACATCTTGTTTCTTTACCTAAAAGTTGTAGTCCTAAACTCCGTAGCAACTCATATCCAGGAAGGCCAACAAGTGGTCGAGTGGCACCAGAATCCAGCAAACCTCGTATAGGGGTACCTATAATAGAAACTTCCAAATAAGGACGTTGATCTCCTCGTGCGTGGCTGATGAAATCTAGAAGAATTTTGGATGAAAAATCAGAATCATTGGTCGATACACGCTTGGTATTGGGAGAAATCGTACGACCTATTGATTTCCCCGGGAAGCGTTTCCCGAATTAGCACACTTTGGGCAAGATCTTACAGTGACATTAGGTGTTCCACACCGATAACAGTGGGTTTTTCTAGGGCCTTGACAATCTCGATTAAAATGTCCAGTTTGTTGACAATTCCAACAGACTAATTCTGTGTTGACATGTCTCACTTCATTGACCTTAGTTGGAGGTAAGGCTTCTTGCATATCTGAGACGAAGGCGAAATCAGGTTCTACAAATCCTTGTCGTTTACGAGAAGGAGGTACATAATGTTCTGCACGGTATTTCTTGGCGTCTAAAATCATACACTGCTCCTCTAATTCTTCTAATGAGTTCATTATTGGTAACTGAGTGGTGTAAAAAGGAGCTAAATTTCTATTTATCATATCCAACTTTGCATCCTCACTGAGGGAACCATAACGCCGAAACAGAGCCTGCATGCTTGAATGATAGTCCACTATGCTTTCTGATGGATCTTGAGTCCTCTCGAGCATTTCTTTAAAGAGTCGAGCACGATAATCTGGTGGTTCAAAGTGTCTGCAAAGCAGTTCAGCAAGTTCTCTCCAGTTGTTAAACCAGGAACGGTTCGCTCTAAACCAATTCAAGGCCTTGCCTTCAAATAAATCTATGGTAGACTCAAACAATTCTCTTTCTGATACATTACGAGCCAATCTCAGCTCGTTTACTCTCTCTAAGAATCCATGGACTGATATACTCTTGGGATCTCCTGTAAATTTAAGGACCCATTTTTCAATACGTAGTGCCTTGAAGTTCGACACTGGCTATCTATTCGGGGTTGAACCATGTTGAGTTGGTCTAGGCACTTCATCTTCTGACGAATCATCAGAATCAGAGCATCCCGAGCGTGCGGCATCCAATAAAACACTCAAGTTGGGATCTCGTCTGGATACTTGCTCTAGCTTGTCAAGAGCAGATAAGGTTTCTGCAATCAATATTGCTCGTGCGTCAGCATCCTCTGACGACAGTTGGCTAACTGGTACACGATCAATTCGGTTGAGAAGATGGACCAAGTGTGTCTGTAGACGTTCGAATTTGGTCTTGGCTTTTTTTCCAGAAACGGACTTAATCGGCAATCTAGTCTTCCTCAAGTTAGTCGCCACATAAGCTTTTTCTTCAGCAAAATCCAGATCATAGGGAGGGTGACTTATAGACTTGCTTACTTTCTCCATCTGCAACAACGGTCTTAAAGACGCTCGAAGGCTATCGACAGTTTTCGTTTCATCAGCTGGAATGCCACGAACTTGCAACTCATAAATGAGCATATCCTTTCTAAGGTGATGCACTCTCATACTGTAATCCATCGTAACTTATTACGAGTCAAATAATACACAAGCAAAAATAAATTTAAAGAAAAATCAATAAGAAATTAACACTGATTGCACTTGACACTGCAAACTGCAAATAATTTGCACAACTAAATGTTCAAGTAATTTTCACTAATTAAACTTCACCAAAAAGATTAAAAAAAAATAAACCGGCCAGGACAGCGAAGTCCTAACAGAAAGAATAACAAAAACCCGTCAGAACAGCGAAGTTCTGACGGCTAAGACAAAACAATAGGTAGGCCGCAAAAAAAATATTGCATTATCAGCAAAAAATCTCATCAGAGGTAAGACGACATATCAGAAGCGCAAATATCGATAAATGAAAATTAAAAAAAAATAATTTTGATAATGTTAGTACCAAAGTGCTCTATCTGATCTCACCAAACGCTGCTTCTTTTTGTTTAAACCCCCACGTTGGGCGCCAAAATTTGCCACGCTCTTTTCCGCACAGAAGAAGAATTTTACTTTTACTTACCCCTCATAATTAAAAATACAAAGTTCGGTGGAAATTAAAAACAAAATATTGAGAAGTTCCAAAATTAACTCACGTAAAGAGTTCAGTTGAATGCGAGAGGCTTGCGCATGCGTGCCAAAAAAAATGCCCTAGCTCCAATGCCGGAGAGAGGGGGGTTTTTGAGGGTGCCACTGTTTTTAAAGCCGGGCTAAAAACAGAAACCCTCCTAGATAGTATTGGGACCTCGCTTTCAACTCACTCCGAAACTAAAGTCAACATATTAAAAGAGAAAACCAACTGGAAGCTGCGTTGTCTGGTGAGGCAAATAAAACACTACCTTAAAAACAAATTTACAATTATATTTACAAACGTTTAAGAATGAGATATAGTGAGTGGTGTGACCACGTTGACGATATATTTACAAACGTGTAAGGAAAAGATATTGTGGGTCGTGTGACCACGTTGACGTTTACCTTTTTTTTTTAAATACAAAACTTAAACCCTGAGGGGGAAATCAAAGGAAAAATATTAATATTCGAATCGATTCGACTCTAGGCGCTAACAATAGTTATTATAAATATATACATTACATACATATATGCGTATAGTAAGGCTATCAAACAGTTATAATAATCAAAAGTTGCCTGAAAGGGGTGTCGCCCCTGATGAGGGTATCTGGGCTCAAGGCTGGAATGGCCCAGTCCGCTTCGCTGACTCCCAGCACCAAGACAGCCCGCTCCCAGCAAAGGAGACAGACTGCTCCGAGCAAAAGCTAATGGCTGATGTGCCTCTCAGCAAAACCTTGGGTGTCCCCCAGTAAGAAGACAGCCTGGAGTCTCTCAGTAAAAAGACAGATGCTGTGGGGTTGTCTCCCAGCAAAAAGATTGCTGTCTCCCAGCAAAAAGAAGTTCGTAGTTCCCCAGTGAAAAGACCCTGATAAACAAAAGATATGCGTCAAGGCAAGGTAAAATTCAGGTACAATTCAAATATAATTTCAAACATATTAAATTTAAATAATTAAAAAAACTATTACTGGCTGAAGGCCATTGATTATTCATCATTATTCATTTAAAACAAGAAAGTGAAACCGAAAGAAAATATTTTGAATTAAACTGTGACATCAGGTCCAAAAAAAGACAATCAGACGTTATCGTAGCCCATGATTTGACAACAAAAAAAATTAAGATAAAATTTACATAAGAGTAGCCGTTGTGCGCTACTGTGCACAGAAAAATATTCATTATAAACTAATTATATTTACATAAGTAATGCAGATACAAAAATATTAACAATTAAATTATACACTGGCAAAAAAAAAACAAAATAGTTAGGTAATCGCTTAAATTACACCAAAGAAAAGTTATAGCCGCAAAATACAATGTCATAAAATTTAGAACTGTAAATATAATCAAAAGGAAAAATTCAGTATTACTATTACTAAGCGTATGCATCAAAATATAGTAAACGTAGCTTAATATATACGGATATAAATTAACCATGCAGTATCTGTAAGCGTAACCCAAGAATGATCAAATACCACAGTGAGTAGTTAACGGTACTATATTACACCCACCCTGAAATTTTGTAACCAAATATCATAATTAAGGATAAGCCTTGCCAATGTCATACATAATCTTGATTATAAGCTAGTTAACAAAAGAGAAAGAATAAAAGAAATATGAAAATCACTACCAAACATTTAAGTTGCCGGTCTCTAGCGCTATCAGCTGATATTCCAAAACACAAAATATTAATTTTGCCAAAATGGCTATTGATTATTAACATAATTAGTTGACAAAAAATCATTAAATTCAAATTCACGTATAGACACCAATAACTAACTCACTATGGTTATGAATACAAAATAACAAAATAAAATTTAACCTTGGGTCACCCTGTACGGTTTTAACCAACATTATCAAAGGAATGCACCAAATTAAGCTAGAATAGCTGAAAAAAAAATTAGGTATCGATAGGAATTTGACCTACAACATGTGAAGGTCACAATCACTCCATCCAATTCTTAATAAACAAAAAAACCCTCTGTACATAATTTACCTACTAAGAAATGTAGTGATCTACCCGTATTTAGAAAATCTTTAATTACAGAATAACTAATTAAAAACGTGGACGTCGTAACAAAAGAAAATAGCATCAAAAGGAAATTAACAAAAATTAATTAAAATAGCAGTTTAAACGCGGAATTCTGTGTTTTTAAGGGTTTAATTGCGGCAAAAGGGCTTACCTGTCGATTTTGTGTCGGGTCTAAATTAACATATCGGCGATTTATCGCATAAATCCGACTAAAAAGTTGAAATTCTTCCACCCAAAAACCGAAACAGTCTCACTAGACCTAATCAACGTAACGCCCAAAAGGCAAACAACACAATAAAGCGGAAGAAACTATTAGTACTGCATTTCAAAACCCCAATTCTTGGGTGTCTTCCCAAAATACTGCAAAATGGCAGTACCGACGACAACGCGATATGTTTCTCAAAAGAACTTCAGCTCCGGTGCCACACGCGATCTTCCCAAATCGTATCGATTTTTTTGTCCCCAAAGTGACGACACAACGGGGTTGTTTCTAAGTACACTTCGGTACACAATCAGGTACATTTCTGCCAGTAAAAATTAACTTAACCAATGAACAACGACAATATACCAACAATTAAATACATTTCTCCGTGTCCATAAACCGACATTCACTAATAGTTTGGTACAATTCATTGTAGTTTGTACAATTGGAAATAACTTACGATCGTCGTCAACCAGTAATACATGGATCAACATTAGAACCCTTGAAGGCTAAACCCAGAGGTGCAACTTGGGCTCCCTAGGTGGCACAGGCATCACCTAAAACTAATTGTTGAAAAAGGGATGTCATTCCTTACCTATTTTAACCAAAAGTTGGGAAATACGACCTTAAATAAATAGCAGCTTCTAGACTCGTCCTAATTACTAGTGAAATAAGACAAAATGGGCAACTAACACAATCGGAACTCAGAAATCCAATACCTCGTCTGACCTCTATCGTCCAACTCACAAAGCCGTAGCAACTGAATCCCATATTTGCTATTTCACGAAACGACCACCTGCGATCACAGGTAGAGACCGATACCGAACCCGAACTGCAAAACCAAGGGTCCTGTAACTCGAAAAGAATAGATTCCATGGTTTCCTGGCTTCGGCGTTCTCACTAACACCAACAGAGGGCGGCTCGGTACAGTAAACTCAGGTTTTTCAATAGGTTCGACCAAAGAAATTACAGCTGTTCAAATGTCAAAAATGACGTGTTATTTCGTCATGTAAACAAATTCTAATTTATATTAATAGCCAAATATAGTTTTTAGGGCCAAATTCGGATATATTTCCCTAGGGATTAACTATACAGAATGAGGGGAAACAAGGCTGGATCCAAGACAGACTAGTGACGGAAAATTTATAAAAATTAAATTCGAGGTTAGGAAAAATTTTGACTAAATGGAAAAACAAACCAAAATAAAACGTTCAAGGAATAAGTGAATATATTCAAAAAGGTAGGACTAAATCCTAGAAATCAACTAATTGCTGCGACAGCTATCATAATAATATCTTAATTTCGTACGACAAAAACAAACCGTAATAATCCGTCAGTAATTCTAAGCTAATGGCTGTGGCCTTGAGTGCAGCGTCCATCGCAAGAGAGGGCGCGGTGAAGTACTGCGCAGGATCTAGACCGTAAGTGTTAAGGCATACGTCTCTAAAACTTTCAGAAACATCTGTTAATAATAAAACGTCGGATTTTAAATAAATATCTGAATATTCACCTAAAGTTTTACATTCAAATAAATTCCACACAGCCCAAGCACGCTTGTAGTCCTCGTTACTGACATCTTCTTTTTTCAGCTGGTTGTAAAAGTCTTTCTGTGATGGAAGCTTTGTGTCATCCAATTTTTTGAAACTATCCACGTAATTATATGGGAAGACACCCTTCTGTCGAATACGCTGAAACTTATTTTCTTCCGAGAAATATTTTCTAACTTCCCGACATTGTTCTGGTTTTAAATTTTGACTAAGTTTATCTAGACTGCTGGCCATGAAACGCAAACTGTCGAGGATGCGTAATTTTAAAAATACCTGCCGTTGTTTACCATCCCTGTTCTCGATGTTATCCACCAAAATATGTTTAGTAAAGATTCGGGACACATTGGTTAGCTTACAAGAAACACGGTAATCGAGTTGTTTATGATAATTTTGGCAACTTGAAACCGCTCAAGGAATTTGTCAAGGACATGACAAATATTAAAATATATTTTAATTTCGAACAGTATCAGGATTACGGAATGACAAATTGTGGACATCTTGCTGTAGCATTTCTCTACAATGAACCTTTATAAGTGCAGGTGTTAATGCTTATTGAGATCAGTCATGTCACAGACATTCACGTTAAAAGTTCGCTCTCACCGACTTGAAGCATACTTTGTACCTCCCATAGAGCTCGATTCAAGATTTAATTACTCTTTAGCATTAATTTCGCTAGACACTTGGAAAACAATCCCTAATATAGAAGAAGGACGAAACAAGTTTTATTACATTGTTAATAATCAGGAAGATCGGGTATTGGAAATACCAACAGGTTCCTACGAGTTGGAAGATATCGAACTAAAGGGCGGAATATATGCACTCAAATTCAATGAAAATATGCGCATATATATGCATCGTTTTCTTTTGAAATATGCATAATTTTGTGTCAGATATGCAAAAATATGCCGTAATTTTTATATATCAAATGGTGAAAGAAACACACAAGGATTTTTAAAAAACTTTTTATTTTGAGAAAAATGAAAAAACGCTATAAAATATGGTAAAATAAAACTATGCTAAAAAAACATTTTAACTTATGGTATAAAATGCATTAATAACTAAATATTTCTCAAGATTTTCCAATAAAAATTTTTGCCTTCTGTCTGTAAAAATATGCTTATATAAAGAAAAACTTCTTTCAACATCTACTGATGTAATTGGGCAGTACTGTAATTTAGGTATTAAAGTATAAGGCCAAGGCATAACTTCGTTTGATGGGTTACTATCAATGCTCTTCACTGCTTGTAAATATTTGAAGCCCTCATTCTTTTCTACAACGGCATTCAATTTTTTTTAACTATGCTCCCTACATTTCCGGGAACCTCCTTACATTTCTCGCAAAAAGTATCAACAATATTTATAGATTCTCTTAAAGTTAAATTTCTATTTTCTAAGGAAGTTATTAAATTTGGTATAAATCCAAAATTGACTTTAATAAAAACCAGATCTTTAGCTACACTTACATTTTTAAACATGGTTTGGCTTTCAACTACACACTGAGAATTATTGTCCTCTAAACTTAAAACTATTTCTTTAATAGCTTCGAAATGTTCTGCATAGAATATTGCCGCCTTAATCCATGTTCCCCACCGAGTAATTACAGGTTCTGGAGGCAAACTAACTCCTGGCAATCTGTCCTTATACAACTGCACTCTTAAAGGTGCCTTCAAAAACACTTTTTTCACATTTGAAATTAACTTGTTCACTAAAGGATATCCATTTCTAATAGTCTCTGCTACTCTGTTTATTCCGTGTAAAACGCATGTTAAGTGTGTCATATGCGGGTAAAATAATTTCAAGTTTTGGCCTACTTTAACCATATACGGTGCTGCATCAGACAAAAATACTAAAAATTTTTCTAGTGCGACCGCGTTTGGGAAGAAAAAACTTGAGAGAGACTGTTGAATAAATCGGATTACGGTCACATTATTTGTTTTGTCTAATTGTTTGGAAGATATTAAATAGGGTCTACTTGGCTCATCTTCTTGAAGTGCTCCGATCATTAGATGTGCAATATATCGACCACAAGCATCTGTGCTTTCATCAACAATTATATAAAAATATTCATCGCCAAGTGAAACCTTAATTTCTTCTATTACGGTCTCGTATACTGCACTAACATTCTTGTTTCTAAGCGTAGATTCGTCTGGGATGTTCTGGTTACAATATTTTTGCAAAAATTCTCTGAATTGTGTATTTTCAAGTTTTTTCAAAGGTATGTTCGCTGCGACTAAAGCTTTGCATAAGTCTTGATGAAACACAACCCTTTCAGATTTTGATTTGTCCTCAACATTTTGAAATGCGGTTTTCACACATTGCTGAATGGGCCGAGTTTTCATTTTTTCTGACTTTGCTATATGCATTGCTCTTTTCAAGTGTTGATTAATTTGAAACTTCTTTTCACAAACGATAATTTTTGCACAAGCTTTGCAAAATACTTTATCTCCACTAAACTCAAACTCCGGAAAATTTTTAATCCACAAAGAAATTTTCAGCATTTTAGACATTTTGAAATAACATTTACACACTGACAGACCAACATTTACTGAACAACTAAACTAACCAATATTAGGGCCCATTTAGTTTTATTAGGGATAAATATAATAATTGGTTCAAGTATCATGTCGGCTTAATAATAGTTGGGAATTCCTGAAACCCCTATACCTGACCTACAATAAAAATATAAATACCAGATTGTTCACCATCTGGGTAAACTACCTGAACTTGTGACCTAAAATATCCTTTGGCCAAAGGATCGACCGCATGTGCTATTAATCTTTGCATAAAATAACACGGAAAAATATAAAAATATGCCTAAAAACGCGTTTTTTACCGTAATATGCAGTTTGTCATAAAAATGACAAATATATGCAAAATATGCATTTATATGCATTTTGCATATATTCCGCCCTTTATATCGAACAGTTTCTACAACGTAATCTCCTAGATCCTAGAGCTTCCGCAGACGAACAGAATGGCATATTATCGCTTAAACCCAATAACAATACGTTAAAGTGTGAGTTAACCAGTGTCTACGACATAAACTTTAAGCCAAAAGACAGTATTGCAAGTTGTTGAGATTTTCGCCTCGACTGTTAAAGTCTGGCAAATTCCACGAATCAGATCAACCTGTGGATATTATACAAGTTCTTACTATTAGAGTCGAGTGTAACATATTTCCGGTTCGTATTACACAAATAATCCCTCACATACTCTTTACGAATTTTCACCAACTGTCGATCCAGGCTACAGTATTAATATCGAACCAAGCAGTCTGATCTATTTACCTGCGAATCAAAAAAGCATCTATACCATTACTCTCACGCTAGTAGACCAGGATTCTAGACCTCTTAATTTTCGAGGTGCAGAAGTAGTAATTCGATTAGAACTTAGACGAAATGGTTCTAGTATTTAAAAGGTAGTTAAGCACTAATACCTGAGCTGACAGATCATTCAGTGATCAGAAGTCGAAGGGGTCACTCACGTTTCCAAATATATTGTGTTTGCAGTCTAGAAGCAGTCATTACCGCAACCATGTTAGAAAAACTTCAAATCTTTAATCAGATTAAGAGCGATGAGTGTGTTATTCGCGAAGAATGGCACACTTATCACCCATTTACCAAGTCTTTTAATAACAATGACGAAATCGATATTGTTATCAATCAGCAAGATATCTTTTTGGATATGAGTGAAGCTCATCTGTACATCGAGGGCGCGTTTAAGGTGGAAGCAGATGCCGCTGGCAAGACCGGTATTTGCGATCTAACCAATAATGCTGGAGCCTTTCTCTTCGACAGCATTTCCTATGAAATGGCAAGAAAATTGAAAAGATTCGAGATCCTGGCATTGTTGGCACAGTTAAAAATAAGCTATGTTTAAATGAGCAGGAAAGCCGTGCTCTAGATATAGCTGGATGGAATTGACCTAGTGGAATTATCAAGACTTTGGACGAAACTTCTAAAGACTTTAATTTTCGCATACCACTTTCAATATTGTTTGGCGTGTTTGCCGATTACCACAATGTATGAATGGGTAAACAAAAACTAGTTCGTGCTCGTCATGATGACAACTGTTACAAGTCCACTGGTACTAAGAAGGCAACAATTACCTTAAAAACGGTCGAGTTGAAAGTTAGGCATATTTACCCAAGCGATGCAGTTAAATTAAGACTTATGGATGAAATTGCAAAGAACAAACCGATATTTATTCCATTTAGAAACTGAGAAATACACGAATTGCCTGCTTTGAGAACGACAAAGCGTGATATTTGGACCGTTAAGACCATGTCTGAGAGAGCTAGATACATCATTGTATTTTTATGAAGAAGCGAAAAGATAACTCTCAAGCTGATTGTACCTACTTTGATAATTTAGACATCACCGACGTCAAGTTGCATTTAAATTCAGAAGTTTACCCATATGAGTCGTTAAACCTAAACTTTGCCAATAGACAGTTTACAGAAGCCTATCAGATGTATACGGACTTTCAAAAAACCTATTTGGGTAAACGACGGTGTGAACCGCTCTTGGATAGAACCCTCTTTGTTATTGACTGTTCCAAACAAAATAAAGCCCTTAAGAGTAACACCATCGACGTTAAGTTGTAGTTTCAAAGTCCGAACATTTTTTCGATGAGTCACGTGCTTTTTGCATAATTATTCACGATCGAGTGCTTGAGTATCAGGCTTTAACAGGCCAAGTACGCGATCTCTTGTAGTCAGTTACTATTCAACCCTCTCAGCACGATGAAGTTTGTTGTGGCCGACATTCAAGAATTTTGCGTTCCCGACTTTCAAGCTAAAGAATTGGCTATTTACGATGGGAAGCAAATAACGAACTATCTTTTTAAGCCAGTCAAGCTGTTTTCTGAACTATCCTCTGATTGTCAGAAGCAAGTAAATCGATTCTATCGCTCTTAAAATTCTCTGCTTTAAAACTAATTTGTCATTTTCGATGGGTCATTCATATTGTTACGTGTAGAAAACAGCAACTTGATGTAATAAATAATTTTGTAATACAGTACCATTTTTTTTATTTCATTTTTGTAAGTAAAGATTTATAGTGTAGGGATTGTAGAAACCTTAATTAGCCATTAAATAATAATTTAATAAACAATTCCTTATACTTTCCGTAACCCTTGCTAAGAGTAAAAGACAAATATGATGACTCGATGCTTCGAGTGGTTTTTCTTCATTATTTTCCATGTTTTGGATAGTGAATTTTATGACAGTTTTCTTGGCATATATTGCTAGTCGTCTAGACTGGAGTTTTGTGATACATTTGTTTTGAACAGTTATTAGGCCTTTCATTTTCAAAAGTATTTTATTTTGTATGTAGTGATAGTCAAGCACATGGGAATCAAACCCAAATAAATCTTTCCTTTTTTTGGAAAATGCCATCTTGGCAAATATGTTTTCTTTGGACCCGTTCCCGTTTTTAGAATGTATTAGTATGGTATTTGGACAGTATACATTCCCTGGTCAGGATGCCGATAAATATGTGTTTTCTCCCGGTGCTGAAAAACCCTTATTAATTTAAGGTAGGCGAAATTGGATAGATAAGATTTAGGGTTGGAAATATGTAAAGTCAAAATTTATTTAAATAACATAGGTTTATTTTAGCCTATATCTTATGTAGGGTACTTTCTTTTAGGGTTTTTAGAGTTGGACTAAACTTTTTAGTATTTAATGTTGGATTAAACGTTTTACGTTTGGGTTAAAGTACCTGAATTTATGGATTGGACATATCGGGGTTGGTATTGTAGAGCCCGAAATTTCATTGGGAAGTTTTGATATGACCTTGAATGACCTTGAAACTGGTTAGGTGTCAGTTTTGGAACAAACTTCTATATCCTGTCCATATCAGGACAACAAGGTTCTGCAGGGAACTTGAGAACCCTTCTCCATGGTTTCAACGCACTGAGAGGCAACTTTGATGGTTGCAGACAGCTAAGTGTAGCTTTTAAAATTTCACTTACCGGTATGGTTACCGACACTGATTTTTGCCGAGGAGCAATTTTCCCTATTTCATTTATCTTGTATGCTATTGATTGTGCCTCATAGAGTTTCTTTTATTTTGGAATGACTTATCGGGGAATCAATGTTTTGAACCTTACTGGAGGAGTCCTTCAGACCTATAATTTTCTATAAAAATATGATCACTTTGTTTTCCCCTCTTTTAATAACCGTTTTCTTTTGTGCGTTCGAACGAATGTAAAGTGCCGGTAACGTGTAAACGTGGGCGGATTGTCGACGACACGCAAGCTTAATACCAGGCCTCGTTAGTTCAAGCTGGACTTATAATTTTTGGTATATTGTAAATTTTCATGTAACAAACTTAATAGTAGAATCGATACGTGTAGTCATGTAAATACATTTTTATTTGGGCATAAATTTTAAGTGTACAAATTTGGGAAAGCGTAGACTGGAACCAAACGGCTTCATTAGTTTTCTTTTCACTTAAATTTTCATTGGGTATTAGGGGGAGGTGGATCCTAGTACCGTTTGGCCTAGTGGAAATATCAGGGCTGGGGTTATTGACCAAAGGGCTGATATACGTGACTGGTCCTTCCATAAGCACAGTTGGTTTCTTTGGTGCAGAGGTGTAGTCACCGTCAAGAGTGCTAGAGTCCACAACCACGTGGATCCTCTTGAAAATATCTTTGTAAATTTTTCTATACCGTAACCTTAAAACTTAACGGGTTTTCTTGCCAAACCAAGATCTTTCTTGTAATTACATTTATATAGTTATTTTATCCTAAATATTTTCCAGGATTAAATGTATTTGCCTTAAAAAATAATTTGTTTTGCTAACCCAGTAATGTTAATACCGGACTTGACATATTTGTATTCTTTTCATGGTTTTGCTTCAACGCTAAAGACTGTAGCATTTGAAATGCTACATTGCTTTTGAGATTACATTTTTAGTGCATTTTTTTCTTGACAAGATGGTGAAGGTGAATTTTTAGAAAATTTTGACATTACTTTAAGGCAAACACTAAATATCTCATAAAGTCTTATTTTATTAAGTTATTAATTTCTTACACAAATAACAAGCTTTCATGTTTACAAGGATGTAGGTTATGCATTTTGGCATCGTTTTTTTATTCTATACAGTTCAATCCCATGGTACACAATATTGTGCGGGTCCAGAATGTTTTTAATTTTATTTCTGCACTTGAGTTAATTCACCCTAAAAGATCAATTTACAGTATTGTATTCATTGTTTAATTTAGCATTTCTTAAGAATATTACCTTTATCATTGCGTGTACTTTAAGAACTACGTAACGACTGACCCTGGTAAAAAATTCCTTTTCTTGTAGCACGTTTCTCCCATTTTTAATTTTATATAGTAGATTTTTGTTTATTTTTATGCTAAAATGGAATACTAATTAATAACTGATTACTAATTCTAATTAACGAAGTGAATACCTTGTTTTTCTAAGGCTACAGTGTCTGCAAGTCCAGAGAATCTTCCGTTTCTTTTCTTCTCATTTCCTAATATGATTGCCATTTCAAAACATCGTGTTTACATTTGGGAACAACAAAATATAATTATGTCGAAGCCGAGTTTTGAACGGCGCACATTCGGACTGACGTCGAATGACCTGACAAATGAAGTTCCAATTGTGATGGGCAAGAGACTTGATGTCGTGGGGGATTTTTGGGGTAAATTTAAGAAAGGATAAGGTGGTTGTGGGGACAGTCTTGGCCAAACAGTCTTGGCAAAAGAGGGCCGTTTGTTATAAACCTCGTTTTTTATAGATTGTATCTATTAGTTCGTGATTGGGGCAAGAGCCGCAATATGACCGATGGTCGTTTTTTTGTTTTGGGAACCCTCCAATGGTTATGAGGTAAGCAAAGCTTTTATTGTCCCTGGATTTCGTAGAGTGATTTGTACTGTTGTATTACACGGTTTTTCCGATAGAGGAATAGTCTTCGACGTTTTAAAGGGATGTTGCGAGACGGATGCAATCCTCTGTATATGGTTTTCTGCCACCCATTTTGAAGAGATGTTTTGTGCCAGATGCAAATCCCTGTATATGGTTTCCCGTTACTCATTTTGAAGAGATGTTTCATGACAGATGCAATCCGCTGTATATGGTTTTCTGCCACCAATTTTGAAGAGATGTTCTGTGCCCGATGCAAATCCCTCTATATGGTTTCCCGCTACTCATTCTGAAGAGATGTTTCGAGACGGAGTTCGGAGACGTATATGGTTTTCCGCCACGCATTCTGATGGGTTTCCATTTGAGGCTTCGTCAACGCCGTAGAGTTTGAGGGAGTGCCTACTCCAGGTGGTCCAGCCGCATCACCTTGATCCAACTTTGGGACCATGCTGATCCACGTCTAGGTAGCTTTTCAGAGCTTCCCTCCTGTGTCAGAATCGCCATTCTAAGCACTCAGTTTCGTGTGCTACGGTGGATTTGTACTCCATTCTGTCTCTGGGTAAGGCCAGTATGCCGATTTTTGATTGTTATTGTACTATTGGGAGCAAAACATTTTTAACGACTTATTTTAGCTTTGTAAATCTCCTTAAGTTCTGTGGCGTTTGTTGTCAACCAGTAATTTTTGTATTGTCATTGTCAGTCGATGTGCCAAATTAGTTCAAAATATTTTAAAACATCATGCCCAACCATTTACTTACCGAGGCCGAGAAGGGTTTTGCTATAGCTAAATTGCAAGAAGGATGGTCGTACCAACGAACTGCAGATGAGCTGCACTGTCACAAAACAACAATTTTTTATTTAAAACAGAAGAACATCAGAATCTCAGACGAGCTCCTGGTGCCGGTCGTCCAAGAGCTTCTACTGCAGAACAGGACGTTAACTTAGTACAGTTTATTAGACAGCACCCATTTAGTACAGCCATACAAGCAAAAGCAGAAACCCATTTTACCGCTTCCAAGTGGACGGCCCGGAGAAGAATACGCCTAAGTGGGGTTGCAAGCTTCGCTGCAGCAAAAAGAAACACGTCTTACAGAAGCGCATAAAATTAGAAGAATGGAATGGGCAAATGACTTAAATAATAGAGACCAGGAATTCTGGGAAAATGTAATTTTTTCTGATGAAAAAGTTTTCCAATCTTCAAATAATGGTAAACTTAGAGTCTATAGACCAAGAGGGCATAGATTTAATGAGGAATATATACAGCCAACAGATAACAGTGGACGTTTTTCAGTTCATGTCTGGTGTTGGATTTCTGCTCGAGGCACTGGTAATTTACATATAATAGATGGTCGCCTTAATGCAGCAGGTTACGTGCGAATATTGCAAGATGTAATGTTACCGTCGGTCCAAGAACGTTTTGGAGATAATTTTATTTTTCAACAGGTAACTATCTATTGCCATCCATTGTTTTATTGTATTTGATGTATTGCAAATTTTTGGGACAGTGCACCAGTACACACGGCTCATCTTACTATGGAATGGTTTACAGACCATAATATCAATGTTTTGCCTTGGGCGGCTCGAAGTCCCGACATGAATCCAGTGGAAAACATATGGGGTTATATGGTCAAACAGATCTACAGTTATGCGTTTAGGCCTCGAAACAGACAAGAGCTTTTAGACGCCATTACTAATGAATGGCAGAATTTAGAAAATTACGATTTTGGTAATTTAGTAGCGTCTATGCCTAGAAGATTGGATGCTCTTTTAGATGCTAATGGCGGATACACAAAATACTAATATTCTTAATTTGTAGTTTTTTAGATCACTTAATTATGCAGCGTTAAAAGTTTTTTTGTTAAGTTTCTTAATTATACTATAATACTAAATAAACTTTTCTCTCAATTCCTTGTAGAACCGTTTTAGTACGACAATGTGTTATAACAAATATGTCAAAAATGATTTTAATAAGGTTTTACACAACTAAATTTCTTGAAAAATATATGGTTATGGTTAAACGTCGTTGAAAATATTTTGCACCCAATAGTAGGGGAAAGACGGGGAATACCGACCACGCGGGTAATACCGACCACCAAATTTCATGTTTCCTAAGCCGCCAATACTTAACATCTTTAGCGCAAACAGTTCAAGGTTAACCATGTTAGTCAGTTTACCGCTCGACCCGACGATATCGCGACGCGTTTAGCAGAAAACTGACGATTTGTCTAAAAGTGAATATGTTAAGAAATGTTTTGGTTTAAAAAATAGGTAAGTATCTAAAGTGTGCGTACGTAAATCGATGTCCACTGATGGTAGTGATGTTACGTAGGTATTCTGCCATCTAATTATCTATCGAATTTTAGATAAACCTCACTTTAAATGGAATGGAACCGACTTACGATTGGGGATGTGATTTCGGGTAATATCGATCATATTGGTCGCTTTTAACCGATAGAAATCGATATACCCGCAATCCGCAAAGTATCATTATTATATCTATGTATTAATTAAGGTCGTTCATTTCAAAGCGCACCATGATCTTAAACCCGGACCTCCAGGAATATTAGCTAAGAAAAAATCAGCTAACAGTTTTAAGAGAAAGAAACAATCACAGTCCTATGATTCTTCCACTGATGACTCAGAATCCGTCAAACTAACAACTGATTCTGATGAGAGTGACTTTGAAGAAAAAATAGTCCAAGCTAAAATATCGTTTACAGATTTATTGGCTCCACCAAAAATTAAAAATCATGTGCAAAAAAAAATCCAGAAAAGCACATTCAAAAATCTTCACCTCTACCCGAAAAGAACTTAAGACAAAATAAATTGAAAGGAAAGAAAAGGTAATTTGCAAAGAATAAGCAAGTAAAACAAAGTTTAGTTGACCAAGATGAAAGAGGAACGCAAGAAAAATCCATTAAGAAAAACAAATAGGAACTGGCAAAAGAGCCCTGCTTCTTATGCTATGAATTTGGCAGGGATGGAAAATGGTGGCTTGTATGTACTAAGTGAGGTATGGCAGTTCATGCGGAATGTACATGCTGCAATATTTGTAACGATGACATTTGCTATTTCTGCGGTAACTAATAATTTTTAGACATTTTGTACATATTTTTTATGTGGTCGGTTTTACCCCACAGTGTCGGTTAATATCGACCGATGACATTTTTCGTTTTTATTTTTTTTTACAATATACTGACTTAAAAATATTTCGTTTTTCTTTAGATTTATTTCTATTGATATGTAGCTAAAACAATGTGACTAATAAATGTACGTTTTCTATAAAGTACGCATTTTTTTCTAACGTTTTACTTTAGGTGATCGGTATTCCCCGTCTTTCCCCTACGTATAAAAATAGGCATAAATTTATTATTACATAATCCCTTTTATTTTGAAGCTGCGCAGTATAAAGTCTCCCGTAGACTAATGTATATTATGTATAAATAAGCATTAAAAGTATTATTATTACGTAATTACCCTTATTTTAAATCCGCCGTATTATGTTTTTTTTATAACTAACACATGTAAATTTGTATTTTTTGAGTACCATGCGGCTTATCAAATGAATATTAATTTAATAGAGTATGTATAAAGCTATTTTGGTAAGTTTTGTCTCATTTTTCTTTAGGGCGCACAGACGTTCGTATTAAAAATCTAGCTTGACAAAAGGTAAAATTTCTTGAACTTTAAAACAACATATATTTTATCTTATTATGGTCATAAATAGTTGTGTATCTATAAAGTACAACCCGTTTCAGAAATAACATAATAGAGTCTACGCAAAATCAGGCAGAAGTCTCTGTTACCGCGATCCTTTGTATCCCGATGGCACCCGTCTTCATTTATGTTCGGAACTACAGTCTCTGTACGGGTAAAATCTTATCTAATAAGGAAGTGAGTTTGGCAGAGTAAATTACAGGTATTTTCCTTGGTTTTAATATATTTTTTTGTAATTTATTATTATTATTGTCTTCTTTGGTTGACGTAATTAAAGGGCCAAATTTCTTTAAATTGTTCGATTTCTAATTGAAATAGCAGGCCCGCAATTGCAAAGGCCGCCGAAGGCCGTTGTAACGTTATTTTCAGCGGTTAGTTTACCTCTTTGGGTGTTTAATTTTAACTATTTTATAACCATGTTCAAACATATTTTTTTTGTAATAATTTTTTCAGTGATCTTGGAATTCCAAGAAGAAAAGTGTTTGAGGTTTGGCGAAATGCCCCTAACATCTCAAGAAGACTAGAGTGTGTGTGTATGATTATAATATAATGACTAAAAGTGGTGTGGAGGAGCCTGATGGAAACATTCGCGAGCTAGTGCGAAAAAAAAAGTGTCAAATTTTGTAAAAAAAAATCGTTTGCACTAAATATTTATGAGGAAATATACAAATAGCAGCCATTTTTTATTGTTATTTTCCCAGAAAAAACATAGAAATAATTTTGTCAAGTCAGATTAGTTATCAGAACCACTATGGGGCGTAGCGAAAAAGATCATGATTTTTTTTGCGTTACCTACCCTCGTTGCGTTACCTGATGGTTTACCTTATTTGATTTTTTTTAGGGTTAGTTATTATCTTTATGCTGTTTTGTAAAAAGGTGTATATTTAATATTTACCAAACCATACTTACCAAAACGGTATTGTTGATTTTTACTACCTTTTAGGTTGCAAATTAATTTAAGTTCACGTAGGTAACATATTTTTTTATTACCAAATCCATTTAGCCGTTGACAGGCCATTTAAACGAGGAATAAATATATTTTATTTTGGGGAATAGTTTGTTTTATTGCCTGCTAAAACACATGCAACGAGTTTTGTAACATTTTATCAAAATCTAACATCAACTTAGGTTCCGAGTTTACTAAGCTGTAAGGGTATTTCTTTAACAAAAACTCAGTGGCGCGCTAGTGCCTTGGAAAACCTAAGCAAAGAAGAGAAAAAGGGAAAATTAAAGACCTACAGCCCATAAATGCTCCTGGCGAAAAGCTGCCGCGCACTTGTAGCACTTGTGAGTAGTTAAATTTATCAATTTAACCCCAGAACGCTGCAAGTTAAATAGCGCCCAGTAACATGAGGCTCCGAATTTTCCATTTTCTAAATTAAGAACGTTAAAGTTCTTTAATATTAAACTACTTTTTTAATTCCAGGCATTTAAGTAAATTTATTTTCTCAAGTTGCATGTGTTTGGTAGCATAAACAAACATATTCTTATCTACAAAATTCTTGTTATTTTTACCTACTCTTTTTATACTGTATGAAATTCCTTTTTTTGCACAACATATACAATCCTTTGCGATTTTTACAAGATATTTATGAAATATTTTATTTAGAATACAAATAATATTGTACCGAAAATATTTATAGAAAATGGATTACCAATTTTCCCCTAGACATCTTTTGTTACCTGAGATTGATTACACAGCCCCACAAAAAAAAAAAAAAATTGGTACCCCTATCGAGACAACTATATCCCTATGTAATTTTCGACGCTGAATCTGAATCCGAGGTCAAAAAAACTAGTACACCCCCAAAATCAACCCCTAGCGCTAAAAACACCTCAGCAGGGTAAAAATGACTTAACGCTCGACGAATAGTCTTAAATCTCAATAAATCGAAGTAAATATAAACATTCAAGTATATAACGCATAAATACAGAGTTACCACTACTTTCCATTGAAAATCGCCCCCATGAGTATGTGAAAACTACCCCTCATACAACAGGAAACTTAAAAAAAATGCAGTGATTGCAAAAAAAGCTTTCGATGCCCAGTTTTTTGTAAGTAGTGAGTAACTGCATTAGTTCCGATGAGATGCTCAAAATTTACCCCCACAGAGGGGCGGAAACCACCCCTAGATTAAAATTGCAAGAAAAATCTGGCAAAATTTTTTTTTATTATCGTGATTTCTACTTTAATCGATGCTAAAATTGGCTAAAGACATGCAGCACTGCAGTTTGGAGGTGAAACTTACACATTGCACCAAAGTCATTCAGTGACATCCCCATGAGAGGGTGAAAATTACTCCTCATGTAATTATATAATAAATTCAAAAAATAGTTGCAGTACCTTTTAGAAAAGCTCAAAACATCTGCATTTTTTTAGTTGAGAAGAATCTGTATCTCTTTTTACGGACCAACAGCAACTGAAATTTAAATTTAGGGCCACTTTATGGGGGTAGATTTTCAGCATCGCATCGAGACTAATTCAGTTACATACTGTTTCTAAAATAACTGAGCATCGTAAGCTTTTTTTGCAATCACTGCAGATTTCTTAAATTTCCCGTTGTGTGAGGGGTAGTTTTCACTCACTCATGGGGGTGATTTTCAATGGAAAGTGGTGTTAACTCTGTTTATATTTAATTCGATTTATTGAGATTTAAGATTATTCGTGGAGCGTTAAGCCATTTTTACCCTCTTTAGGGAGTATTTTTTCGCGCTAGGGGTTGATTTTGGGGGTGTATGATTTTATAAAAAAAAATTTTAAAAATTACATAGGGATACAGTTGCCTCGATAGCACGATGACAAAATTTTTTCCTCGATTTTCCTTGCAATTTTAATCTAGGGGTGGTTTCCGCCCCTCTGTGGGGGTAGATTTTGAGCATCGCATTGGAACTAATGCAGTTACTCACTCCTCGCAAAAAAAACTAGGCATCGTAAGATTTTTTGCAATCACTGTATTTTTTTAAGTTTCCTGTTGTATGAGGGGTAGTTTTCACCCACTCATGGGGGTGATTTTCAATGGAGAGTAGTGTTAACTCTGTATTTATGCGTTATTTACTTGAATGTTTATATTTACTTCGATTTATTGAGATTTAAGACTATTCGTGGAGCGTTAAGTCATTTTTACCCTGCTGAGGTGTTTTTTAGCGCTAGGGGTTGATTTTGGGGGTGTACTATTTTCTTTTGACCTCGGATTCGGATTCAGCGTCGAAAATTACATAGGGATATAGTTGTCTCGATAGGGGTACCAATTTTTTTTTTTTTTGTGGGGCTGTGTTATGAATTGAATATTCGTGGTGTAAGAAGTAAAAAAGAACGTTCCGAACAAATTAAAATTTTAGCTAGACTCTTGCAGAGAGAAGCCCAAGGAGCTGAAAAAATTGATCTAGATAATTATATAAGTGATTTTGACAGAAAACGCAATGCTATTAGGTTGTCGATATTACCGGTCTTATCTTAGATTTCGAAGGCAATCCCGAAGGTACGCTTCTAACTAGAATAAAATCGCGAATTGCTCATGTTACGAACCGCGTTCTTAGACTTAAAATTCCTACAGAAGGGGATAATATCGAAGACGTAAAACTTTATAAAGAAGAAATGTACGCAACACGCCTTCAATTAGACGCAGATGTTCATGGTAGAATAATTATTACCGATACCGCGAACACAATTAACCAAAGTTTTCCTAGGCCATCAGTAGTAAATGTTCCGCCCCCTATAATAACGTTTCAAAATAAACAAATTTTACTTTCAGATTGGAATGTTAAATGTAACGGGGATCCAAAACCCGTGTATAATTTTATTGAACGCATAACTGAAGTCGCGGACGCGCGTGGTGTTTCTGAAGACGATTTATTTAAATCGGCTGTTGAATTGTTTGTGGGCGATGCTTTCGTTTGGTACCGTAGTATAAAGAGCTCTGTTTTAAATTGGTCCGATTTACTAGAAAGATTAAAAAGAGACTTTCTATCGCCGTGTGTAGAAGATGAAATTTGGGTACAAATAAAATCACGCAAACAACGCAAAGACGAGCCCCGGTCATAATTTTTGTAGCTCAGCTAGAAAATCTTTTTTCGTGACTAAGCAGAACCCCGTGTGAAGCAACTAAAGTTAAAATTTTAAAACAAAACCTTTTAGCCGAATATATTACTCAGTTAGCTTTATGTACTATTGATTCCGTTCAAGAATTAGTCAATTTAGTTAAACGTTTAGAGGAGGCTAATTACATAAAAAATAAAAATCGTTGTTCTCGTTTCCCCTCTCAACCCTGTGAAATTAATACGGATAATAATAATAATTCAGGTAATAGGAATAAACAAAATATTTCGAAATTTCCGTCTCGTGTTTTCTAACGTTTCGACACAAAATTCCTCCTCAGGAAACAGTAAAGTAAAATGTTGGAATTGTAATAAGTTAGGTCATATTTTCTCTAATTGCAAAGCAAAAATTCTTTAAAAACTTTTATCATAACTTAAAATTTCCCGTAGTGAGGAATGAAATTTCCCCAATGTTGGAAAAAAGAAATTTTGACAATAAACCTTATATTTCAGTAAAAATATTTGATACCGAAGTAAATTGCTCTTTTCGATTCCGGCGCAATGTCGTCAATTATCGGTGCTAGCGGTCAAAACATTTTAGATCAGTTTAAAATTACAATAAATCCTGAGAGTGTAAAAAATATTTCCGTTGCAGACGGCTCGCCGCAAAAAGTCATAGGCCTGGTGGATTTACCAGTGGTGATTAGCGATGAATGTCGGGTAGTTAGGGCATTGATTGTACCTTCAATACGCCATGGGTTTATTTTCGGTAGCGATTTTGCACGCCAATTTTCACTATTATTGGACTTTAGAAATAATACATGGAATACTCAGAATAATTTAACTAGCATATCAAGTATGAATCAAACTAATTTAAATTATTTGGTGACTTTAGATGAACTAGAGTTTGAGCAAAGAGCAGCCGCTCAAAAATGTATCGATTCTTTTCAAGAAATTTCTAGTGAAACGCGGTTGGGGCGTACGGATAAAATTACTATGACAATAGATACTGGCGACGCAAAACCATTTAAGAAAAACAATACCTTATGTCACCTGATATGTCAGAAATTTTAAATAAGGAGCTAGACGAGATGTTAAATTTAGATGTTGTCGAACCTTCAAATAGCCCTTATTGTGCACCGGTTTTACTTGTGAAAAAATCAAATGGTTCTCATAGAATGTGCTATGATGGGCGCATGCCTAACGCGCAGACGCGTAACGATTCCTACCCTTTGCCTAGTATCGACCGTATTTTGAATATGTTAAGGGACGCAAAATTTAAATCGACTATAGATTTACGCAAGGCGTTCTGGCAAATACCGTTAGACGAAAAGTCACGCGAAAAAACTGCATTTAGTGTCACCGGTAGAGGCCTTTTTCAATTTAAAGTTGTTCCTTTTGGACTTTGTAATGCTTCGCAAGTACAGCAACGTTTAGTTGACTAAATTTTTGGGCCACGTTTCGAGCCTAAAATATTTACCTATCTTGACGATATAATAGTGTTAGGGTCTACTTGTGAAGAGCATTTATCTTTGTTAAGAGAAGTAAAGAATCGTCTTAAAGACGCAAACTTGACTATTAGTATAGAGAAATGTGAATTTTTTAAAACTACCCTTAAATTTATTGGTTATGTTGTAGGCGCAACCGGGTTACGTACCGATCCTGAAAAAATTTCTAGTATGATAAATTACCCGCGTCCTACGAATAGTACCGAAATTAAACGATTTATTGGACTATGTTCGTGGTACCGTCGTTTTATTAAAGACTTTTCTACTTTGACTTCTCCTATTAACGATTTATTACGTGGTAAGAAAAAAAGAGAGCCTATTAAGTGGACGAATGAAGCAGAGGAGGCTTTTACGAGAATTAAGCAAGCCTTGGTGTCTGCTCCAGTTTTATGTCAACCTGATTTTACTACGCCTTTTACTGTTCAAAGTGACGCTAGTGATACGGGTTTAGGCGGAGTGCTTACCCAAATTTTAGATGGTGAAGAACGGGTTATCGCGTACGCGGGTCGTTCTCTCACTAGAACTGAGCGTAATTATACTGTAACCGAAAAGGAATGTCTGGCCTTGTTATTTAATTTAGAGCGTTTTCAACCGTGGATAGAGGGTGTTAGGTTTACAGTTATAACCGATCATTACTCTTTACTTTATCTGAACAACCTAAAAAATCCTACGGGAAGACTTGCACGATGGGCGATGAAATTGCGCCAGTACAATTTTGATTTAATTCATAGAAAAGGACGTTTTAATGTAGTTCCCGATGCTTTAAGCAGAATTCCACAAGTATCCTTAATAGACGTTTCCTTAAAACAGTTAGATCAGTGGTATATTACGTTGAAGGAAAAAATAGTTAAAAACCCTGAGTCTTATCCTCATTTTAAGGTAGAAAATAATATCATTTATAGACTGATTTTGTCTAGGTCTAAAGTAAAGACTAAACGAGTGGAAAACTTTAGTTCCAAAGTACTTGAGTAATAAAATAGTTAGTTCTTGTCATGATCCACATACTTCTGGACATTTTGGTTTCTTTAAAACGTTAGGCAGAGTTCAAAATAATTATTATTGGCCGCGAATGAGAAAAAATATTTTGCGGTATGTTAAAGCTTGTAAGGTGTGTTCTTCACAAAAATTATCTAACAGTCCGCGTATGCGTTTTCTGGGTGCTGAGAAATCCGTACAATTTCCCTGGCAAATTATTGCAGTAGATTTAATGGGACCTTTTCCCCGGTCTTCCAAGGGTAATGGTTATTTACTCGTCGTGGGAGACTGGTTTACTAAATATACTCTCCTTCATCGGATTAGACAAGCTACAGCTAAGAGTGTAATTAAATTTATCGAAGAAGAAGTGTTTCTTGAAAGAGGTGTTCCTCAATTTATATTGTGTGACAATGGTTGGAACCCTCCAATGGTTATTGTCCCTGGATTTCGTAGAGTGATTTGTACTGTTGTATTACAGGTTTTTTCCGATAGAGGAATAGTCTTCGACGTTTTAAAGGGATGTTTCGAGACGGATGCAATTCTCTCTTAAGAATATTACCTTTATCATTGCGTGTACTTTAAGAACTACGTAACGAATGACCCTGGTAAAAAATTCCTTTTCTTGTAGCACGTTTCTACCATTTTTAATTTTATATAGTAGATTTTTGTTTATTTTTATGCTAAAATGGAATACTAATTAATAACTGATTACTAATTCTAATTAACGAAGTGAATACCTTGTTTTTCTAAGGCTACAGTGTCTGCAAGTCCAGAGAATCTTCCGTTTCTTTTCTTCTCATTTCCTAATATGATTGCCATTTCAAAACATCGTGTTTACATTTGGGAACAACAAAATATAATTATGTCGAAGCCGAGTTTTGAACGGCGCACATTCGGGCTGACGTCGAATGACCTGACAAATGAAGTTCCAATTGTGATGGGCAAGAGACTTGATGTCGTGGGGGATTTTTGGGGTAAATTTAAGAAAGGATAAGGTGGTTGTGGGGACAGTCTTGGCCAAACAGTCTTGGCAAAAGAGGGCCGTTTGTTATAAACCTCGTTTTTTATAGATTGTATCTATTAGTTCGTGATTGGGGCAAGAGCCGCAATATGACCGATGGTCGTTTTTTTGTTTTGGGAACCCTCCAATGGTTATGAGGTAAGCAAAGCTTTTATTGTCCCTGGATTTCGTAGAGTGATTTGTACTGTTGTATTACAGGGTTTTTCCGATAGAGGAATAGTCTTCGACGTTTTAAAGGGATGTTGCGAGACGGATGCAATCCTCTGTATATGGTTTTCTGCCACCCATTTTGAAGAGATGTTTGTGCCAGATGCAAATCCCTGTATATGGTTTCCCGTTACTCATTTTGAAGAGATGTTTCATGACGGATGCAATCCGCTGTATATGGTTTTCTGCCACCCATTTTGAAGAGATGTTCTGTGCCTGATGCAAATCCCTGTATATGGTTTCCCGCTACTCATTCTGAAGAGATGTTTCGAGACGGATGCAATCACCTGTATATGGTTTTCCGCCACGCGTTCTGATGGGTTTTCATTTGAGGCTTCGTCAACGCCGTAGAGTTTGAGGGAGTGCCTACTCCAGGTGGTCCAGCCGCATCATCTTGATCCAAGTTTGGGATCATGCTGATCCACGTCTAGGTAGCTTTTCAGAGTTTCCCTCCTCTGTCAGGATCGCCATCCTAAGCACTCAGTTTCGTGTGCTACGGTGGATTTAAACTCCATTCTGTCTCTGGGTAAGGCCAGTATGCCGATTTTTGATTGTTATTGTATGTATAAAAATAAGCATAAATTTATTATTACATAATCCCTTTTATTTTGAAGCTGCGCAGTATAAAGTCTCCTGTAGACTAATGTATATTATGTATAAATAAGCATTAAAAGTAATATTATTACGTAATTACCCTTATTTTAAATCCGCCGTATTATGTTTTTTCATTACTGACACATGTAAATTTGTATTTTTTGGGTACCACGCGGCTTATCAAATGAATATTAATTTAATAGAGTATGTATAAAGCTATTTTGGTAAGTTTTGTCTCATTTTTGTTTAGGGCATAGCGAAAAAGATCATGATTTTTTTGCGTTACCTACATTCGTTGCGTTACCTGATGGTTTACCTTATTTGATTTATTGTTAGGGTCCGTTATTATCTTTATGCTGTTTTGTAAAAAGGTGTATATTTAATATTTACTAAACCATACTTACCAAAATGGTATTGTTGATTTTTACTACCTTTTAGGTTGCAAATTAATTTAAGTTCGCGTAGGTAACATATTATATAAAAGGGAAAATTCAAGATCTACGGCCCATAAATGCTCCTGGCGAAAAGCTGCCGCGCACTTGTAGCACTTCTGAGTAGTTAAATTTATCAATTTAACCCCAGAACGCTTCAAGGCTACACGGACCACCATTTAGAGCCTAACTTTAGAAAATAAAACTATGGTGGTGCCTCCCTATTTTGACTAAAATTACCGATTTTGACTTTAAAAGCTAAACGCTCATCTGTCACTAAAAGAACCTACCCTTGATGAGTACCTATGAGTCAAAAGCTAAATTATTCTCTCCTAATACAAATACAGAACCGCCTTTAGATCCAGATTTTGAGGATAATACAGAGGTTGAACGAACTTGTTCCAAATTCAACTCTGGCAAATACAGGACAAAATTCTCCACATACTAATACAACTAATAATTTTCAGCAAACCTCTGCAGATAGTTCAAATTATAAAAGTGTGCCAGTTTATAAATGGGGTATTAAATTTTCAGGGAGTTCAGGGCTAAGTTTTAATGCGTTTTTACAAAAAGTTGAGGAACATCGTATTTCTAGGTGTGTGACTAAAACAGAATTATTTCATTCAGCTTCAGATTTATTTGAGTCACATGCTTTAAATTAGTATCATTTAATTTGCAAATATGCAGCTGATTGGGATTCTTTGATTAAGTTAATGTCAGATGAATTTTTACCAGCTCATTTTGGAGATAAACTATGGAAACAAATTTTGAATCGTACCCAAGTTTCGGATGAAGCCATAGGGGTTTACATAGCAGCTATAACACAATTATCGATAGAATGCCTTCAGCAGTTTCAGATTCATTACGTTTAAAGGTTTTAAGATCTAACATGTTACCATTTTATCAGGAATGGTTAAGTTGACATGAAATTAATACACCTTTTGAATTGATCGAATTATGTAGGAAATTAGAAGAAACTATATTGCGTGTCGAAGAGTTTAAACCACCTAGGAAGGGTAATGTCTCTCATGAACCTGACCTAGATTATCAGCCTATAAAGCGTGATTTTTCTAAACATACTGTTAATGAAGTTGATTGTTCAAGTTCTAGTTCTATTTCACAAAAGTCTAATTTGGATTGTAGTGACTTGAGTGTGGGTAATACTAATAAAAATTTTAATAATAATACAAAATATACAGGGAGATCAAATTTTCAAGATTTTTCAAATCGACAATACAGGCCACAACGCCAAAATTATTTTACAGGTAATAGAAATTTTCAAAATAATAGACAAAACAGATATGTACATTGTAATTCTCAGAATAATACTGCTTACAACAATAGTTCACAGAATAATCCGTCTTACCATAACAATTCACAGAATTTTCACAGAAAAATTTAATAGAAATTATAATCATAATTCTTATCAAAATGGATTAAATAATTTACAGAACAATAATCGTAATTATAATAATCCCTCTCATTCTAATTTTAATAATACAGTTGAATCTCAGAATAATTATAAAAGACAAAATCAGGATTTTTCTAATACTTCTCAAAGTGAAAGTCAAAGTACTGATATATAGTATGTTTTAAATGTAACCAACCAAATCATTTTGCAAAGAATTTCACATCACGTAATAAGAAATGTTTTACTTGTGGTAAATTGAATGTGACAAAGAAAACTTGTCCAAATTGTAATAATAGTAATATGTCTAATCAGGGAAACGATTCAAGAAGTCAATCTTAGGTCGTGGGTTAGCTTCGAATTTAGACTCGACCATAAATTTTTTTTATTTTAAAGATTAAATTGTTTTAGATTATGTTTTTTCGCACGTAGGACCTGGGGAATGTCCTTATTTAATGGTGAACGTTTTGGGGTTAAATTTTTACGGACTTTTGGATTCAGGGGCAAACAAAACTTTTGTAGGAGGTAAAGGCTGGGATAAATTAAAGGCTTTAGGGGTTAAATTGGATATCAATAAGAAAGCGTTGTGTACAATAGCTGATGATAGTTCGTGTGAATGCATGTATAGCAAGTTGTGACAGGCCATTTTTGCCACATGGTCTGGGTATGTGTTTACTAATTAATTTTATTCGCGATTACCTGTTTGGTTTTACTTAATAATTTACCTTGATTAAGAGGCTGAACCTTCACTCTCACACTGGGTGGGCTGGCATTGCCCTGTGTTCCAGGTTAGTCCCTGTCCGTCTTGATTGCCCTTTTATCTGGTTCAAATCGGCTTAACATGAGCTTGTCCATCTGTTGTAGTCTGCTTTAAAATCTTTCTCTCTTGTTTGGGCCCTGAATTTTTTTGCCTTGCTTAAAGTCCACCCTGTGTACCGACAATCGCTCTTAGTCTTTTATATTAACATGTTTTAGATAATATATTATGAGGGGATACCTACATATTTTCATATTCCAGCTGTTAGCATTTTTCGCTCTCGAGATTGGATCTGACTTAATTCTGGTATCTTCCCACATGCACTGCCCTGGTTTGCGCCGTTCTCTTTAACATTCGTGTTCACAAATCTCGTTAGAATTTAATCTTCTTGGTATTTCTATTTTCGAATGTTAAAAGTTTTGGAGGTTGAAAGGCTGTGTGTACGTTTTCGCCTGGCGGAGCTGTAAGCGGGGCAATATCAAGTTTAAGAACAACATCTAAGTTCGGGCCGCGAGGTCGATTCATGCAGCGCGTTCGAGAGCCGTCGATTTGTGAACACAGCGGCTGCAGTGGCATTTTCGCGTGGGGGGCCCGCTTATTTGGGCTTTGTAGTTAAGGCCACAGGTTCTAGCGGAAGATTTTTGAGTTGGAGTTGCCAGTGCAGTGCGGAAATTGAAGGACACCATTTTGTCATGTGTCTGTGGTGGGAGGAAGTGTCATATGATTCTTCCGACACGAGGCATAGGCCGGTCACTTCCACTCTACCCTTCGAAGCAATTGTTCCATGGTCCCTATCTTAAAGTTTCAGTTTTGAAATTCTGTTTTTTTTTTTTGGGATTAAAAAGTCAGGGACCGTGTTTAAATTCTTGAAGAATTTGTTTCTGCAAGACGCAGGATATTTTTGGGCGACTTCGTTCGAGGATAGCCACGAACATCGGCAACAGTTTGGAGGTCCAAACCCTGTGGTAACCTTTGCTGTGTGGTGCCCTTTTGCTGCCTGCAGTTTTGGAATTTCAATCCCTCTTTATCGTTGAAGAGGGTCTTTGGTAGGGGCGACGAACCTCCCTACTTCTCTATCGTGGGGGCTACAAAGCATCCCAATTACTTCTCTTCTGCAGGGGCTAAGAAGCACCCCTATTACTTTGTTTTCTGGTGGGAGCTAGGAGTCATCCTACTCTTTCCTTCGGTGGGTGCTAAGGAGCCACCTTATGAATTTTTGTACCTGAGGACAGACCTCCTTAGGAAGTTCCTCTTTTATTTTGAGTAAATCTAATTTATTTTGCGAGGGCAAATCGCTCAACTGTATTTGTAGACACCTGTAATATTTTTTTTTGTACGTATAAATATAGGGTTATATGTATTTACGTTGTTTCATTATCCAGCCCACTGCGCCCTATGTTTTAATTTTTTTTTATTATGAATAGCGGGATTGTTGTGTGAGAAGCAGGTCCCTAGACCAACTAGGCGACTTCCAGTTTGCGTCGGTGTAAAAACTGGTGGCGTCCAATAGAACCTACCCTGCCTAACTGAGCTGAGGGCTAATTTGCAACGCGCTCTACTACACCTGCTTCCCTCAGAACACCCTGTTGTTCCTGTGTTTTTCTTTAGAGTACCTTTCAGAGTTATTTTTAATGTTCTTTCCAAGATATAAGCGGTAAGTACTTGGTCAATGATACTCATCATAGTATCTTTGACGGTTTTTAATCAAACACTTTTTATTGAACAAAGTGCGTCGCAAAGTGTACCGGTAAAGGTTAGAGATGTGGTAAAATTGATTGATATTTATGAAGTACCTGAGTTGCGCCATGAGTATATTTTAGGTATTGATTTTTGGATAAAGTTAGGTATTGTACCAGACATGCGCAGAGGAGAGTGGCATTTTTCATCGGGGCCTTTAGTTAATTCTGGGATATCCTTGATGCAGTGTGATGCTGACTTAACCGATGAACAGCTGGAAAGATTGAAGAACGTAGTTTCAACTTATTTTGATAAAATTGGTGACCGTTTGGGATGTACGCCCATGGTCAAACATAAAATTTTTACAGACAGCGAGCCTATTAAGCAGAGGTATTATCCCGTTTCTCCTTTTAAATGAAAACTTATTGACGAAGAGGTAGATAAGATGTTAGCTACTGGTGTTATCGAATCTTCAGCTTCTGCTTGGTCATCTCCAGTGCTACTAGTACCAAAGGACGAAGGAGAGAAGAGATTTGTAGTAGATTTCAGAAAGCTGAAGGCTGTTTCTAGGAAGGATGCGTATCCATTGCCTTATATTTCAGCTATTCTGGACAAACTTGGAGGTACTCGTTAACTAAGTTCGTTAGATTTACAAAGTGCATATTGGCAGGTTGAACTGGAGGAGAATAGTAAATAGTATACAGCTTTTACATTTCCAGGGCGTGGTTTATTTCACATTTCGTAGATTACCTTTAGGTTTACATAACGCTCCAGCTACTTTTCAAAGACTTATCGATACAGTTTTAGGTGCTGATTTGCAATCATATGTTTTTTGCTACTTAGATGATATCATTGTTGTTTCTCCAGACTTTGACAAACATATAGAGATTTTACAGATTGTTTTTGATAGGTTAGATAAAGCTGGTTTAACTTTAAATAAGGAAAAAAGTAAATTTTGTCGTGCTGAATTGAGATATTTGGGTTATGTGGTTAATCGACATGGTATTTCGGTGGATCCTGCTAAGATACAAGCAATTACACGGATTCCAACACCGAGAACAGTTACAGAAGTACTTAGAATCATAGCTATGTTATCATGGTACCGACGTTTTGTTCCTAGGTTTTCGGATTTAATTTCACCTTTTACTAGTCTGTTGCGTAAGGGAGCTAAATTTTCTTGGAATGATGACTGCGAAGAAGCTTTTCAAAAAATTAAAAACGTTTTAGTTTCTGCACCCATTTTGACATGTCCAAATTTTGAACATGAATTTATTCTTCAGACAGATGCAAGTAATTATGGGGTAGCATCAGAATTATATCAGGTCTACGATGGTAGAGAACATGTGGTATGTAATATATCGCGTAGTTTGACTTGACAAGAAAGCGTATATTCAGCTACAGAAAGGGAACTGTTAGCAGTTCTTTTTGCTATTGAAAAATTAAGATGTTATTTAGAAGGTGCCAAGTTTTCAGTGGTTTGTGATCATTACAGTCTTCTGTGGTTGGATAATCTTAATAATCCTCACGGTAGATTAGGTCGTTGGGCATTGAGATTGCAGCCGTTTGACTATAAGGTCATTCGTCGCAAAGGGCAAGATAATGTTGTTGCAGATGCTTTGAGCCGTAGTGTGACTGAATCTTGTGATGCCCTGGAGATTTTTAACATAGATCTACAAGAAGTACAGGATAAGTGGTATATTGACCTTGCACAGCGTATTGTGAACAATCCATTGAATTTTCCTCGTTGGAGAGTTACTGGTGGTAAGATCTATAAGTATGATCAACTTGATTTTCCGGATTTACGTGACCCTGTTGATTTTTGGAAATTGGTTTTACCTAAGGATAGGAGACGAGAGATCATGGAGTCTTGTCATAGTTCTGTTCTGTTCAGTCAACAAAACTTATATGAAAAATTGTCGGTTATATTATTGGCCTTGTATGAGAGCTAACATTACAAAATTTGTCAAACATTGTATAGTGTGTCAACGGGTGAAACCGGAGCAAAAACTAACAGCGGGTTTGATGAAGGACAATTTAGTTCCAGAACATTGTTGGGAGGTCATCAGTATGGATTTGTTTGGAGCACTACCTAAAAGTAAACGGGGAAATATGTATATTTTTGTAGTAACTGATATTTTAATAAATTTAACTATTTCTTTCCAATCAGAAGGGCAATTGCAAAAACAGTTGTTGATCTTTTAGAAGAAAGAGTATTTTTTAGTTCATGGCATACCTAAAGTTATTCGCTGCGATAATGGGGTATAATTCAAAAGTCGCGAATTTCAAGCTTTAACTCAAAAATATAGGGTGAGAACACTTTTTAATCCAAATTATCATCCATCACCAAACGTTACGGAGAGAGTTAATAGGGTACTTAAATCAATGATTTCCGCTTTTGTTTCTGAAAATCAGAGAAGTTGGGATGAAAATTTAGCGGCTTTAGCTTGTGCGGTTAATACTGCGGTACATGAAGTGACCGGCTGCACACGATATTTCATTAATTTCGGAAAAGAAATTATACTTCACGCCAGCGAATATAATAGGGCTATTCATATTCAAAATTTAACACAGAAAGATAAACATAATAATTTAGTTATAAGAGTAGAAAGATTGATAAAGTTAAGGGAATTTGTGAATAAGCGATTACAACAAGCTCATCAAAGGTCAAGAAATCAATATAATCTTAGGCGTCGAGACGTTCATTTTCAGATAGGAGACTTAGTTTGGAAAAGTCTTTACGCTTTGTCTGACGCTGGAAATTATTATTCTTCTAAATTAGCCGAAAAGTTTGAAGGACATTTTAAGATATGTAAGAAAGTGTGTGTATGAATTAGAGGACATGAACAGAAAGTCTAAGGGTAACTGGCATATCCAGGAACTTAAACCATACTTTGGTCCTGAAGATGAGTAGATTTTGAATGACATTTCTTGTCTATTAGGGGTAGTCACCGCCAAGCGTGCTAGAGTCCACAACCACGTGGATCCTTTTGAAAGTATCTTTGAAAATTTTTCTATACCGTAACCTTAAAACTTAACTGGTTTTCTTGTCAAACCAAGATCTTCCTTGTAATTATATTTTACTTTACGGAGGCTGACAGTGTTGGTACAAGTGTTTTTGACCAAGTGGAAATTCCAGTTGTCTGGTCTATGTGGTCACTATACCCTTAAAGCACCGCTGATTTTATCTTGCGGATATAGTGATTGCCGTCAAACACACTCGGATCAATCCTACTGGGTGAGATTGATCATCAATTATTGTAAATTACGTAAGTAACTATTATATTGTTTTGTCTCAGAGGAGCTTGCATTTAACTTAAAAAAAGGACTTGTTATTTTATCCTAAATATTTTCCAAGATTAAATGTATTGGCCTTAAACAATAATTTGTTTTGCTTACCCAGTAATTTTAATACCGGACTTGACATATTTGTTTTCTTTTCCTGGTTTTGTTTCAACGCTAAAGGCTACACGGACCACCATTTAGAGCCTAATTTTAGAAAGTAAAACTATGGTGGCGCCTCTCTATTTTGACTAAAATTACCGATTTTGACTTTAAAAGTTAAACGCTCATCTGTCACTAAAAGAACCTACCCTTGAGATAGAGTTAGCGTATGGAGGTGTTCTACAAGCAGCTTGATTTGGTCGAGTAGGTAAGAGTTGTAAGTAGATAACCTTCTCAGGACGTACCTGGGTCACAATCGTTATCTGGATGATAACAGTTTTAGGGCGAATTATTTTTAGCCACATTTGGCAACAATGGCATTGCAATATATTCTCTTTTAATGTTTAAAAGCCGGAACATTACACTGACACCCAACGTCTTAAGAGATTGCAAAAGTAGCGACGTTACACGGGCGCCCTCGTCGGCCACAGACAAGGATGCAAAAGAGAGAACATTACAATATATTAGTTGTTTAATGAGCTTCCAGAAAAACATATTACAAATTTTTAAATCGGAACTCCCAGGGGTCCACAAAATTGTACCATCCATCGATTTCCAAATTTGCGATTGAGTCACTTCCTTACTTCTGCAGCATAATGTGCAGGACACCCGTCATGCTGAAAATACATATTTCGGAGATATTGAAGAAGCAACTCTTTTAACTTGTTTGGCAAACTCAGCATATGTAAAAGAAGAATATCTGTTACATATACTGTCAAAATAATTATGTAATAGTCTCACAGTAGGAAATGGCGCACCAAAAACTTACTTTTTTAAAATACTGAGAGCGGTTCGCAATTTTAAACTCTTAATTCCTACCCCGGTATCTCACATGCTGAGAAGTTACAGTGCCGTTTGTATTGAAGGTTGACTCATCTGAGAACACTATATGCTTATGAAAATTCTCGTTTTTACTTAGAATTTCGTCACCGACCCACAAAGAAAAATCCAAGCGTTTGTTCCAAAGTTTGGTTAAAAATAGGTTTAGAAGGACGAATCTTATATTTAAACACATTTTGAATATGTCTTTTTTACACAATTGTAAACTTTGTGCTCATTTTCTTAAAGTCATAATAGGATTTTCATCAACACATTGCCAAATTAATACTGTAGAAGCATCGATTTCGTGGTATTTTTCTTGGTCTTTTTTGAAATTTGATTACTAACTTATGTGCTGAACTTCTGCATACTTGTACATTTGGAAATTTTTTTTAAATTTCCTAATAATATAGCATAACAATTCTTGCCATTTCTGTAATTTTGGATTATAAATATTCTTTGCTCTAAAGACAACATCTTTATTACTTTGACAAATACGTCACAGTTATCAAAGGTGTAATCAAATAAAAAAGGTGACAATGCGACTTAGAAAAGTTTTGATTTTAAAAGCGTAATTTAGAAATTTTTATTAGAAAAGCTGTAATAAGAATTCTTTTAAAATTTAAAACAACTTATTTGTTTGACATTTTGCAATAAAATTTTAAAAAAGGCAACTTTACTCAACCAAATTTTCCGTTTTTGTATTTTTTGCATACCATGTACAAAAAAACAAATTTTTGGCATTGTGGATCTTATTCTTAACGCAAGAAAAACTTTTATAAAGAATAACCTTTTGTCGTATCTTTCACTTTTTGGTCCATTTATCCTCTTGTCTACGCCATTCGTAGGCATACTGTATATATTATTAAAAAAATTTATTTTATAAAAAATGCAGATTTAAAAACACCTTTAAAGAAATATTTCCGAAAAATAATTGTTTGGGTTTCGTAGATTTGTTGTATAATAATTTTTTTTAGATGAATCGCTCATGATATTCGTATTTGTAGATCTCAGTTTCCCAATATTTCTCAAGTTTACCATTTGGGGCTCCAATATCTACTCAGTCTACTCACAAAAAAGCAAAAAATAGTGTTTATGTACTGAGATCTATGAAATAGTTTTAAAAATTATTTTTTCAGAAAATTAATTTTAGAAAATACGTTTCTTCAAATAACAAATCTTTTGAAAATTGAATTTTAAATATAACTAGTTTAAAAAAAATAATAAAGACATAAAAGATCCTAAGCAAACCCTTTGTGTGCATGGGCACCGACATGGACTCTACTACAGTTCTGGCGAAACCGATTACAATGAACTTTACCGCGTTATCTACAACGATCTACGAAATGTTCATGTCATCTATGTGAAGGGCCATGTAAAGAAAGACTTTTTACTTGAAACCCTTGCTACGATGAAATATCTCAAGAATATACCAGATATTGTTAATTTACAATTTACTAGAGACAGTGTCAATGTACCGAAATTAGCTCTAAGTAAAACCAGTTGTTCTTATCATGGTTTAAAATAATTATCATTAAAAAGGTTGACCACAACCCACGCATTGAGCTGAAGAGAATTTTTGGCAATCCAATTAACCGTACGCGGTAGCATCTTTACGTGACAAACGAAACGTTTCGCGAACAAACAATACAATTTTTAAAAGAATATGCCGAGCCAAGACGGCAATATGTGTTTTATTTTGAAAATGATGACGATCAAACATTTTATAAGGAAATGTGCAGATTTATCCCCGAAATGTTTAAAAATTCATCATACAGACTTCTTAAATCTAATACCATCTTACATGACGTCACACGTGATAATACACAGCAAAGTCTAATAAAAACACAACATGAAGGTATTACGAACCATTGCGGTATTCATGAAACAATTGACGAATTAAGAACCAAATATTATTGCCCTAAGCTGAGTGACGACGTCAGAAAATTTATTAATAATTATCATGTTTGTCAACAAGTAAAATATGAACGCCACCCGCCATTAATTAGACTGCAATTAACACCTACTCCTAAAAAACCATTTGATACCATTCATATCGATACGTTTAAATTTGGCAACACCGTAACCCTCACAATTTGCGATAGTTTTTCTCGATTTGACCAGGCTTACTTACTACCTAGCCTTTCGCCCTTACACGTGTACCAATAACTATTACAATTTATTTCTTCATACAAAATACCTGAAAATATAATTTCTGACAATGGAAGCGAATTTACCCAAAATTTATTAAAAGATTTTTCAAAATTATACAAAATTAACTGGCATTATGCTTTACCATTAAACCCCAATAGTAATGCTATAGTAGAACGATTTCACTCTACACTACTGGAACAGATGCGTACACTATCTATTACAAAACCTAACTTAAGCCCTTTTGAAAAAATCACATACGCAGTTTTAGGCTATAATAATTCCGCTAACATTGAGAATCAATTCTCCAACCACCTAAAAATTCCTTACTCAATAAGGAGTTCAACAAATAATGGTAAAACAGCTATTCTCGGGGCTACATGCCCCTCCGAGCGCTGAATTACATACCAAAATTTGCCGTGCTTTCTTCTAACACAGTTAGATAAGAAAATACTAATGTTTCGAATGCAAGAAACTGCCAGGAAGAAGGAAGCTTTTTCTTTAGTTAGATTGTCGTCACCTGCAGACCGGTTTCGAACTCGTTGGATCTCATCTCATCAGTACAGGATAGACGAATATACCAACCTTCCGAAAAAGTAATTCCTTAAAGCTACAATGTCGTACTGCATAAGCAGTGAGACACAGGCAGCGCCATCCATTAGCAGTTTCAAGCAGTCGGAGTAGAGTTTACCGTAAGGTAAAATTTTTTAAAATATGAATTAAGTCTACTTGTCAGGGGTACATATAAATATGCAAAAATTGAGAATCAATTCTCTAACCACCTGAAAATTCCTTATTCAATAAGGAGTTCAACAAATAATGGTACAACAGCTATTCTCCGGGCTATATGCCACCTCCGAGCGCTGAATTACATACCACAATTTGCCGTATTTTCTTCTAACACAGTTAGATAAGAAAATACTAATGTTTCGAATGCAAGAAACTACCAGAAAGAATGAATTCCTTCTGCCTGGTAGTTTCTTGCATTCGAAACATTAGTATTTTCTTATCTAACTGTGTTAGAAGAAAATACGGCAAATTTTGGTATGTAATTCAGAGCTCGGAGGCGGTTGGTGAAATTTAAAAGTTGTTTATCTCTGTTCATACTTACAGGACCCGTACCTACCAACTTTAGGGGTTTTAATAGTCAGCCCACTGGGGATGTTTTGGTAAAGAAAAAAAAACATTTTGTAATTTGCGAAAAAAAGTTAAATTTTTGGTGCGCCCCTCCCAAGAAAAAAATGAACACGTCTAGGTAGTTGCTTTCGTTTTTTTTCTAAACAAATTTTACATCATTTTGTCGACAGGTTTTAAATTTTGAGAGAAAACAATGTGTTAGGAGAAAGTTATAGTCATTTGAATTTTTTGTAAAATTATATTTTAGGCTTAGAAAAATTCAAATGAATTTTTCTAAGCCTAAAATATAACTTTACAAAAAATTCAAATGACTATAACTTTCTCCTAACACATTTTTTTCTCTCAAAATTTAAAAACTGAAATACCTAGACGTGTTAATTTTTTCCTTGGGAGGGGCGCACCAAAAATTTTACTTTTTTTCGCAAATTACAAAATGTTTTTTTTCTTTACCAAAACATTCCCAGTGGGCTCACTATTAAAATCCCTAAATTTGGTACGGGTCCTGTAAGTATGAACAGAGATAAACAACTTTGAAATTTCACCAACCGCCACTGCTCGGAGGGGCATATAGCCCGGAGAATAGCTGTTTTACCATTATTTGTTGAACTCCTTATTGAATAACGAATTTTCAGGTGGTTAGAGAATTGATTCACAATTTTTGCGTGTTTATATGTACCCCTGACAAGTAGACTTCATTCATATTTTTAAAAAATTTACCTTACGGTAAACTCTACTCCGACTGCTTGAAACTGCTAATGGATGGCGCTGCCTGTGTTTCACTGCTTATCAGTGGCGATCGGTAGCATGAGGAAGGTGAGGCCCGGCCTCACTACAATTAATTTAAAATGTAAAAATAAAAATTTTCGTAAGATCTCCTCACTACAATTAATTTAAAATGTAAAAATGAAAATTTTCGTAAGATTGATTAACATGTTTTGTTTTGCTCTTCTTCATCACATTACTTCAAATCTAAAATTTATTATATAAATTTGGCAATTATAAAGGTCGAAAGGTTTAGCAAGCGTCTATAAAGCCACTTTTATATACAAGGGAAGCGCTAATATTTGCGACAATATATTCGACTAAAAAAGAACCACATGCGATATTCGCAGTACGCGCTGTATGTTAACAAGTTCTTCTATGAGAGAACGGCCTATGCAGCAGAGGCCCGGTGAGCGCTAGATTCTCGAAGCAGCTCGTCTCTGGACGTGTGTGAATGGTTCTGTCTTTATTTAGTATGTTTATATTACTCACTTCCACGCGTACACGTATTCGTTGCTTCCACGCGAGAATTTATAGTGAAGAGAGGCCTGTAAAGCGCTTGGCCTCCTGATTTACTAGATATTTTATTTGAGAACGGAGCTACGTATTTTATGATGTTTTATTGCTGCGGCAAACGCCATTTTCTACGCGTTCTCAACGTGAAAAAAATGAAACTGTTACTAATGGGAGACCTACTTCACAAGTACTCTTATACAAGTATACGGGCAAGAACCGAAAATAAGGACCTAATTAACAATGATGTTACATTGACTTACCAGGCGTTATTTTATGAAGTGCTTGATAATAATCAAATTACAGATCGATTTAACGGTATTAATAAGTTATTATTTTTGAACCTAATTTAACCATCATTTCTAAATCAGTTATTTAACAATTTAGTTCAAAGTTATAAAAATCTTTTCCAAAAAGACCGATGCAAAACCGAGCTTACAATTTTTTTTGCTGACAAACAGTTCCGTTCCTTATCTTTGCCAGAGATTATAGAGACAAAATGTTCAAAAATGGTCTAAACGAGGTTTTATCAGAAATGTACAAATTGTTATGTTTAATAGCCAACACTACCTGGAGCATCGGTTTCAGTTGAAAGAAATTTTTTAGCTTTAAAACTCATAAAACTTATTCGAGAAATTCGACTGCACAAGAAATGTTAAATGGTTTGGCTGTAGTGTCTATAGAAAAGGCTGAATAATTAAAATGAAGGTAATTATTGATATTACTGGAAACAGCGAATTTTTTCATGAAATTTTGCACAGACCCTAATTTTGGGTCGTAGAACACGAATCCGAAGTCAGCTTTTGGCGGTCTCGTATGGTTTTTCCAAAAAAAATTTTTTTTTGCAAAACTTTTAGGTTAAATTTTAGGTTACCTTTTTTTTATAGATTCCTTTAAGTTTCGACACTTTCACTTCAACATATCTGTAAACTTATAATTTTTATTAGTTTTCGTCACACAAAACACCACATTTAGGCAAAAATAGCTAAGAAAATTGCTTTTTTCAATAGAAAATTCCATTTTATGGCTACTAGATGTCATTATTTTGCCAGCTGTCAATTTTCCGGCGTTGCCACGTTGCATTTTATTTTCCCTAAAAGGGCAAAAAGATGACCCCAACCAACACCCTGGGGCACCGATCCCTCTTCGCCTGCGAGGAAAGAGACTGGTCAGGGCCCCTAACCAGGTGCTAACCCTGTTCCGACCTTAGGGGGCCCTCCGATCCACCGTTCGTATCAAAAACTTTTCTAAGTCGGTGAATTAGGTGACAGATCTAATATTTTCGATATAACGGTGGTATAACGGTGGATCGGAGGGCACCCTAAGGTCGGAGCAGGGTTAGCACCTGGTTAGGGGCCCTGACCAGTCTCTTTCCTCGCAGGCGAAGAGGGATCGGTGCCCCAGGGTGTTGGTTGGGGTCATCTTTTTGCCCTTTTAGGGAAAATAAAATGCAACGTGGCAACGCCGGAAAATTGACAGCTGGCAAAATAATGACATCTAGTAGCCATAAAATGGAATTTTCTATAGAAAAAAGCAATTTTCTTAGCTATTTTTGCCTAAATGTGGTGTTTTGTGTGACGAAAACTAATAAAAATTATAAGTTTACAGATATGTTGAAGTGAAAGTGTCGAAACTTAAAGGAATCTATAAAAAAAAGGTAACCTAAAATTTAACCTAAAAGTTTTGCAAAAAAAAATTTTTTTTGGAAAAACCATACGAGACCGCCAAAAGCTGACTTCGGATTCGTGTTCTACGACCCAAAATTAGGGTCTGTGCAAAATTTCATGAAAAAATTCGCTGTTTCCAGTAATATCAATAATTACCAAAATGAATTCTTCTGACTCATTTTATAACTTAGTAATAGTGTGACAGACCATTTTTGCCACATGGTCTGGGTATGTGTTTACTAATTAATTTTATTCGCGATTACCTGTTCAGTTTTACTTAATAATTTACCTTGATTAAGAGGCTGAACCTTCACTCTCACACTGGGTGGGCTGGCATTGCCCTGTGTTCCAGGTTAGTCCCTGTCCATCTTGATTGCCCTTTTGTCTTGTCCAAATCCGCTTGATATCAGCTGTCCTTCCTTGAAGCTTGCAGTCTGCTTTAATATCTTTCTCTGTTGTTTAGGCCCTGAATTTTCGCCTTGCTTAAAGTTCATCCTGTGTGTATAGACAAGTTGCCCTTAGTCTAATAAGCTAACATGTTTAAATAGTAAATTTTGAAGACCAACCTACCTTTTAGAAATCAGCTGGTTACATTCTCTGACAACATTGGGACACCCTTGATCTGTGGGTTATGGATCACATCGCCTGTACTGTCCTAGTCTCTGCCTTGTTCTTGGGCGTTCTGGATTGTTTAAACGGCATACGTTTCTTTCAGATTTTGTTTTGATTTCTTTAAAAAATAGTCATTGTGGTTAGAATTTTTGGTTGAACTGACAGGTTGACACTGTCAGAGTCTTGCAGTGCTGCCAAACCGGAGGGGTAAAATTTGTACTGTATCGTTAAGCATTTTCGCGTGGGTTTGGCAGGCTTTCGTTGCTATTTTGTTCAGGCCACCGGCGTAGGTATAACTTTCTGTATTTCCGTGACTTTATTGTTTCACGCTGGGGGCCGCTGTGCTATTGTAGTGTATTTGTTTGATAGCGTGACGACGATTGAAGTTCTGAGCTCTGGGGTTTTCGCGTTTGTTTCTCAGTATGGGGTTGAAGACTTGTGTAATTCCGCATTCGGGGTCATTTGAGGGAGCAGCTTCTAGTCCATGCTTAGAATTGGTAGAAATTTAGTAATTCTTGTCGGTGTGCCGTGGCGCCATCTTGAGACTCTATTTCATGAGTTTCCACTCAAGGTCGCCGCCTTTTCTTCCCCCGGGTCATTGGGCTTGCGCAGATGTAGACCTTTTGGTTCGGTGGCAGAGAAGGAAGAACGTCTGGCATTTCCATCTTGGTCTTCGTCGAAGATTGCAGATTTGCGGTGTCGGTTTCAGCCATTTTGAAGGCTCAAGTTTATGGATTAAGTTCCGGGACTGCGATTAAAATTCATCTGCTGAATTATTGTCTGCTGGGCAAGATTTTATCTGCAAACTTCGTTCGTTACCATCATATCAGCCACGAACATCGGCAACCGTTTGGAGGTCCAAACCCTGTGGTAACCTTTGCTGTGTGGTGCCCTTTTGCTGCCTGCAGTTTTGGAAGTTCGATCCCTCTTTATCGTTGAAGAGGTAAGTCACTTTGAAGCCTTTTTTTGCCCCGTGTCTCTCTAATACTTATTAATCGTTTATTTTTTTTTACGCCCATACATTATAATTAAAATTTTTGGCGGAAAATAGTTATCGAAAATTCTGCTTCACAATCTTATTTTCTCAGACTAGTTTTTTTTTTCGGCTGCCCGGTGTGAATTATAATAGCTGACTAAATTATTACCATAATAACCAAGCCGCTCAACTGCTTTATTATTAGTGTTACATTATCTAATTTGCATTCTTTTGAACGCGGGACTATATTTTTGAAGCTTGAATAGTGTGAAGTAAATTTCATACAATCTGTAAGCTATGTTTAGGGCCTCTTTATACCAGCTTATGGGCCAGCGGGAACAGCTAAGCTTGGATTTAAAATAGTCGGTCACCCGCGTAGAATGTAGATTGTTTTTATCAAGTTTTTTTATCGACTTTATGCTGTCGCAAATCATTTGCAGTGGGTTGCTATCTGTAGCGTTAAGTTTCAAACCGTAAATTATATAGATATAAAGGAGTTGGTGGTACTGGTACTGTGTCAGTATGGTTGGTTATCGTAAACGCCAAGTTGAAAACTAAGCTTTATAGTCGGTGTTTTTTTTAAAAAATATGAATGAATTTGTTTCTTATTATTATGGTTCGGTCGCCAGTCTGTCAAGAATACCACCAAATCCTTTATTTTCCTGTTTTTTTTTATATAAGCTAAGACGTGTACGGGCTTGAGGTTTCACGGGTTTTATTTCTAGGAAGTTGGAAAATTTAGATTTCTTTTGCTTTCGGTCTGTAACGATTGGTTCAATAATGTTTTTATGCCTTCAGAGAGGTTAGTGAACCTATTATTTTATTTTCAATTTGTCATTTGACTATTATTTTGGGGAATATATATATGAACTTATTAAGCTCGTGCACGTTTTACTCTTCTGTTTCATATCGGACGGTTTGCTTGGTAGAACCTAAGGTAGCTACGTAGTCGCTTAGTATATATTTATTATTCATTTGATATATAGCGCTAGTTGCTATGGGAAACTTGAAGTAGTTAGATAGTTGCTTTATAATTAGTTAAATTTGCCTTTTTTCTTTTTTTTAAACGTAGTTAGGTAGTTGCTTTGATAGTAGCGATATATTTGCGTTTAATTTAAGCTTTGTGTACAGAAGCGGTATATTTTTGATCAAGTATTTATATTGAAACGGCTTCTCACTATAAGGGGTATTTTCCTCTTTATTTCAATGACCGAAATTTTTCTAAAGTCAATTATTATTCTTATGTTATCTTACATTGATTCGCTTTATTTATACGAGTAGTGTTAACGCTTAGCTTTTGAGTCACGCTACTATAGGGGATTGAGGTTTTAATTATTTTACTTTTTTTGGCTTCGCTTAAGTTTTTTTTTACTTTGAATCTTACTTGAACGCTTAAATCTTAAGTCAAGCTAAATGGGGCTTCACCTTTTAGTTATTTTACAGGTTACGCTTAAGCCTTATTCTTTGTTTATACTTGTAATCTTCATGAACTCATAATTTAGTTATCAATTATTTTGCTTTTGTTGTACTTCTATTATTTTTATTGTTAATGTAAGATAACATAATGCCGCATTAGTTAGTGATCCTGGAGTTTTTTTGTAAATATTAACGTTCATCATTAAAGTATCAAGGAACTGTACAATTTTACTTAGTTATCAATGCCCTTGCGTAATATTTTCTTTTGTTTAGTAACGTAACTGTTTTAAATCTTACCTTGAGTTTGTTTAAATTTTGCAATCTGGTTTTCAGCGATTACTTATTTTATTGATAGTTTTTTTTTAATTAAAGTAACTTCACACTTTGTTTTTTTGTAACTTAACTAAAATTCTGCGATTGATTTCAGGCCACTGGCTTTCTCATTCATTATTAGCCATTTATCTAATATTCTTAAATTTTGCGGATTAGTTTCAGTAAATTATTTATCCAAATATTAACTTCTTTATTAATGTAACCTTTTAATCGTATCTTAGGCTCGTTTAAATTTTGCAAATAATTACTTTCTCTTTTATTAGTGGTTTTTTTATATTGACGTAGCTTCTTATTTTTTTAAAATATTTTTCTACTTATCTAAATTTTTCGATTCTGTTCCAGCCAATGATTTTCTCTTTTAATATTAAATTACTTAATTGATGAAGAACTAATTAAATTTCGGCGCTTTAGTTCCAGTAAATTGTTTCTTTCTAAATTTTACCTTTTTCTAATAACGTAACTCCTGATTCTATTTTTAATTATTCACGTAACTTCTAACATTTTTTTTTATTTATTTAAATTACTGTAACCACTAGGAATTGTTTGTTCCTAGGGTCTTTGGTAGGGGCCACGAACCTCCCTACTTCTTCCATAGGGGCTACAAAGCGTCCCTCTTAATTGTTTTGGGTAGAGGATACGAACCATCCCTACTTCTACCGTCAGTGGGTGATAAGGGGTCACCCCAGGATTTTTTGTACATGAGGATAGTCTTCCTCACGAAGATTTAAGTGATTTTACTTAATTTGCGGGGCAAAATCGCCCAATTTTTTTGATTTTGTGTATAAACACTATCTTGCGGGGACAAAATTTCCAATTCATTTGTGTAAACACCTGTAACACCTTTTTTTATCTGTAAATATATGTACAGTGGTAAATGTATTCCGTTTTTCTTTTATCCAGCTCACTACGCCCTGTGTTTTTTAAATTTTCATTATGAATAGCGGGATTGTTGTGTGAGAAGCAGGTCCCTAGACCAACTAGGCGACTTCCAGTTTGCGTCGGTGTGAAAACTGGTGGCGTCCAATAGAACCTACCCAGCCTAACTGAGCTGAGGGCTAATTTGCAACGCGCTCTACTACACCTGCTTCCCTCAGAACACCCTGTTGTTCCTGTGTTTTTCTCTAGAGTACCTTTAAGAGTTATTTTAATGTTTTCAAGTTAAGCGGTAAGTACTTGGTCAATGATACTCATCATAGTATCTTTGACGGTTTTTAATCAAACACTTTTTATTGAACAAAGTGCGTCGCAATAGGATCGTTTGCGATTAAGTGCAACAGAAAGATAGACTTAATCTATAAAACATAATTTTGCATTTTTCTTAATTTGTTTTTAAGTTTGCCATTTGATTTCCGTTCTATGATATTTTACGTTTGATGTGTGTTTTAAATAAAACTATATGCTTCATATTATAACTTTTGGCCTCACCTCTTTTACTGACCACGGATCGCCACTGCTGCTTATGCAGTACGACATTGTAGCTTTAAGGAATTACTTTTTCGGAAGGTTGGTATGTTCGTCTATCCTGTACTGATGAGAACCAACGAGTTCGAAACCGGTCTGCAGGTGACGACATTCTAACTAAAGAAAAAGCTTCCTTCTTCCTGGTAGTCTCTTGCATTGGAAACATTAGTATTTTCTTATCTAACTGCGTTAGAATAAAACACGGCAAATTTTGGTATGTAATTCAGCGCTCGGAGGGGCATATAGCCCGGAGAATAGCTGTTTTTCCATTATTTGTTGAACTCCTTATAGAATAAGGAATTTTCAGGTGGTTAGAGAATTGATTCTCAATTTTTGCGTATTTATTTGTATTCCTGACAAGTAAACTTCGTTCATATTTTTATAATAATTCCATTCACTCAGCAACTAAACGAAAACCAATCGACCTATTACTAGGACATTTAGAACTTAAAGATCCAATCGACATCGATAATCAAGCAGAATCGATTAGTCACCAAATTCATGAACATAAAGAAACTATGGTGGAACTATACCAAAAAATACACGAGAACACCTCCAAACAGAAATCCAATGTTATTACAAAATTAAATGAAAACCGCGATGACCCACCAGACTTCGAACCGGGTACCATCGGTTATAGAAAACTGAGAGACAGACCGTCAAAAACTAAACCTCTTTATCGACCCGAGCATGTAGTAAGAAGCAACAATCCCACCGTTACCACCCCGCTTAATACCTACCACAAACAAGTATTCAAAAAACCACGAAAATTTATAGACAAATCATTATTACAGGTTGATGACCCTTCTGGTTCAAACCTTGATGACACAGAAAATTCAGATACAACCCCTCCAGTCCAATCCGGGAATCCTACCATTTAAACTAGGATCTGCTAAAATAAAAGTCGCTTCCATACCTTTCTACATTACATTCAACTTAGACCTCTCCAAAAACAAATTAAGTCAATAACCGATCAATACAATAATTTAGAAGGGCAATTTAATAAATCATCCGCCACTCATACAGATCCCCTGTATAGTGCATATAAATATTTAGAATATGAAGTAACAACTGTTAACAGGAAACTACAATCAGTCTTCCCCGAAAAACGTAGTAAACGCGGTCTTATCAACCCATTAGGCTCTCTAGTAAAATATATTTCCGGTAACTTAGATCAGGCAGATGCTAAAGAAATTCATGATAAATTGTCAGAACTGGAATCTAACCAAAATAAAATAGTAAAGAAGGTAAACAAATAAATGTCTTTAACATCAAATTTAATGAAAAACATTAACGAAACTATGACAAGAGTAACACGCAATCAAAAGCTAATCGAAGCAAAAATTGAAGAATTACGAAAAGACCTAAATGACATTACTTTTAGTTATATGCATTACATAGAACTACGCGAAATATTAGATGAAATAAAATTAAACTTAGACACGTTGCTAAACTTTCTTTCAGAAATTGAAAATGCTATAAGTTTCGCTAGTCTCAAAACACTACACCATAGCATCGTCTCTCCTACAGACTTAAAAGAAATCGTAATATAACGATTATCTAAAATACTACAGCATAGTAGAAACAAATGTTTTCTACATTCAAGAAAAAAATGTTTTCACTCGATTTTCCTCTGATACATCCCGATACCATCGACTACTATCATTTGTACTCTATTCCAAACCAAAACCAATCAATAATTATTCCACCATCCTAGTACCTTTCTATAAGCAACAATGTCTACCAATACCAAGAAGACGAGTGCATCGACCTAAGACCAAACTTTCTCTGCATGAAGAACCACCTATTACCTCTACAAGACAACTTAGATTGTGTAACATCATTGCTTTCCAATGGACCCAAGATAGAAAAATGTCAACAAGTTCCCGTCCATATCAGTGAAGAAATTATCGAAGAGATAAATGACGCTCACTACATTGGTATATTTCCTAGACCACAGAAACTTAAAGCAAAATGCCCCGAAAATGACGTCGCCCTACTACAAGGAACCTAGTTTTTTGTTGTCCCGCCAAATTGCGCTATCAAAGACGCAAAGTTCACCTACAAAAACGAAAAATGCATTATTTCCGGCCACCCAGTCACATTACAAGACATCAAGATGTTACATATCCCCACCTTGGAAGTCCACAAACTGAAACTAGAAAACGTACCATTGGATAAACTCCATGAAGTCCAGCTCCAACAGCTACAAGAAGAGCCACTAGAAGAATTTCACCTTCATTCAAAATACTCCATTTGGTCCCTGGGGTGCGTCGTGATGCTAGTCTCATGTGTCACTCTCTATATCCTGATCACACGAAAAGAAAAGATCTGCAAATTGATACGCAAGAAGAAGCCTACAGCAACTAAAAGAAAACAAGTTGAAGAACCGTTTGTGGCAACTCAGATGGTTCCACCCTCGAGTTCCTTTTAGGGATGGAGGAGTTATGTGTTCATCATTTCATGGAACTGCTGTGTTGCAGAATGCTGAGCTAAGCACCGTTCCCATGAGAATCGAATAGTGCATTTTGCATTAGGTTTTCTATTCAGAATCAACATAGACTTTAACGCGTTAATACGTAAAATTGATTGTACTGTATTTTACCGATTTTAACGACTTTTGTAAAATTGAATAAAAGTAATATTTTTTAAAAACGTGTTTCGATAAACACGAAACACAAAAATACTCATCTTTCATTTTACCCAAAATTGATTGGTTTACAGGAACATTATGTGGGTTGTTCTGTGAGTAGTTGGAAGTATCGAATAGGTCTAAATTGTCTAAAATATCATTATAGAAATTTTCGGTTGTAATTTTTAAAATCAAGGAATCAGTATCCGTGTAGAGCAAAACCGCGTTGATACCGTATTTTGGCTTAATATACCCGTACAAAAAGTCGTACATAATTGCTTTGGCAACGTCCAAGATTGCAAAACCTACGTAAATAGGTTTATATACATAACTTTTTGTTTTTTCATCTGAACTGCTACCAGGTTTTCGTTAAAAATAGTGCGGTCTTTAAAGTGTGGTTCCGCGATCCACGCTTCAGCTCCCAATCTCTTACCAACATTTTCCCAATGAGAAATAAGCTTGACATCTACACGTTTCTCCACATTTTCCATTGTTCTCCCAAACACAGCGTTGTTCGTAAGTTCAAAAAAGTCTTCCTCAAACTTATTTTTAGCCTTATTTCGCATCGCTGTGTTCAGGTTAATGTACGATTTCAGCCAGGGTGATTGATCGAAAGATATAACGCGATGAATTTTTGTAAGCTTAAGTCCATAGTAAACTTGCCGCAAATTTTGATAATGAATAATATATTTTTCTTTTTTAAGAAAGTTGGGTATTAATTTTGTAATGTGTTGAAATTTTGAATCTAGTGCTGCAATCGATTGTGGGCAAAGGGGCAGTTCGTTGTGCAAATAATGTAATTCTTTCGGATATTCCAAATCTACCTCTAGTACATAGCCAGTTTTAGAATTTTTCGCGACATTCATGTAATCTAAACTTTGAATTTTGGCCTCATCCAGACACTTGAAGTTTCCCGTTGGTAAATATTGCGACATGGCTGCGCCTGTACATACCGGTTATCACCGGTGATGTTACGTGTTTTTTTATTGCTAAATAATATAAGTTTGCCTAAAGTAGAAAATAGTTGAATTGTTGATTGTCAAAAATATAATAAAATATAGTTGTCAGAAAATTACATAATCTTTTAAAAAAGGTTTTAAATAGTAAGATATAATCACTGGCAATGGTCAGGCGTCGTTACATGGTCTTTCGACAGTCTTAAGTTGAAATCAGCCCTAGAAGAGATGTCCATTAAAAGTAATTTAGAAGGAATAAGAAAAAGTTCAAGGATTACAAAGGGGATTCCACCAAGAAGATATTTATCTGAAGAACAGATGCAAGTCTTGGGTGAAAGTACAGTAAGATTAACGCAAAATAAAAAACAAACCTCAAAGGATTCCCAGAGTAAGTCAGTTCTAAATAATTCTAAAAGTATACGGTCATCGTTATCAAATACATCTTTAAGATATAAACAAGTTCAAGCTGAACTAGAGGCGGAAAAGAAAAAAGCGGAAATTGATAAAAGAATAATTGAACAAGAGAAGAAAAAAGCGGAAATTGATGAAAGAATAATTGAAAAAGAGTTGGAATTAAAACAGATAGAAATTTTAGATGAAATGGAAAATTTAGAGGAAATTGATAATAATGGATCCTCTAGTAATTTATCTGTTGAAAATTGGGTCGAAAAAACTGTAGATGTAGCTAATTTTAATAACTCCAATAAAAGTTTTAGGTCTGACAATCAACAGTCTATACTTGGAAAGAGTTCATCGTCAATTTTAGTACCCGTAGAAGAAGACAATGAAGCTGATGGAGAAGCGGAAATGGATAAAGGAAACGTACAGGTTACAGAAAAAGTGTAGTGGTAGTGGTAAGCTAGAAAATATTTTTTTGCAATTTTTGGCAGGGCAGTCTATAAATAAAGAACTTCCGCGTTTTTCTGGAGATCCTGCTGAATGGTTACATTTTAAAAAAGTATTTGATGAAACTACACAGGTATGTGGCTTTAGCGATAGAGAAAACACAGTGAGGCTTCAAAAATGCGTAACAGGGAAAGCTCGAGAATCTGTAGAGGCTTTGCTAAATTTTACATGCGACGTAAATAAAGTTATAAATATGTATAATGGAACAAAGATTTGGCAAGCCAGAGTATATAATTAATAATTTAATAGGAAAGGTTAAGAGATTTCCCCAAATAAGCGATGAAAATTTCGAAACCATTCTTGGTTTTTCAACATGCATTCAAAATCTAACCGTGACTTGTCAAACCTGAAATGTCAGTCATATATGACAAATCCCCAGCTATTACAACAGGTTATAATGAAACTTACACCTCAACTAAAAATACAGTGGGGTCAAAATATAGCAATGTTACAGAAAGTTGAAATTACAGTTTTGGATTTTCGGAATGGTTTGGAAATGTAGCCAGTGCCATTAACAATATTTACATGCCAGATTTCGATAAGAAAAAGAAATTTATTGGCACACGTTCATTACAACATTTTCATTCAACAAAAATGGAACATTCACAGTCTACTAAAACTGATTTAATATGCTTGTATTGTAAAAAGACAAACCATGCAATTAACAAGTGTCGTTTTTTCAAAGACGTATCAGTAGAGAAGAGATGGGATTTTGTTAGGAAAAATAAAATTTGTTTTTGCTGTTTAAATAATAATCACACTATACATAACTGTAGAAAAAAGAAAGTTTGTGGTATCACTAACTGTACAAAATTTCATCATGCTAATTTAGACTTTGAGAAATCTTTAGAGAATAAACAGTTGCAAGATGTAATTTCACATGAATCGGTTGAGTGTCTTTCTGTTCCAAAGGAAGTTTTGTTAAGGGTGTGTCCGGTAGTTCTTCGAAGTCCGAAAGGGGAAGTTTCTACGTATGCGTTACTGGATGATGGACCCACAGTCACAAAGATTGACAGCGAGCTTGCCGACAGAGTTGGTGCGTCTGGACCTATCGACCCGTTAAAAACAAAATGGATGAACTTCACGACCAATGAGGAGCAGGATTCCCAAAGAATTTCCATTCACATTAAAGAAGAACAGGAGGAAGATTTTTACAGGATTAAAAACGTAAGAACAGTACAAAATTTAGATTTAAGACCACAAAGTATAGATACAAAAATTATTGCAAAAAAGTGGCAACATCTGTCAGATATTTTACCTAAAATAAAATTGTCTTCTCTAATTAACGCCAAACCAAAAATTTTAATTGGACAGAATAATATAGATTTAATTATAGCTAGAGAAGTTATTGATTCGTCAAAAAATGCGGCAGTTCTATCTCGTACAAAGTTAGGGTGGGTAATTCATGGAAACATAACCCCATTTAGTGGAAGATGTGATGAAGAATTTGTTTTACATATCGATAGGCACGACTATAGTTTAACTGAGATGGTAAAACAAAGTTTTAAATTAGAAAGTTTAGGAATTAAATTAGATTATAAACTAAGTTCCAGAAATGATGAAAGAACTGAGAAGAGTATGGAAGATACTGCAAAAAGAGTTGACAACAATTGATGGGAGATTGGACACCTATGGAAAGCAGACAACATTCAGTTACCTGATTCCAAATACTCAGCGTTAAAGCGTCTAAAAGGATTAGAAAAGAAAATGAAGGTAAATGAAAAATTGAAAATTTATATTCCAATAAAATTGAAGAATATTTAGATAAGGATAACGCTGAGGTTTTAAATAATGAATGTTCTAGTTCAGTAAACGAAAGAAATTGGTATCTGCCACATTTTGATGTAGTAAATCCTAAAAATCGCTACACGGAGCTACTTATTGACCACTACCACTTACAAGCCAGCCATAATGGTCAAGAATATGTAACAAATGAACTACGACAGAACTGTTGGATTATGAATTTGCGAAGCGCAGTAAGAAGTAGTTGGAACCGGTGTCAAATTTGCAAGAACCTAAGAAGTCAGCCCAGTGTACCTCAGATGTCTCCACTGCCATTTTATAGACTGGAAAGTTTTGTCAGACCCTTTACTTTACTGGTGTTGATTTTTTCGGTCCGCTGCAAGTGACCATCGGAAGAAGACACAAAAAACGATATCTATTAGGAAGTTCCAGTGGTAATCAAATATGGGGCAAATGTTCTGACTATGATTTGATTTCAAGAAAGCACTGGCGTCGAACACAGTATTTTGCTGAGATCTGCTGGAAGCGATGTATAAGAGAGTACCTCCCCTCTCTTACTAGAAGAACAAGATGGTTCTACAATGATAACAGAACTGTAAAAGTTGGCGATATAGTGGTAATTTACCAAGAAATAGCTGGCCAGAGGGTTTGGTTACGAAGACGGTGCAGATGAGCAAGTCCGTGCAGTAGAAGTGAAGACGAAGACTGGTACATTAAGAAGACCAGTGGTGAAGTTATGCGTCCTCGACGTGAAATCGTAAACTTCGTCGTACAAGGGGCAAGAACGTACATACCGGATATCACCGGTGTTGTTACGTGTTTTTAAAATTGTTAAATACTATAAGTTTGCCTAAAGCAGAAAATAGTTGAATTGTTGATTGTGAAAAATATAATAAAATATAGTTGTCAGAAAATTGCATAATCTTTTAAAAAAGGTCTTAAATAGTAAGATGTAATCCCTGGAAGTGGTCAGGCGTCGTTACAGCGCCATACAGGTTGGTTGCATCCAAGTACATGATGTAAGAGTTGGGTTTAGAAGCGTCTTAATGAGGAACATTGTGTTATTCGCAAAAACTTTTCTCACACTACACTGACTGACTAAACCACGAATCCCGTGCTTAAAGAAGTGTACCATGTCTAGATCTGTCAGTAACTCCAGCTTTACGTCCGTCGCCTAAGGGCCGAATCTAACGAGAGTCCTGGTGCGCTAAAATACTGCGCAGGATCGAGGTGGTAAGTATCTAGGCACACGTCTCTAAAACTTTCAAAGACATCTGTTAATATTAATACGTCGGATTTTAAATAAAGATCGGAATATTCGACTAAAGTTTTACATTGAAACAGACTCCGTACCTTCTAAGCACGCTCGTAATCCTCTTTGGTAATATCCTCTTTTTTTAATTGATTGTAAAAGCCTTTATGTGATGGAAGATTAGTATCATCTAATTTTGCACATGAATCCACATAATTATACGGGAAGACAATCTTTTGTCGAATAAGCTCAAATTTATCGTCTTCTGCGAAATATTTTCTAACTTCCCGACATTGTTCAGGTTTTAAATTTTGACTTAATTTATCTTTCCGCTGGACATGAATCGAAAACTGTCTAGGAAGCGCAACTTTAAAAATACCTGTCGTTTTCCTTCTTTGTGTACGACGTTATCCACCAACACGTGTTTGGTAAAGGAAATGTATTTTTTCTTGTTTTGGGGGATAACGTCCAACTTTTCTTCGTTGGAAGCCAATTCCTTGACAAACAGGTGGGATTCAAAGCCGTACATGTGAAAAAAGATTGGTATAAACTGTGGGATTTTGTAATTTAGGTTACATACAGAGTGCTCGGGAGCACGGTATATTCCACTTATAGGATCATATTAGTACACGTTTGCTGCTACATCAAATGGTTTCTCGCAAATGTGTTCCATTTTGATGCTCACTCTTGTTCCGCAGAAATAGGTGACATGGGTACTACTGTCTTCATAAAGCGCTAATAGAATTATTTACAATGACTCTCTAATTGTTTTACAAATTATTTATGTGCACCGTGTCCTCTATAACTCCGGTAAGTTGAGTGAGCATCGTCAAAGTCGCTTTTCATGTATTAACCGAAGGAGTACGGAACATGTTTATGCGTCCTCAAAGTGTAGGAAGTATCGGGATCCAGCACATTTTGCTCCGTATGTAAAGGTTCAAGGATTGTCTCGAAATCAGCATAAACAACAAAAGGTACCTTTAACTTTTTTTCAAAGTTTGCGAATTTCAAAATATTCTGGGGAATCTCTTCGCCGTATTTATTCTTTTTTAAATTGGTAAAACGTGACCGCAATTGTGCTCCTGATGAGTCTTTAATTTTGGTTCTGAATAAAAATATGACAAACACCCGTCACATAAATACTTGGTAGCATGATGCGAAGATCATTGTCTTGAGATTAGGCGAGATAAACTTCTTATTAAGCAGTAATGACTATTTCCATAATCATCGCTGATTACTAACAAATTTACATGTCTCCCCTCTTTACGAGGTGTAGTAAAGTACAAAGAACCAACAACTTCAATAATATTTCTACCCTCTTCGAACCCTTTCTCCAATCCGTAAACATTGATAGAAATATTATTGAGTCGTTCAAACTTTAAAATATCTTTAAGTTCAATTGGAAATTCCATACCTGTAAAGTCCAGCTCGTTCTCAAAAGGTAAATAGTTCGCGACTCTGTTTGCATTTTGAGTTCGGTTAACGGGATGTAAAGCAGCGAGGACTGACCACATGAAACACTTTTGATCAGTGTTTTGAATGTTTAAGACAGCTAACTTTCTTTCAATCACCTTTGGCAGCGGGATGTAGGAAGATGGCTTTAGTGGCTGGATTTTGTTAATGCCTAATCCTAAATGGAGGAGTTGCTGAAGAGTCCAACCTGTAACAATAGAAATATTCCCTTAGTATATAGTTTTAAACAGATTTTGGCGTTAACAATTACCCTCTCTTACCCTCCCATAGTAATATACTTACCACTATCCTTTTCCCTAAATTCTGAATATTATCGGACCAGGATAGTGACAAACTGATCAAACAGCTCCTCCAAGTCCGTAGCCCCATTCACCATCTGGTATTGACTATTGAAGGACTTTACCTCTAAGGACTAGTTTGTCTGTAGGAGGAAGTGGCCGAAAAGTTTCATCCCAATCTTCAGCTGGTCGTACTTCTCTCGAATGTCTCCCACCAACTTGATACATTTTTGTTTTAGATGTTGAAGATAATCCTTTACGTTGGTGGGATCTTGACTTGAAGTAAGTCGATACGTAGCAATTCGGCTCCTGAATGATGTTTTTACCAACTCCACACCTTCCTCCTGCACCACGCAGCATTTCTCCAGATGCCCCAGGGTTCTTTGATGACTGTTCCAACTGGAGACGGGAAGATCTAATTGACATGTTCAGGGTGTCAGGGTTCCCTCTGACTTGTAGATTCCTGCACAAGCATCACATATCTTAACCGCAGTACGACAGTCCCCATGGCGCTTGAGGTTTTGCTTCATGGCGAATACACGGTTGCAAAATTGGCAAACGAACATGTTCTGTAAGAAATCGTGCATTAAAATTAGCTCACATATATGGAAGGAGAAGGTACCTCCCCCTCCTCCCAGTACTAGCTCTTTACCCAAAAAGTGTACTACTTTATACGTAAATAATTACTTTTAACACGACAATTGTAAAACTGGATCCGTAAATAATTACCTATTTTAAACGCTGGAAACACTTTTAAACTATAATTTAAACTCTCCCCCTCCCCAAAAGAAAACATTACTATATTACCCTTCGTCAAACCTTTTCTACCTAAAGACGGTGCATGCATATAATTTGCTCTTTTACTCGCTAATAACTTTTACACTAAAATTGAAATTAATAATTTGAGCTATAACACTAACTGGAATTTAAAATATTTGTCTGCGATACAGTCCGACTTTTTTTTCGGCAACCCCAATTAATGACAATCATTTATTTTAATATCAATAATGTATTAAAACTAGCTGGCATTTAAATTAATATTTTCCATACTAACCCAGACAATTTTTACGACTTACGAAGTAAATAATTAACGAGTTTAAATGGGTATATAACCTAGCACTTTAAGGCACTAACTTCACTGTAAAATACTAAAATCTATATTTTCCGAAACAAAAATAGAAATATAGTTTAATACTCACCAATGATTCACAGTAAGCTCGCACTTCACAAAATTAAGGTCTAATTATTTGATTTCTTAACCCTGTAACATACTTTTTTAATGTCTTCTGGCTGCTCGAAGTCTTTAGCATATACTAATTAATCTCACTGAGCTGATACTGCATGATCAAACCCAAGAATGTATCCAACGCGAGGGCGACTACTGATAACCCTATTTTGATAATCACAGTTCACACCGATCGTAGATACATATGTACTTAATTTTAAGATTATTATTACCAATATAATATGAAATATTAATATACCAGATGCTGAAATAATTTAAGACAAGACAATATTTGTTAAGGGCTAATTTGTGAAACCTTATCAAGTTCGCATGTATTAATAATATATTTTGTTGTTTGAAATAATGTTAATCATTTTTAAGACTATTATAATTACTCATTTTCTTTATCACTGCCTACGATGCTGTTACCATGCCCGAGCTGAAAACAAGTGATAACCTTATGGACCTTAACCTAAAATAATATTCATCATTATATACTTAATATAAAATTTATTATACGGAGTGATGTAAAAATTTTCTTTACCAGTAAAGATTTTTCAAAACTTTTTTCATCAGCCAAAGGTCTTTTCGGCCTCTCTCGACCAAACATCCAAATTTCCCCTACCCCCTTCTTACCGTTCGGGGGTCACTAAAATGAACGGTATATTTTCGACAACATTAAGGCTGCTAGCAAAGTTGTTAGTAGAAATTTTCGAAAACTTTTTTCATCAATCGAACGGGATTTTCGATCTCTATCAAACACCCGAATTTCGCCTTTCCGCCATTAACCGTTAGGGCACTAATCGCAAAAAACTATATCTCTGAAACCAAAGGGCCGATCAACACCATTCTTTTTTTAAACGTCTTCTGACACCACTCTGAACATGTGACATATGCCAATTTTTCGATTTTCACCTTTGACAAGTGACAGCTGTCATTTGACCTACTGAAACCGAAGGGCCGATTACCGTATTTTTCTCTAAACGATGTCTGACGTCATCCTGAACACGTTCTATATGTCAGTTTTCGATTTTGACATTTGACAAGTGACAGTTGACATTTGACAGATCTTATATGACAAGTGACAACTGACATTTATATTGCTGACATAAGCCCCGCCGACGTAGACTCCGATGACGTACTTGAACTTGACACATGCGCAATGGTGTTCGAGATATGACGTCATAGATTACAAGATAAAATCCCCCCGGGATTTGGGTGATGCCAAAAGAACTAACTATACCTACTGTACTTATTTTAGAACTATCCTAGTGTTTTACCGGAAGAAATAGTTTGTTTTATTTTATTGTATTTTCTTTGAGTTATAGCTACTTTAAGTAATAGTATTTGAAAACATTTGTTGCTACTAAGATGCTGTTTTTCATTTAAAATAAAAAGTCTTCTGCAGCCCGTAAAGTTTTAAACTTTAAAATTGATTTTTCTCAAAACTAATACTTTGTGACATTCCTTGTTTCCCCCTGTAATCTTCAAATATTCTTAAAAGTGTAGAGTATAGAATAAAACCTGAAGTAAATTACATCTTTCACTTATGAAGTTTAAGTAGTTATTTTTATTTTAATCCTCGAATAAAATTAGCAAATTAGCATTTATCTTAAAATTGAGTTTAAATGCAGCATAGCGTAAAGTTTAGAGAGTGAGAACCTAACTTCTTCATACAGAATCTTTATTTTTTTATAAAAACGCTTATAAAGCTCTTGTTTCTACAACCTAATATCAACTTTTACATTTTTAAACATTTTGACAGCATTAAATAATAAAATTGCGTATTATGTTAAAGATTTAGTTTTTCGTTTAGGATTGAATAATTCAAATTATCTGATTAATTAAATTAAGGAGTATATTAAACGTACACCAATATCGCAGTATTTTGATCGACCCACATATCATAGAGTAAATTTAAATATAGTAAATGAAATAGGTAAATATATTTATCTACTCCTATTAAGTTATATATTAATTATTCAACTACTTTTGAACAATTAATAGTATCTATAAACAAACAACATGAGTTATAATAACTCACTGCTATAACTCACTATATTAAATCGGAAAAGATTTACGAACCGAATATCAAGGTGGCTCTGTACAAGCCGATTGGCCGAAAATAAACAGTCCATTATTGTTATTGAGGGAAGTAATGTCACTCGAATAATTTTGACGTTTTCAAATTAAGTTAATACCTAATTATTGTAAATTTTGTGCTAAAAAAGATGAATTCAGATAGTGAGGATGAATTATTATGTACACCTCCAGAAATAAGACAAGTAGCTAATGTAACCATACAGAATTTATTGCCCGAAAAATCTAATATTATTATTATTAATATTATTATTATTAGATTTGTGAATAAAGTTCTTTCTCTGTACTTGTAGCTTAGTATTTATTGTTATAGTCGTAGATAAAGTATAGTATTCAACTTGCGGTAATGGTCATAACTCACTTGATGAATTACAGCACTCGCCTGCGGCTCGTGCTGCAAACTTCATCTGCGTGAGTTATGACCTACATTACCGCTCGTTAAATAATATACTATTACCAGTTGATAAATCACGTACCACACACTATAACTTAGACTTCTCGTATGAAAAACGAAAAAGCGCCTTTTCTATACTCTTTTTATACTCGTTTCCACCCTTGCGCCTTTCCGAAGTCATATAAGGAGTGCTAAATGTATTTTATCACTTTTTACTTATGCGTTTTTAAATGACGGTACGTGTTTCATCTGTGTACGCTTCTACACGATCACCACTACACACATGCGTAGCCTTAAATCTGTTATTCGTTAGAAAAGGAAATAAAGGGAACTCCCCCCTCTCTTCACCCTTTTTTGTACGTGTAGGGTACCACCCTGATCAACTCTGTCCGTACCTGCATATGAGCGGAAACGAGAATCCAATCTTTTAGCTTTCGTATATTAAATTATTGATACCTGCATCACCCTAAAGTAAGAGTGTATACCCCACATTTTTAATAAAGTAGATAACATAAAAACATTTTTCAATTATATGCATGAACTAAATTGTTTACTGTTTAATTAATTACCAAAGTGCTTTTAAGATTTAGCTCAACAGTTTATTAGAGAGAGTAAAAGATATAACCCATTTTAAAAAATAATACAGAAAGTCTCTTTCAAGTGAATTTCTAATCGACCTCTGGCGCTAAACTGCTCTATGGTATAAACAAAACTTTTTTGTGGCCAAATAAGGAATTGCATTTAATTTAAACAATTTTGCAAAAATAACATTTATTTCGTAAAATGAAGTGAAAATAAATAAGATATGATTGTTTAATGAAAATTATAGGATAATGAAATAATTTTTTAGTCAATTGCGAATTTTTCTTTCACTTCCTTAGGGAGGGCATCGTGACCAAATCTACTAAGAACTGAAGCCCAACACGCTGAAATTTTGGCATTTTCATTTGTTTCTTGGCGCCAGACATTGAAAATATTAATCAATCAATATAAATTTTGAAAAGTACAATGTTCTGAAAATATATGTAGACTTAACCAACTGTCACCTACGGACAAATAAATAGTATGCAATTGTTTTTAGTAGAAATAAGCCTACCACCACATATATTTAGAAATGCTAGCAAGTATTAACAGTTTTTTTTAAAGTCAACCTAAATTTTTTGTTTATAATATTTATACCAACATTTTACAATCATTTCGTTTTTTTTTATTAAGGTGCTTAAATGTGCCCGGACATTTTTATTTATTATAATTATAGGACATGTCTTCCTTCCAATTGTTCATCCTTAAAACTTCGGTATTTTACAATACGCTACTATTAATCAACAACTGGCTTTTATACTCATAGTTCATAGCCGAATCCTTCAATCCACTGCATGTATGTTACAAGCAAAACATACGCTTCAAAGCTCCTTAAATTGAAACAGCATTGCCTAATGAGAAAATACTGCAACATTTATTTATTTTGATATGATTGTGGTATATTGTGGTCGAAAAATAGGGCAGAATTCAAAACTGTTTGCAAAGGTATTTGACCAAAATTTAGACTTTTATATACCATAGTGAACTGTACTGAGCGGCGAAATAGTGAACATTTATAATAAATTACTCTTAAGTTAAAAATAATTGTTCTCATACAATCAGGAAGTGAATTTACGTACGATATAAATACTTGTGTTCTTACCAGTCTATAAATTCATAATAAAGATATTAGTAACGAAGATTTTCAGGATAAAATTAAAATCCAATGCTGTAGTTCAATGCGTTTCAATCTAATTGTGAAACTTTTGATGAGCAATACCTTTTAACTTCAATCCAAAAGAAGTGCTAGAGTAAAGTGACTAACGTGTACATTACTTCTTTAAAAAGTTATTTATTTTTAAAAATTTACCATTTAATAGAAACCTAAACCTTACCTTCACTGCAGTTATGTTATTCGCTCACCTGACCCAATATTTTGACGGAAATCCTATTTTAAAATATTTTATTTTTCATTTTATTCTTTTTTCTTGCGGCAATTCGGTTTCGGACAGTCGGAGGTGAATTATTCACAACTAGAATACTCACTTTCACTCTCGTGCGATCGTTTAGTCCCTTGCTGACTCTTTTTAGTCACTCCGCGTAAAGTTTTATGTTCGCGAGTTATTCCTCGCTTTTTTTTGCATTGTTGGTCGCTGCCTGGAAGTTTCCGCAGAAGGTAGCGTTGTAGAAGTTACCGCGGTACTTTTCGACGTAACGATGAAATGCGCGCTAGTAATTAGTATCACATTGGGCAACAATAATTGTTCCTCTAGCTCTTCTCCACTTTGGGTTGGCAGAAATGAACTAAAATACCTTGATATTTCACTATCAGGGTTAGGAAGTTTTGAACCTACGTCGACATTCCAGGTCACTTCCTGGTGAAACGAATCTATACGCACTGACTCTGACACTGAAGGTAACTTATTTATTTCAGTCTCGGCCTGAGTCGCAATTAACTAAGAAACCATTATGGGGATGTCCGTTGTTTCACTGACAATGCCTGGCACTACATTAACAGTTGAATCTGCGGTGTCACTACCTGAAGTCCCCGATATCTGTACAGGCATAACTATTTCAGCGTCTGGCTGCGATGATGGTATTGGCGAAACTATGTCTCGTAGTACAACTGTTTCACGGAAATTATTTGGTACTTTGTTAGTATCCAGTGCTGAAACGCAAGAAATGTCCTGTATTTCACTCTCAGGGTTAGGAAGTTTTGGATGCACGTCGACAATCGAGTTCACTTCCTATTGAACCGAATCTATACGCACACGCACGACTCTGACACTGCAGGTAATTCATTTATCCCGTCCTCGGGCTGAGTCGCGATTAACTGAAAAACCATTATGGGAATGTCAGTTGTTTCACTAATAAGGTCTGTCACTACATTATCCGTCGAACCTGCGGAGTCCCTACGTGAATTTCCTTGTATCTGTACAGGCATAACTATTTCAGTCTTTGACTGAGATGTTGGTATTGACGAAACCATATCTAGTAGTACAGTTGTTTCGCGGAAAATGTCTGCTACATTGAGAGTATCCACGGATGAAACGCAAGAAATGTCCTGTACTACAGTGTTATCCACGGGGTCTTTCGCACAGATACACGCACGTCTTATTTTTGATAAACGCATAGGCTTGGTTTTTATGCGTGTCCCGATGGCCTCCTCATGCGGTAAATCTCCATTAGATCCCGACAGATGTGTTTGCGACGTTTCACTAGACAATTCGTAGGCGCTACACCACATAGAAGTACCCGGTGTAGAAGCGTTATCCCATGAATGTTGAAGCTGGTCGCTTTTTTCAAGAAATATTTTTAAACATTTCTAAATATCAAAAGTCAAAGTTATCTGATGACCAGAAAACAGTCACTAAAGTGAAATTTTAAATTAGCTGGCCAACTAAACACTTTTGTAAAAGGACGGAGCCAATATTTATTGGGGTGAAGGTAAAAAATGGTACCGTTAAGACTACCCATAAAGTAATATCGACGCTTTCTATTTCCCTGTAGGGCCTAAACAATAAAATCTTAAATTTTACATGATAACTGCAGTGGAGTGCGTACAATACAGGCAGAACTAAATGCGTACCTTACAAGAACAAGAGTTACAATAATGTAAAATTGATTTCTATTCCACATTAATTATTATTATTATTATTATTATTATTATTATTATTATTATTATTATTATTATTATTATTATTATTATTATTAATATTATTATTATTATTATTATTATTATTATTATTACATCATTTTCTTCTGTCTGTGATTCTCCTGTGATGTTTCAGGGGCATCAGCTTCTTGCTCTCACCCAAGTGCGCAGGATAACTGCTCGATTACTTTTCCTTTAAAATGACAGATACCCCGTTAATGCCGATTTTGTAATTCGGTCATGTTTTTTAAATACTTTTCTGTATCGTAGCGCAAGTAAATTTTTTTAAGTAAAGTTTTGCAGCCCTATAATAAATGTCACTGGACGACCTGTCATCAAAAGCTTACAAAATGTTCGTTTTTCTAAAGGGTATATTTCATTATATCTTAAGAGGTATTAAATATTTCTCGGTATAGTAAAATGGTACATTATTTTCCCCTATTCTAGGGTCAATGGATTTTATTTCTAAAAGAGAAACGGAGTTAGTTACAGAATAATATCATTGCAATAGACTGAAATATCATAAATATTTTATACTAACTGCATTTATAAGTTTAACTAAAACTACTAGTGGGTATTATTTGAATAGGTAACTATAGTTGTGGTCACTCAAATGGTTTGCAAAGTCTAGTTAATATATCGCAAATAAAAAATACCAAAAAATATAGGTATATTAGCTTTATTAGACAATGTCAGTTTTCTAAAAGGGTATATTTTATTATACCATAAGAGCTTTCAAAAATTTCGCGATATAGTAAAAAGGAACATCTTCGACATAAAAGGCACCCCAATTTATATCTAACAGCGAAAATGGATACGCAATTCAAACCAGAAAGGTAACAAAGCTCAAATCAACGTTTAACCCTGTTTCTTTTCCGCTTTCTCTTTAAAAAGTGTAGAGTAAAAGGTATGGCTATTGGTTTCTAATAGTACGGTTCGGCATTTAAATGAAAAACCGTTTGGATTAGAAAAATAATGTACTCTATGTCGTTAAAGACGACTCACATCTGATTATATATAGCTGTTATCACCGTTGTAGTCAAATATACCGATATAATCTTAATTTATCATGATTATTTTAACTCACAGGTTTATTCTTTTCTTCTAAAGGGCAAGAATTCGACGATATTGAAGATATTTTCTGCAAAATCTGCTTAGGTTTGACTGGATTTCGTAACGCTAATATCTCTGTATTCTCTAGATAGAATCTATACCAAAAAAAAATCGCCGGCATTGGAATAAAAATATTTGAGTACATTCGTGAAAAGATAAATCTTATTTTCGAAAATTGAATGTATCCGTATAAGTCATCAAGATAGCGGAGAGCAAAGTCGCGCTGAATGAGCTAGAGTACTTTTAAGGGAAAACTTAGTTTTCCTCAGGAAGGTACCCACTTGCGTACGGCAGCTCTTCGTCGGTAGAACAGATGGTCATCGGCTAGGAACACTTACACTTTTCAAAGGCGCCACTCAGTTTTTCCTTTAATGGATTCGTTTCAGAGCTTCTGAACTGAGAAACCAAGCTCTTTTAGGATTAATAGTTAGTAATAAATAAATAAATAAATAGACTACCTGAGATTAGCTTCAATCAATTTAATTAGCGAATTGTGCCAAAGGAGGAACAAAAAAAATATGTTTATAAAGACCAAATAACATATTTTAAAAATGCATTTGATCTGATAAAAATAAATATAATGCAGTGAAGCCAAAATTCCCGAGATATAGTAATACATACATAACCCCTATCTTTGGCCAAAGATTACCCCAATGTTATGTACATTTATGTACAAAAATATATTTAAAAGTCGCATGTGAATTTAATTTTAAAATAATCAGAAGGCTAGCTTACACAGGTAAATATGTAATATATGTAAACAATGAATTTAAGAAATAAAGAGGATATCACGAAAGTTATAGTATAAAAAAATTACGCAATTAAAAAATGGAATAGACTGGCCTTAGGTTCTGGTGGGAGCTTCTAGAGTGTCCCCTGCATCCTGTGAAACAGACACTTGTTGGTGGCTAAATGTTAGGCTGCCAATCCTGGTTACTGATAGTTTATGAGAAAAGTGGAGGCCGCCAATCCTGGTTTCTCTGATAGTTTATGAGAAAAGTGGAGGAAAACGTGCTGTGAAACGTGGACACCTCTCTAGCGCCTCTCTAACACCCTATCTAACGCCTCTCTAAAACCCTGTAAATAATATTTACAATAACCAAAATGTTCCAAATCATTAAAGATATACCTCTAGGTTGAGGGGATTCGTCTTACTATGCACATGGCGAATAAGAAATTAAAACGGGACTTCTCCCAGGAAGAATAATCATGAATGGGCAAAAAGACATAATAATATGTATGTAAGTAATCAGACACTACTTCACATTACAATAATTGGTGCATAAAATAGCACTATAAGGGCAAAAAAACTTCAGTCAGAAAAATCATGACTCCTCACACGATTAGCAAAATCGGAGTGTCTCGAAAAACGCTGGTACGTCGATCTACGAGTACCACGCATGGGTACTAGACGATATCTCGCCTGCTTGGATGCAACCGGTAAAGATTTTTTGGAAGTTGGCGAATGCGCTGGATCATGGAAATTTACAAAAATATTAAGAACTAATAAGGGTAGTAGTGGTTAAAGATTTAACCGCTACACTCTGCAAATATTGTAAAAAACGTTGAAAAGAGTTTCGTACAGTGTGCAACGTGTCGGGTGTTTTATCACCACTCATGTGCGCTAAGAATAACCGGCCTAAGGGTTATTAGCGGAAGCAAAAACTCAGTATCTTGTGTCATCTGTACAAATGAGGTTATGGAACGTGACCTAGCAGTGGCAAGCAGAAACATTTTGGAGAAAGACTCAGAAATACAAAAGATGAAATCGTCAGTAAGTCAAATACAAGAAAACCTAAACAGCATGCTGGCAAAAATATCAGCAGTAGAAAATCTCTTATCAAAAATAGACACATCAAATGCGATTAAAACACAGCAAAAAATGGGCATGATCATCATAGCAGAAAAAAAGACATCGGAATTCAATCAATGCGAGAAGCGCCAGGGCCAAATAAGCAAACTGCCGATTCAAATGCAGTTTCGAAACCAGTGTTGCCGGAGGAAAATGTCGTCGCTGGACTAGACGGAGTGATTCAAGGTGCACCGAGTGCTCAAACGAGCACGAATGTCGAAGGAGGCAAACAGCAGTCTGAAAACGTGGAAGACCAAAGGCAGGTAGAAATTGGCGAAATACTAAACAACGAAAATCCAGGTAGTTCAAATGTACCAGACACACCCTTAGACGAATTAACATCTAACCTCAATAAAAACGACAGCGAAAATGCAGAAAATTGTCAATGGTTTAAACAAAAACAAAGGGGTTTTAAAGCAAAGGCAAATCAATGACCAACTTCAATCCATACCACAAATCGACGAAACCCAGACAAAAGCAAATGACCGGAACCATTGAAAGGAATGAACGAAAATACGCAGCTTCTAAGAACGGCTCAAAAGATGAACGCTTTATTCATATCAGGACTAGACCCCAAAGTGGAAGAGGGAGAAATTATAAATTTCCTCAAAATAAATGGTTTGGAGACTGGCTGCAGTTCTACAAAAATCAGAACAAGAGCAGACAAATTCCGAGCTTCTTTTCGGCTCACCATTCCAGATAGTGACAAAGAAAAATACTTATCCACAACTTTATGGCCTAAAGGGATCGTGATAAACCATTTTCAGAACATACAGCGCCAACCAAGGACAAAATAAACTCAAATGAAGCTATGGTGTTGGACGAGGGTGACGAGATAGGGAGTCAGGTTTGTGCTTCTCTTACAATCCTCCACTACAACGTTCAATGTCTTAGAAATAAAATAAATTTGTTTGAGTCATTTTTACAGGAAACCCAGTATAAAATTTTACGTATAAACGAGCACTGGGTATTACCAGACGAATTAGGTTCAATAGTTATAAATGGTTTTGTCTGTGTCTCAGGCTTTGGTAGGTCCGAGCGTAAAATGGTGGTGTAGCAATCTTTATTCAGAGAAACCTCGGGGTCCTCCAACTACCGTTTGATATTGTAAATATGTCAGACGAGATCAACTTTGAGGCTGCAGGCATTATACACAATAACATTCAAATAATAACAATATATAGGTCACCCCAGGGCGATATCAATATCTACTTAAGTAGGTTGGCCGCACTGCTGGAGGCCCTGGACTCGGGCATGGGTATTATTGTAACGGGTGACTTCAATGTGCACTTTCACTCAAGCACATTGGAGGCACAGATGGTCTGCGGCGTGCTCGAGTCTTATGGGCTAACCAAAGTGGTGTCCGCTCCAACCAGAAACGAGGCATGCTTGGACAACGTCTTTACAAACCTGATTGAGAATTTACACCATAAAATAGTTGATCCGGGAATGTCCGACTATCTGGCCATCCCCTTCACGTGCCCTGTTATTAAATCCTTAGGTAAGAATAGTACTCGAATAACATACAGACCAATAACGGGCGAGGGGCTCTTTAATCTTCATCGTATCGTTGCAAACACAGACTGGTCTTTTGTTGATAACACAAAAAATCACCCAGAAACACATTTTGAAATTTTTGTAAATTTAATTAAAGATGCATGTCACATCTCTTTTCCAATTAAAACCAAAACAGCAAACAAAAACAATTTCACCAATACATTTAGGATTCACTGGTTTACCGATGACCTCAGGGAAGTGAGGGAGGGAGACTTTAAAATTTCTAACCAACTTAAGAAAAACAAACCCGGCCTCAGTGACCAACGATATGATAAAATCTTTTCGTAAAGAATATAAATCCAAAATAGAAAACAGTAAAAAACAGGCAACATAAACGCCGATGATTTTAACAATTAGTTTACACAAATAGCCAACAATATAGTAAGAAACATTCCAATATCAAATACTGATCCTCAGAGTTATGTTGACATTTTAAACACAAACACGGCAAACATAACTTTCAATTTTAAAGAAAGCACTTTTAACATTTTAAGAGATATAATAAGCAACCTCAAAAATAGCCCAAGTAAAGACTGCTTTGAAATCAATGTAAAAATACTTAAGACAATTAAAGATTGTATAATTTACCCCTTAACAAAAATTAATAACTGTATCAATGCCAGCACTTTTCCTGACTGTTTGAAGATGGCACGTGTGGTGCCCATTTTTAAAGAGGGGGACCCAGATGACATGGCCAATTACAGACCAATCTCAGTGGTTCCTATATTTAGTAAGATTTTTGAATCGGTCTTAAAGGAACAAATGTGTCAGTATTTGGAGACGCATGGGTGGTTTAACCCATGTCAGTTTGGATTCAGGAGTAATACATCAACAACAGCGGCAATAAGTTATCTTACTGCTTAAGTACAAGAATGTTTTGAAAGCAAACAGTATGGAAGAGCTTCATTTTTTGATTTAACCAAGGCCTTCGACGGCGTGTCTCACGGCCTGCTGGTACAGAAGTTGCTTAATAATTACAAATTTAATACCAACAGTATGAACCTAATAAATTCATACTTAACAAATCGCTCTCAGTACGTGGTGTGCGGCGGAGCAAGGTCGGGCCGGAGGCAGGTGACCTGCGGAGTGCCGCAGCACTCGGTGCTTGGCCCGATATTGTTCCTGCTGTACATAAACGATATATATGCTTGCACTGTGGGCACTGACACAGGCATAATTCTATTTGCGGATGATACCACTGTACTACAGAGAGCGGACAGCCTGACCGCTCTGGACCGGCGGACCGTGGAAGCGCAGTCGGAGATAGAACAGTGGTTCCTAACAAATAAGCTAAGTATAAACGAAACCAAAACCCAAACTCTAAATTTCTATTTAAGATCTTTCGAAAAAGATGTAGACCAGGTAAAGTTTCTTGGAATCTTTCTTGACTCCAGGCAGACATGGGAGCGTCATACTCCGCATGTGGCTGGTGTTTTTAGTAGGAATACTTACTTAATACGCAGCCTGAAAGATACAGTGTCAAATGAGGTATTGTTGAGCGCCTACTATGGCCACATTCACTCTCGCCTGTCCTATGCCATATTGTGCTGGGGACACTCACCTCATGCATCTAAGGTCTTTGCTGTGCAGAGGCGATGTGTGAGGATAATGGCTGGTCTAAAATTTAGAGAATGCTGTAAGGCAAGTTTTAGGACTCTGGGCATTTTGACCTGCCATCAGTATACATCCTTACCTGCCTTATGCATATAAAATGCAACACGGGTGATTATCCTCGAAACTCTGACCACCACCATTACAATACAAGAACTAGGAACTACCTTGCCCTAAACTACAACAGAACTGCCAGGGCCAGAGATGGAAGGAACAATTTTGGCATAGAGTTCTTTAATGTCCTACCTGACAGAATCAGGGAGCTAGACCAGTGGCGGTTGGTGAAATTTCAAAGTTGTATATCTCTGTTCCTACTTACAGGACCCGTACCAAATTTAGGGGTTTTACTAGTGAGCCCACTGGGAATGTTTTGGTCAAGAAAAAAAACATTTTGTAATTTGCGAAAAAAAGTTGAATTTTTGGTGCGCCTCACCGAAGAGCAAAATGAACACGTCTAGGTATTTTATTTATTATTTTTTTACACAAAGTTTATATCATTTTGTCGACAGGTTTTTAATTTTGAGGGAAAAAAATGTGTTAGTAGAAAGTTATAGTCATTTGAATTTTTTTAAGCCTAAAATATAAGTTAAAAAAAAAATCAAATGCCTATAACTTTCTACTAACACATTGTTTTCCCTCAAAATTAAAAACCTGTCGACAAAATGATATAAACTTTGTGTAAAAAAATAATAAATAAAATACCTAGACGTGTTCATTTTTTTCTTCGGTGAGGCGCACCAAAAATTCAACTTTTTTTCGCAAATTACAAAATGTTTTTTTTCTTTACCAAAACATTCCCAGTGGGCTCACTAGTAAAACCCCTAAATTTGGTACGGGTCCTGTAAGTAGGAACAGAGATATACAACTTTGAAATTTCACCAACCGCCACTGAGCTAGACTCAAAGCATTTTAAACACAAAATAAAAGAATATTTAAGGAACAAAGCCTTTTATAGCATGGAGAATTTCTTGGAGGGTGATTTTTCAGATCTCGTCTAAGTGTAAGAGGAGCATAAGACTGTGATATTTGGATTGTTTAAATTCTTCAAAATTTTCTGAAATATGTTCTAATATGTTAGTCTTGCACCGTTAAGCATTTCCGTTTGTACTTTATACTTAAATGTTTATTTGTAATTTTAATAATTTAGTTAGCTATTTAGGAAATTTTAACACTGTCTCATTATTTAGTTGTAACAAAAATCTTGACGTGTGAAAGTACTTTTGTATGCACTATCATTAATAAATATTTGTATTTTGTATAGATTTTTTTGTGTTTAAAGAAACGGATGACAGAGTGCTAAAACCATCTTTGTTTAAATTGAACAATGAACCGAATAAATTGTTAGTTTGGAAAACTTCAGGGGATGCAGGTGAAAATTTTTTTTTTAGTTTATGACCAATACCTATATTACACTGTATATTCTTCTTTTGTACGGTTCGTGAATAAAAAAACAAGCCCAAGATAACTTGCGACTGTACCTGCCATACCCATTATACCGTTTACCCAAAATGATTTTGGCGGTTTCCTGCCTACCTTTTTCTACGGATAGCTTTAAAAATCAGAATTACTTGTATAGAAAAATTCAAAATATACCGTTGATTTTTTGACTGCAATAAATCCTTAATGATGTCTTAGGCCATAAAAGCTCATAAATGTACATCCCTTTCAGACAGGGCTGGCCCTTAATATTTTACCTGCGACATGAATTATACCAATTGGTAAGATGATTATTTTCCAATTCATTTTAGGAAAAAATGGTTAAAATTAAATTTTTACAGGTAATTAAATTAATTATCTGTAACTTAAGCACTTAATATTAATAATATATAATGATATTTTATTAAGGCACCTTCAGTCACCTTTTTAGCTTTCCTGTGTGAGGTGCGAGTTGTGTGCGCTAATTTTGTCTTTTTATTTTAACTATTTAGTTTGCTTAGTTAAACTATTTTTTAAGTACAATGTGGCGTCCATGGACTCATGCTGATGGTGCAGCTAGTAGTGTATCTTTAAAAAGAAAGCATTTATCACCCGATGCGAAAGAAATAGTCAAAAATGTATATTCATCTTTACTAAGAAGGGGTTTGAATAAAAATGCTGCTTTAGCAGAAACTAGTGCTTTAGCTAAAATTCCCTTAACTTTGATAAAGGACATAACAATGAAACCTATTAATGCAAGAAAACAACGAAACGACGTTGGCCAATTAAGAAGTATAGACGAGAGTGATAAGGACCTATTAAGAAGAAAAATTTATGCTATGTATGAAAAACAATCTGTACCCACAATAAAATCATTAAAAATTAGGCTAGCAAAAGACGAAACAAATATTTCATGCAGCATATCAAGCCTAAGGAGAATTTTACTTCAAATGGGTTTTAAGTATCGCGCCATTGACAAAAAACAAGTTTTAATGGAATCGGAGCGTTTACGGAAATGGCGTCTTAAATATTTGACGAGTATTAAACAGTATAGATTGGAGAATCGGCCAATTATCTACCTTGATGAAACATGGTTTGATACTCATGACACCCCAAAAAAAGGATGGAATGATTTTTCAAAAAAATGTCAAACCAAGGCTCCTTCGAATAAAGGCAAAAGAATTACCATCATACATGCAGGTTCAGAAAATGGATTTGTTCAAAACTGTTTGTTGCTTTCAGCCAAGAACATTGCAGATTCCTATTTGGACTACCATCAAGATACGAATGCAAAGCTTTTTGAAGAATGGTTTGAATATCGCCTTCTTAAAAATATTCCCAAAAATAGCGTTATTGTAATGGATAATGCTAGTTATCACAGTCATCAGACAAAATTAGTCCCAAATTCCAACAGCACCAAGCCAGAAATTCAAAATTATATGTTAAATAATGATATATTTTTTGAAGAATCTTACAAAAAAAGAGAACTTCTTCAAGTATTAAATGCTTATAATATTGAAAAAGAATATGTGTGTGATAAACTTGCCGCCGAAAACGGTCATACAGTGTTACGTCTTCCCCCCTACTATTGCGTTTTTAATCCAATTGAACAAATATGGCACGAATTAAAATCAAATGTTAGGAGAGAAAATACTACTCCCACATTAAGTACATCTGTGGTGGAATTAATACAAAAACATGTAAATAATATTTCTACGGACAGTTGGAAGAATTGTCTACAAAACGTGATTAAGGTGGAAAACTCTTATCTGATTCTTAGTGATAGTGTTCAACCCTTAATAATTAGTTTAGGTTTAGATGAAGGTAATAGTGATAGTGAGACAGAACTGAATATAGAATAGGTAAAATATTGTATAGAATTAAGTATAAATAAAATAATTACATTTTTTGATTTTCCAATAATTTGTCTCTTTATAAATAATTTAATGAATGTAGTATTGTTTGATAATGTATTTTCTTGTGTATTTTAGACTTATTATGATTGTATTTGTTTTATTGGATTTTGGACGTATGTAAGTGTTGTGTAGGTATATTAACATGAATAAATAATTTTGAAATAAGAGAATATGTATGCATATAAAAACAAAATCCACCCCTGCGCCCATTCATTGCAGTTTAAAGATGTTGGGATCAACACAATGGGGTTCAATCAGGTAGTTGGTTTATGGCAGTAAAAGCCAACGGTATATTTTGAACATTACTTTACACCGTCAAATAAACCATTGTATAGTATAGAAAAAAGATCATATACGCGTAACGTACATAATTAATACCTACTCACCATTTCAAATAGAACTGTACATTAAAAGTTGTATTAAAGTGTAGTTTAACGTACAAAAACTAGTTGACTGGGAAGTGCGGAATTTTGCACCTAAATTAGTCATTAGCACTTTTGAAAACTTCGTAGTTAGTGGGAAATATAATAGTTTTATCTGTAATAAATTATTAGACCGCTCCCTGCAGATAATGTATCAAGACTTCACGTCGTTGACGTTGCGTTATGCCTTTGATCATGTTTCGATCCAATACCCTTTGTTCATACTTCGTGCCGTTGGGGTATCGCTATGTAGGGTTGTAATAACGAATCGTAATAAAAGTACTGTTTATATTTTAAAAATTTTAACTGTAATCCAGACGTCAGCAGTGTATTAGCTGTATACTCGTATATCACAGTATCGGTAAATATACTGAAATAACTTAATTTATCATGATTGTTTTTACCGCTCAGGATTATTCTTTTCTTATAACGGCAAAAATTCGACCATATTGAAGGCGTTTTCTGCAGCGAAAATTAACCAAAATAGCGACTGGACATGTGTGGCTTTCAAATACATGGTTATTGAAGCACATTTGCGTTTTTTTTTTTATTTTTATCTAAATCAAAAATGGTACAATTGTTAAGCACATAGGATAATAAATAAAAATAAAATTTTAGTTTTCAAAAAATTTCCTCGTTTTCCGCCCACCCACTGTTAGCCAGGAAAATATTTGGTCATAAAAATCTTGTACTTTACACCCTTTTTCTAAAATAAACATTCACGTCCAGATTCACTAAGAAAGTTTAAGATTTAGTACTGGTTTAAATTAAGATCTTATAGTTGATCAGTTATGTTTTGACAGGTTTTTGTCCTGTCCTTGTCATTAAAAACTTATGAATTATTGTGATATTTCAGCGATTTACTTGGTTTCCAAATGATTTTCATCTTGGAACGAGTTGCTGTAATGAATTTAGTTCTATTATTGTTGAAAGTACGTACTACAATTGTCCTTTTCCTGATAAATTTGCGAAAAAGCTCAGAAATAAGTTCATAGAATAAAACTTAGTTGTCTTATTCTTACACTTGACAGTTTAAAACTTTTGATTGTCAAATTAGACCGGACTAGCATTGGAGAATATGGCTGTCAAATTTTTAATTAAAACCCTTTTTAGCATTTTATTGGTAATTTTATTTCCGAATAGGCAACTTCTTCAGGAAACGACTGAATTGGCTTGGATGAACTAATTTTAAATTCGTGCTCTATAAAAGTTCTTATGTATAACTAGATTTAGTCGCTTTTCCGTTTACTTGGCTTATTTTCGTACAGTTCGTGTTCCCCGGACGGCTACATTTTGGTTACTAAAGTAAGAGCGCCCCCTGTCATTGGTGGCACTGCGTATGAAAAGGCCATGTTGGAGAGCATTTTTTTATGAAAAATTCCATATGTCCAACACATGGACATGTGGAGTTTCTCAAATATATGATTCAAATAGAAGCTGTACATTAAAAGTTGTATTATACAGGTACACCTAAGACTTCTATATTATTTTCATTGATGCGAACTTTTAAACATGGGTTACGTATTTGATATATTGTATGCATTGCGAATGATTTTATACATAGAACTGAGGGTAAAATTTGCGTTATAAAATAATTTTGTTTGGCCGCACTGCCTGATTGTCTGTATAACTGGCAGTCGGGCTAGTTGGTTGTTTATGTGTTTGTTTTATTTGTACGTCTATCTGTCTGGCTATCTGTCTATCTGTCTGACGGCCTGCCTGACTAGTTGTTTGCCAGTTTGCCTGCCTGACTGTTTGACTATCTAGACCCCCTGTTCCATCTAATGGACCATCTATCCGTCTGCCTATTTGATACGATGCTCCAAATTACTCATACTCACATTCACACACACGTATAGCAGTTCGTCTGCCCGTCTGTATGTCTGTCTGACAGATTGGCAGTTTGTTTGCCTGTCTGTCTGTCTGTCTGCCTGCCTGCCCGGCTTCATGTCTGTCTCTCCGTCAGTCCGTCTGTGTGTCTGACTGACTATCTGCCGGTCTGTATGGCTGTCTTTCTGACTAACTAGCTATCAGACTATCTATCCGGCCACCACTCTGTCTACCTGTTCGACTAACTGGTCCCATTTCCTCATCTAACTGTCCATCTATCCACTTGTCTATTTGGTATGAAGCACTAAATTACACATACACATGCACACACGTATGACTCTCTGTCTGTCTGTCTATCGTCCTATCTGCCCCAATTAGCTATCAGACCGTCTAGCCAGTTGACACTCTGTCTATCTATTTGACTATCTGGATCACATTTCCCCAGCTATGAAGCTCTAAATGCCCATCTTTCCACCAGTCTATTTGCTATGAAGCTCTAAATTACAGTTACACACATATCTATACACCAATATTTGTGGAAAACCAAATCTTACGCTCGAGATCGATAAACCACGTGATGACGATATCATTGAACTCTACCTACACACACAAAAGGGAAAAACCATATAGTAAACGTGGGCAATAAATTAGCTCGTACACGTGAGCGGAGCCGATGCAGAAGGATCGCCGCCACACCGTCGGACGTAACCTATAAATCTTTATCTCCCCCACGTGTACAGCAAATCTTGGCAGACAATACATTTCAAGATGGAACGTGTCCTTATTTTTTAAAATGTATATCGTCCGCGTTCCTTTGTTATTTGTAATTAGAAATTGCCAATACTTATACTTATTATCCTTTCTTATTCTTTAATATCCTATAAATCTCTATCTGCCACGCGTAACCCCAGCAATCTTGACAGCCCGTAAAATCTAAACCCTCTTTGTAACAAATGTCGACAGGTAATAAATTCATCACTCTCGACGGCCGAAAATTAAAGAACACACGTAGACCATAAATTAGTTTGCTCACGTCAGCAAGTTCGATGCAAAAGGTACCGCAGCCGTGACCTCAAAGAATCAATTGCGGTAGTGTAAGTACTATAACATATGATATATTCAGGTGTCAGTTATAAATCATGCCGTCGGTCTATTCTAACCCTGTACCCACTGAAACAGATTCCCAACAGCACGGCGATGAGCTAGAGAAGAGATTTTTCTTTTGAGGACTGGATCACTGATGAATGGCTCTCTTTGGGATATTGTCACCAATCGTTTTTTTCGTCCACCCTAGCTGGTCACCCTTGCGGCTTAGTGTCGAAGTCCGGTAGCGACGACGCAGGTCATTTCGACTCGCGTCGGCCTATCGGCCTGGAGCGGGGCAGAGGGGTGTCGACCTGCTAGGTGGGATGAGAGGCGAGACGTCAGTGATTACCTCGACGCAAGCGAGTCTACGACGTCCCGAGCCATTTTCCTCCGGCCACGCGCTTTTAGACAGTATACAGGTAGGACTCATTTTGGGTTATTTTAGAAATGTGTAAAATACAAATTATTTCTTTTTAAATTAATAAATATAGCTGCAGAATTAATAATGACGCCAGGGTTCTAGTATTTTAGTTAAGATCCCGTGACAATTGTGGTGGATGCCGCCGTGTTTCGGCCAGAACGGCCGTGTTTTCTGAATAATTGCCTTTTTGGTTTCTTTATTAATTTTTGCAAAATTCGCAAACTACTTCTGGGTATCGATTTTATATTTTGTTTTACAGGGAAAAATGTATTTTTGAAATAGATATAAAATTATTAAAATGATATTTGCTGGTAAAAATTCTTAAAAAGGTCATGATCAAGGTTATCGTTTTTTATTTTTTGCGGATTGACCAAATGTTTTTTTACGTACATTCCTGGTGTGAAGTGAACAATTTTTCATGCTTTTAACGATATTATTTTATATTTGAAATTTATTTAGAGCGTTTTTAAACAAATATTTTATTGGCTTATGTTACATTTTGGTACGTTTTCGTTGGAAAAACTTAGTTTATTTTCAAATGATTTTTAAATACATATTGAATTTTTTTTTAATTATGCTTGTTTTTTAGTAACTAATGCCGGTAGAAAACTTGTTTAAAATTTGTTTTTAACTTTATTGAGTTTTTTTTATTCAACGAATATCTTCTGCCTTTTTGGGTTTGAATTCTAAAAATAAGCAAAATTAAAATTATGCCAGTTATACAGTATGAAAATTGCTACGTATTTTTTTTACTAGTTTGGAAAAAGACTTAAAAATAAATTTTTGATCGCGGTTTTAATATTTAAGGATGTGCAAAATGTGCACTTTTCTTACAACATGGAAAAATTAATGGTGTCAAGAAGTCATTCTAAGAAGGCAGGAAATAGAGTAACAGAAAATAAAAATAAGGCGGAAAACAAGGAAATAAGCGGTACTAAAGAAAACGACAAAGTTGTTGAAACGTCATCAACCCCTAAAAGTAAAGACAGTGTTAGAAGGTCATTAATATTTAATAACTCGCCAGAAAGCATACAGTCGTCAATTTCAGCGGAAAATAGCAGTAGCAATAGCTCCAGTTCTCAAAATTTTTTAAACGAGTCACTAACTTTATTGCCAAGTAACGACCAAGGTAACCCCAAAATCTGATAAAAATATTTTTTCAAAAATGCCGAACACCTTAAATTGCACGTTGGGAAATCTCATAAATCAGAGCAGAACGCCGGCTGTTCCTCAATTTGTAGCGCCGCGTTCGTATAATCCGGATTGCGATAATGTAAGTGTATTTTTGGAAGACTATGAAAAAACAGCTTTGGTTAATAACTGGGATGACAATCTTAAGCTACGTTATTTTTCATCGTATTTATTGGGACAAGCGCAAACTTGGTTACAAATTTATGCAATACGAAACCCAGGTTCCGATTGGAAAGCGACAGTAGAAGACCTGAAAAAAGAATTTTCGTTTAGCACGTATGTAAACGAAACAAAACTAAAATTACGTTATAGAAGACAGCAGCCAGGTGAAAACGTAATGAATTATCTACGGGAAATGGTGTACTTGTGCGACAAAGTAGATCCAAAAATGAAGGACGAAATTAGAAGGGAACATTTTGAACAAGGTCTACTACCCACATACGCCTACCAAATCAAGCTTAGGCAGCCAAAAATTTTTGCAGAAGTACAATAGCTCGTTAAAACCATAAACGACGCTGAAAAAGAAATAAGCCATGCTTCGGAAATTTTCGCACAGCTGTCAATGTCAGAAAAAGTAACAGGGACGAGTCAGCAGGTTCAGCCAGAAAAAACAGGATCGAATTTAATGGAGGAAATTACACAAGTTGTGAGAGAAGAAATTGGAAAAGCGATGCTAAATAAAAATCAAGACAGAAGAGAAAACCGAAATTTTAAAAACTGGCAACCACGTACTACCGACAGTCGCCCAGTATGTTTTCAGTGTGGAAAACCAGGTCACAAGGCAAGAGTTTGTTTCAGCAACCCGCAGAACAGAAATAACCAAAACTACAGGGGTCAACGAAATTTAGAAAACCAAAGACCAAGATGGACGCCAAATCAACATGGTCGAGAACAAAATGGCCGCCGTCCAGAGCAGCAAACTAGTAGATATCAAAATTGGCAACAACAACAGCAGTCGGAAAACTCCAACGGACAGTGTTAACACACATAAGCACTGTCCAGAAACAGCAAGAGAAAGAGAATTAGAACAAGAATCAGCATGAATCAGCAACAGATGTTCTCTCCGTAAAAGGAAGTTTAAATAATGTAAATATTAAGGTTATAATAGACACTGCGTCAGTTAAAAATATTGTAGATAGTAAATATGTAAATAAAAATGAAATAAAGCCCGGCACAGGCATAACTTTTATTAAAGTAGCGAATAGTTCGCTGGTAAAAATTATTGGTTACGCAGAAATAAATGTTTGTTTTATTGGTTGTACCTTTTCCTTGGAAGCATTAGTTATAGAAAATCTACCCCAACCCGTTTTGTTAGGATTAGAATTTCTTAAGGCCCACGAAGCAATGATAAATTTAAAAGCGAACGAAATTAGTTTGAAAACGGATGAAAATGAAGTAGTTACCTTGGCAATGAATTTAGGAGATAATAGTAGTCACAAAGAAATTATAAATAGTCAAATCAGTAATGTAAATAGTTGTTTTTTGGATGAGCTACCTGTAGAAATTGAAAACTGCAGAACAGACAATGCGAAAATTACGTTGCGTAGTGATACGCTAATTGCGAAAGACATTATTAAATGCGAAGTGAACTTTAAAAAAACTGGTGAAAATAAAATAAACTTTAAGCCGAACTATGATTTTTTAATAAAAAATGGACTTCAAATTAATAAAATTTTTAGTTATAATTTGACGTGGTACGCCGAAATAAAAAACTACGGTAGAAAAACAAAAAAACTTTTTGCAGGCACATGCATCGGGTTTAAAGCAGATAGTGACTCTATAAAAAATATAAGCGAATCTTTAGTGACTTTACCGAACGATAATCTAGTAAAAAGTTATAATGTAAATAGGGACTTGTGTAAAAATGACTTTCAAAGTGCAAGTAAGTTAGTTCGAGATTTTGAAGATACTTTTGCTTGGAGCATCAGCGACCTAGGAAAAACGGATTTAGTGAAGTACCGAATTGAGACAACCGATGACGTTCCAGTGGTTTCCAGACCATACAGAGTTTCTCACACAGAGCGAAGAATTATTGATAAACAAGTAGAAGAAATGTTGGAAAATGAGGTAATAAGAAAATCTGTAAGTCCGTATTCCAGTCCAGTAGTCCTAGTTCCCAAAAAAGATGGAGATATGAGGTTCTGCGTAAACTATAAAAAATTAAACGCAAAAACAATAAAGAATGTGTATCCTCTGCCAGTTATAGACGACATTTTGACCTACCTGGGAGAAGCTAGATATTTTACTACGTTGGACATGTTTTCAGGGTACTGGCAAGTAGAAATTGATGAGAAAGAGAGGCATAAAACGGCATTCGTCACCACCGACGGCTTGTTCGAATTTAACCGCCTAAGTTTTGGTCTTACAACAGCACCAAGCACTGTTCAGCAGTTGGCAGACGCAATTTTGGGAGACATGAAGTGGAATGGAGCAATGACGTACTTAGATGACATCTTAGTCTATGGAAAAAATTTGGAAGAACATAACGAGAACCTAAGAAAAGTATTGTCAAAGCTAAAAGCAACTGGGCTAAAGTTAAAACCATCTAAGTGCCAGTTTGCGTATAAAGAACTAACAGTACTAGGCCACACCATTAGTGAGCGAGGTATTCTTCCAGATTCTTCAAAACTTGAAGCACTACACCATTTTGCAACTCCACGAAATAAAAAATCACTTCAAAGTTTTCTAGGGCTCGCCAACTACTATAGAAAATTTATTGAAAAATTTAGTGTCATTGCCAGGCCGTTATACGATTTGCTGAAGAAAGATACACCGTTTTGGTGGACATCAGCTCAAGAAGAAGCTTTCCAGATATTAAAAAGAAAATTAGAATCGCCTCCAGTGTTAACCCACTACCTTCCCAACGCAGAAAAAGAGCTACATGTAGACGCATCAGACCAAGCGATAGCAGCAGTACTCTTACAAAAAATGAACGAGGAAATGCATCCCATTTGCTATGTGTCTAGAACGCTCACAAAAGCCGAAAAAAATTATGGAGTTGGAGAAAAAGAAGGTCTAGCCATAGTGTGGAGTCTAACGTATCTGAGAAGCTATATTTGGGGAGAACATATAAAAATTTTTTCGGATCACCAGCCACTGTGTTATCTAAAAAGTCTCAAAAATGTCACAGGGAGATTAGCTAGATGGAGCTGCAAACTACAAGAATTTGATTATGAAATAATCCACAAATCAGGGAAATGCAATCAAGACGCAGACTGCCTTTCCTGTATACAGGCAACACTAAAGGACGAGTATGATGCCAATGAAATTCCCACATTTTTGCTACCCTTAGTGGACATCACGGAGTTCCAAGAAGAAGATACAGTCGTGTCAGACTTACTACAGGCAGTAAAGGATCCGAATTATGGCAATTCACATTTGCAACGTCGTGCAAAAATTTTACAGTGAAAGATGGTGTGCTATATAAAAAGTCGGCTGTCCCAAACCAGGAGGACAAGTTAGTAATCCCTCAAGGACTGAAAGCACAACTGATGCAACAGCTGCATTGTGAGCCATTGTCAGGACACCTAGGATATGCAAGAACTTACGACAGAATAAACACACGCTATTATTGGGATAAAATGAATCTTGACGTTAAGAAATTTATTAGGGGATGTCCTGATTGTCAGACGAGAAAAGGGCCAAACAATGAAAAACCAGCAGGTGATCTGCAAGCAATAAAGATTGATGATTTGCAGCCTTTCGAAATGCTAGGTATAGATATTTTAGGACCCCTAACAAAAACAAAAAGTCAAAATAATAATATAGTTGTTTGTAAAGATTATGTGACCCATTATGCAATAACCAAAGCAATACCAAGTGCAAAAGCAAAAGAAATAGCAGCGTTTCTGGTGGACCAAGTAATAAGCATACATGGAGTACCAAAAAAACTATTGAGCGACAGAGGTTAAGTTTTTAGGTCAGAATTGGTAAGAAAAATGGTGCATAATATGGGCGCAGAAAATGTATACACTACGTCATACCACCCGCAGACTAATGGGCTAACTGAGCGATTTAACAAAACCGTAGCAGATATGCTCAGCCTGTATGTGTCTACGTCACAGGATGACTGGGATAAGTACCTGCCAATGGTAACTTTTGCCTATAATTCAAGTAAACAGGACACAACGCAGTTTTCGCCATTTTATTTAGTTTTTGGAAGAAACCCACAGCTTATACCGGACGCCATGTTTTTAAAATCAGCCACTATGCTTATTCCGAACCCGAATATAGAGAAACATAGACAGGAAGCAAAAAGAAATATTACTATGAAACAGAAAAAGGACAAAACCCGATATGACAGTAACCACAAAAAAGTTACATATGAAACTGGAGATAAAGTCAAACTTAGAGTTTACATTAGAAAGAAAGGAAAAAGTGACAAGTTGCAGTGCAAGTATCACGGACCATTTGTAATAGTAAGAAAAGCATCGCCAGTAAATTACATTATCCAGAGAGGTGAAGGAGCAAGAGCTAAACAGGAAACAGTCCATGAATATAGATTGGCCCCGTACCACGAACCATATAATTTTGAAGAGTAGTAGGAACAATGCATATAGTTATTTTTTTTGTTTTTGAAAGCCGCTAGTGAAAATAGGTAGTAAAATAAATAAAAAGAATTTTGATTTTTTCCCCCAAGTAATTAAAGAGGTATAAGGTATATAGAGGATATAGCTGTTAAAGGAATATAGAGAGTGAAAAATTAAACGTTTGTGTTAAGAGAAAAAAGTAAGAGAGATCGTGAACGATTGCACGAGGCTCTGTGCAGTTGAGCATTGCTTGAAAGCGTGCCTGATCAACACGCATAATCTGGCAATGTTCAATGATGCTGTGTCGTTATTTTTGTTTTTGTGTTTGTTAAGGGATAAACAGAAATAAGTAAAGCCTCTAAATAATCGTGTTTTTTTTTCCGGTAGGGGAGCGGGAGAAATAAGTAATTTGCGGAAAATTTTTGGAAAATGGAAAATTGAAATTTTTGGAAAAAGCAAAAAGTTTTAAGCGATGAAATTATTTAAAGAAAGGTAATTGTTCCGAGCACGGTCGTGCTGGGTGGCCGCGGGGGCCAAACACAGAAGTTGGACGGGAAAGAAATTACTGCTTCACTGTATATAAAATTGTAAATAAATTGTGTAAATAGTTTTTGTAGCGTCTAACTCCCTGTTTTATTTTTCATGTACACAAACCACTGAGGTCCTAAGAAGCGAGCCAACCAGGGGGCGGCGACGACCTGCCAGGCCAGCGGACCCCTGACGGTGCCAGAGGGTGACAAGCCCACCTTGGGACCACAATACCTTGGGACCACAACACCTTGGGACCACAACACCATGGGACCACAACGCCTTGGGACCGCAACCTGGGGAACGGCGACGACCTTCCAGGCCAGCGGACCACTGACGGTGCCAGCGGAGGACAAGCCCACCCTGGGACCACAACACATGCGGACCACACTAGGGACAAACCAAACAAGAGGGAGGAAGACCTGCCGGGAGGAAGAAGAGAAAGAATAAAGACAAACGCAAAAAATGCAGCTTTTTAAATTGTATATTCTTATTTTTTTATTAAACCCAAAGGAGATTGTTTTTTTATTGTAATAGAGAATAGAATTAGGGAATTGAGACACAAAAATCCTTCAGATTTTTGTTTTCCGTGAAGGGGGAAAGTGTCACCAATCGTTTTTTTCGTCCACCCTAGCTGGTCACCCTTGCGGCTTAGTGTCGAAGTCCGGTAGCGACGACGCAGGTCATTTCGACTCGCGTCGGCCTATCGGCCTGGAGCGGGGCAGAGGGGTGTCGACCTGCTAGGTGGGATGAGAGGCGAGACGTCAGTGATTACCTCGACGCAAGCGAGTCTACGACGTCCCGAGCCATTTTCCTCCGGCCACGCGCTTTTAGACAGTATACAGGTAGGACTCATTTTGGGTTATTTTAGAAATGTGTAAAATATAAATTATTTCATTTTAAATTAACAAATATAGCTGCAGAATTAATAATGAAGCCGGGGTTTTAGTATTTTAGTTAAGATCCCGTGACAATATAATCAAGAATGTTAAGGGTCGACAGTGATGCTGCTCCCCAGAGAAAGGAAAGGAACTAGCTATAATTGCCTCTTGGGCGACGTTAATTGATCCCCCAAGAGAGGAGGCTTTTGGCTGAAGCCACAAATGGTGTACTGGCTCCTATTTGTGGTCCTTGTTTTTTTTTGGGACACCCATAACCGCGTATGTGGCATATGTGTCTGGACTTATGTTGGAGTGCACAACCACGTACGTAGCCCTGATGAAGCCAATCAGGACAAGGTTACTATACTAACTGCTTTTTCTTGTTGTGTCCTTTCCAGCGGACACGCCCACAATAATTCTCCTTCGTTTTCTATAACGACCCGCGAAATTCTGAAATTTTTTCATTTTTGCACAAGCAGGAGCAATGATATAATTTATACTTAAAATTTTAGGGAGTTGATCAAGATTGTCCAGAAAGGCCTTGGACAAATTGGTCTCCTTGTTCAGCAACTTGTGACAAAGGATTTAAAGAAAGATATAAGCTTTCCTTGAAATATACTGGGGAACAAGCTATACTTTGGCCAGTAGGTAAACTTAAAGGTAAGTTAGTTGTATTTCCTCAAGTACTTATTAGAGAGCTCTATTATGTCAAAAACCTTACGTTAGTATTTTTATTTCTATATAACATATGTTATGGGTAATTACGTCAGTTCGGCGAAATACGTTAATGACTAGCCAATATTGGCGCCTCGCCGTCTGCGGGGGGAAGGCCCTTCAAAGAAAATATAGTGGGATCAGCCCCCCATAATGAAACAAAAAAGTTGTAACGATATTTTTCTTTCTAAAATTTGTTTTATATAATATTTCAATAATATGTCCAATAAACTTGACTACTGCACTTTTTATAACCAATTTTAGGTGCTTACTACACCATATTAGAAAATTATTACGTGGGACAACAAACCATTATGTTTATTTAGTGTGGAAAACCAATGGCGTATTACTCAATAAGCTTAGAATATGTAGGGGACTTTTAGAAATAAAAAGGAAATTGTGAAAAAAACAGAAAGGCAAAAATGTTACAATAAATAAAGAAACATTATATATATATATATATATATATATATATATATATATATATATATATATATATATATATATATATATATATATATATATATATATAATAATTCTAACGGTACTCCTACGCAGTCCTCAATTTATTTATAAACTTTTTTAAAACTTCATCAGTTTTTAACGTTGGAGATAAAAAAAAGTTAATAATTTTATTTCCTGTTACTGAAAAGGTGTGGTTCCTGAATACCGTTGTTGTTTATGCATGTAAAGTTTTCCGCAGAGGCAATCACAAATATTAACTTAAAGCAGGTCTTTTCGAACATTAAAAAACTTTTAGTAGTGTTTCACTTTCATATCCAAGAAGGACACACTAGATCCTATGGTGTATTTAAAAGCCAGCTTGGTATTTTGGTGGTAAAAGTCAAGTTTACTTTTCAATCTCGATGATAATATTATGGTAAAAAGCTTATAGAAGCGACAAAAAGGGCTTATGGGCTATGGGTTTTAAGCGCAGCGCCCACATACCACGATGGTATGGCGACATCGTGGTTCTGGCGAGAGCAATAGGAAGATAATATAAATGAATTAGGCAACGCACACTGAAATGACGTGGCAGTGGCGCAGATATGGCATACCATATTGTGACCACTTGTGGCACATTGAAAGCGGCATGTCACTAGCCTGTTTACTCTTTGTTTTTATTTTGGTTAATAAAATGTAGGACGATTTAGAATTTAATATTCGCTTTGTCGAATTAGTTGAATCAAAGCCATGTTTGTACGATTATAATCGAGAAGATCCTCTAAAGGCGACATTGCATTGACTTTGGCGTCTTGTGTCCTGCTCCTCTGTCACCACAGTGGGCGTCTAAACAGTCATGCGGCGATCACGCCACTGCCAGACCACTATTATGCCATAAACCACTACCACTTCTGTGAGCGCTGGGCCTTAGATAGGTTTTATCTCCTTTATTGTGAAGCATACATATAGTGATTGTATTGTGTCATTTGTTTGGTATTATACTGTTACGCAGGCTGAGGTTTGAGAGGGTTCCGATTTTTCCAAGCAGATTTGTTCTTCAATTTCTTCAAGGCCAGTCTATTTTTCCCAGTAGTAATGTCCGGTACTTCCTCGGAGCCTTGGTTAACCATACCTTTCGACGATGTCAGCGTTTCATAGTCAGGTTTCTTTTCAAGGCGGCTCTTGTTTAGTTCGGGATAGAACTCTTTCACAATTTTCAGTATTCTCTCTTTATTGGATATAGTATTTTCCTGCAATTCCTTTATAATTTCCTGAATTATTTTGCTGCGATAGCTTCGAGTATCTCGCCTAATCGCCTTCGTTATATGGTTGTTCTTTTCGTTCAGATCTTCTCTGATTGTATGGCCACTACTTCGTATATCTCTTACCTCTTGCATCAGGTCTCTAGTGTGCTGGCTAATCTTCTCTTCTTTCCTACTTTTAGAGCAGTGGACATCTTGACTATTCTGTATAGCCTCAACTATTGGGTTGTTTCTCTTATCGATATTTTCATCTGCTCTGTCAGAACTCTGGAGAATATTGGTGACTTGCCTTTTAAATTCTTCGGCATTCTGTGGAGGTGTACAAGTTCGTAAAGATGTATTTGTGTCCATCCCATATTTTTCTTGCCTAGGTTTATTTTAATTGAAGCCCCCGTCATTCTTTGATGATCACTTCTCGTTGTGAACTTATTAAGAAGTGTCACATTCTTGATTATATGTCTTTTGTCAGTGATTATGAAATCTATTTCATTATGAGTTACCCCGTCTGGACTCTCCAATTCTATTTAATTTTTTGTAGAAAAAGCTATTCATTTAAATAAATTCTTCTTCAATAGGAAGCTCAACATTATTTCCCGTCGTTCGTTTCTTCCTATCACTACACACCATGGTAAAATATGAATGAACTTCACTCATATATATTTATTTCATCGTCTAGATGGCTAGACATGGGGGCATGCACTTGTATGATCTTGAAGGTGTATTTTGTATTAAGTTTCAATATTAAGTATGCTACTCTAGTAGGCACTTTCTTTAAAGACAGAATGTCTGTCGTAGGGCGTTTATGGATAAGAAAGTCAACACCGCCAATCGATTGATCTTCTTTGTCATTGCATTATGGTAAAATCAATGACCACATTTTATTACTTTGGTAAGACCGACGCGATGGCATCCCATCTGATTTTTTCAACTCAATTAGCATTTTGATAATATCCTCCGCTTGGAGATCCAAGTTTTCAAAATTTGACAATTAACTTTACATTTATTAAACAGAGAAGGTAAATGAAGGTTTTCCAAAAATTCACAGATGATAATAAAAATTGTTGTTGAAATTAACGGCAAAAACTGCAGTAATATTCCACCTTGTGTGTTATTATTTTCATTATTCATCATCGGTTATAAAGATCGATCATAACAACCAATGGACATTTATATTCTATGGATATACATGTGATATGGAATATATATTAGAAGTTTTAGAACATTTAATAAATATTCCATGTATATCACTAGAATATAAAAATTCATTGATATTTTGTGGAAAACGTGTGACAATAATGGGATAGTAGAATAGCTGGTCTTCGAGAACGTTAAAAATAATTCATAATAGAGAAAAGGAGGGAATAATGGTGTGTTGCTTTTCCTCGACAAGCGCCCGTAGGCAGAGTAATGCTGTGTTAGCTGCATTATACTATAGCGTGGCTTCCAAATTTTCAATCCCATCCCCATACAGTCCAGACTTGACTCATTTGTTTCGAAATACGAAAAATTAGTTTTGAGAAAAAAGTTTCTGGACGGTTAGGAATTTCGACCTGCAATGAGGCCAAAGATAAATCTTTTTACTTTCGATGATATTAATAGGCTAATGGAAAGAATTGAAAACTGCAAGGAGAAAGATTTAAAAAAAATTATGCAGTGTAAGTTTTAGCATTCCCCCTCATTCTGCGAAATTTTGAACATCCCTCGTATCTCCAATATTTTGAAACCCGTATAGCACCTATTGCTAAAAAATGTGTATATTTACCATTACTAAATATCTAAATTAATGAAATATTTTATGCGTAGATTTGCAAAATAATCAGGAAGGAGCAGAGGATCCTTGCGAAAGGAGAATACGTGAAACGGTGGAATGCTATGAAAGGCCATGCGAGAAGGGTAATAAACTTCCAAGTGGTAAGTCATGATCACATGATATAATTATATCACCATTATATAATAACCATTGAGATAAAAAGGACAGTTTAATGGAATGTGCAATATTTAAAAAACACCTTAAAAATGATTTAAAAAACTTTTAGAATATTTACACCTTTTCATTTCAACCCTCTCTCAAGTTATTTGTGCATAAATTAATTAGAAATGGGTGTGATTTAAACGGGCAGCGAAATTTTACAATTTTGACACATCGTAATATACGATTGGCCGGCGAAATGATGGATTGGGCGGTGAAGCTTGATCAGGTAATAAAACAAAATTTGGTCTGCGTTTTAGATTTGAACAAGCAGCTTCAAAATCTTTTAAGTAGTAAAAAAAATAAGTTGCAACTAAATAAATATTTGGTCTGTGCGAAATAAATTACATTTTATTTTTTTTTGCCTGCTCCAAAATCAAGTTGACTGCTGAAAAAATATTGTAACATTACAAATTGATGGGTAATCTAATACTGTTCTGACTGCTCTAAAATTAACTTAGCGTGTAATAAGGGGTAACTAATTACGTAAAAAATAAAGCATTTAATTAGAAAACTCCAAATATTGATTAATGTAAAAGCACATACATTTCATGGTATTATTAGTAAGGCTGCCCACCATGGGCGCCCACAGGAATTTTAAAGTTGTAAATCTCTGTTGCTACATACGGGACCCATACCAAATTCAGGTGAGCCTACTAGGAATGTTTTGGTAAAGAAAAAAAGTTAAATTTTTGCTGAGGTTGAGAGATATACAACTTTAAAATTCCTGTGGGCGCCCATGCTGCCCACCGACCGAACTAACGAATCTCGCCGGTATCTTCAAACCCTTGCCAACTAAAAATATTAAATACAGGTCATTTGACTTTCTGGCTTCTAAAGTAAATATTTTGCAGAAAACGAAACGCTGCTTAAAAACTGCTGAACGATATTTAAATACCGAGCACATTCTATTCACAGCCTAATTTATTTTGTCACCAGCCGACTAATAATTTCACCGCCCAATTAATAATTTTACTGCTCGAATAGATTTCGGACTGCCCAACGGGATAGATATTTGTTACTTAAAGTTTTATTATGCCGACCACATGAACTATATTTTGCCCATCATTGTTTCACAGGCAGTTTATTTAAAGTATTGACAGAAAATTATTATACCGCCCGAGTAATTTTTTTGCCGGTTGGGCTTACCTACCTACTTATTTAAATCGCAGCAGAAATAATTACTTGCCATTAGAAATATAAGTATAACAGTCGTGTAATATAGTATTCGAGCTAAATTTTTAAACTGAACGGGTTTGTTAACTATAATGATATAATGTCCGTGTCTGTGTTGGTGTGGTGTATTATTTTAATCAATAAATATTTTTAGCCACTGTATGTAGTCTTCCAAAAGATGTGGGAGCATGCAAAAGTAACGTGGATCGGTGGTATTTTGATACAACCAAAGGGCAGTGTGAAATATTTAGCTATAGTGGTTGTGAAGGCAATCAAAACAATTTTAACACGTTAGAACAATGTCAAACATTGTGCACTACATATCAAAGTAAGTACCTATCTCTTAATATTATGATGATGATTTTGTTATTATAATTCTGCAATATGCATTAAGCTTCTTATGGATTTTTATTGGTGACCAATCCATCTGTATACTTTATGGTTTTTAAGGATTACTTGACAAAACTGTACATTTTCGGGACCGAAATTCATCTAGTTTTTAAAATTTAGCCAAGTCTATAAAATTCGAATTAACGATTTCCGTTAAGAAAACGGCTCAAAGATGGAATGTAACAGCTTTTACTCAGTTACGAGTTTGAACCCGTTGAAATTCGACGGAAATAATATAATACCTACATTTGCCATATCAGATTAATTGTTTGAATCATACAGATATTGTAAAGAATATATTAATGTAACTCACAGGATATCTTTGAAAACAACATTACAGGTCATTCGCTATAGTATCAAATACGTCAAAATGAATTGAATTTTTTTGGTACTTTTTGCCTTATGTCACACAATATTCTTAGTGATGGCTCAATGGGAAGAAGAGTCCTTTCTTTCAAAAAAAGAATCATCCAGCTATGTTTTGTAGAAGCTTCAAAGTAAGGGAGACACAGTATGATCAACTTGCGCTTTAAATATATATATATATACATATATATATATATATATATATATATATATATATATATATATATATATATATATATATATATATATATATATATATATATTAGGTATATACTATATACTAGTTATAACACTTAAAAGGTTAAAACAAATAATGTCCAATTAAAAGTGGTTTATATAGTCCTTAATTATTTTTGAACTACTTATTAGTGAACATGATTTTGAAAGAACTAATAAGAACTTAATTTATTAATATAAGTCGTCTATACTATAATAATTTGATTATCATTACTGGCGTCATTTTACTTTATAATCCTACAGCACTATAATATGAAATGGTCGATATACGAGGTAATATATTATTGTGGGATCTAGAGCAGTTTGCGCTCAGCCGAGCCTGCCAAGTGGCGGGATCTAGAGCAGTTTGCGCTCACCCAAAAGAGGAGCGGCGGAGCAGGCTGCTGTTAAAAAGACGTAAAGACGTGTTACGATGATGTAAAAGGATTTTAATCATTTTTGCTCGTGAATAGTTAGTTTGTTAATAAACGTTTTTCTTAAAGTTCAGTGATATCTATTGATTAATAATTTCCTGTAAGATGCAATATCTCTTTCGACGATTTTTTCTCTAAACTCTTAATACTTACGAAAAGGCACTATTACTTTTTAGCTATGTTTACGTTGTACGTTTTTAAACTCCGACAGATTTCGCATATAAAAATGATAGGTTGTTGCTTCTTCTTGTTGACAAGCAACTTCTGGTTATAATAACATTGTCAGAATACAAAAAGTACTTACACAGAAGTTCTTTTTACAAGAACTCTCTAACCAAATGATTAATTTATTTATTATGCATGCTTTAATCAGCAGAGCTGAGTAGTACTTTTGTAATCGATTACTGTAATTAGTTACAATGATTCAAATTAGAAACCTCACAATAAAAATTTAAGGTTGGTACTCGGGTTGGTACTACCTTCTACCATATATCAAAACATAACATCACACAAAAGAAAAATTAATTGGAGTACCTACATTATTCTGAAAATAAATGTTTAGCGTTTACCTCTGTAATGCAATATATCGCTTTACTCTTTAACTCTTTTTATACATCCCTTTACCTCATATGCAACATCTCATTTTTTGGTTTCTAATCGAAATTCCGCGTAAACAAGGATGCTTTTTTTTCTTCCGTTGGTCAGTATGGCTGTTCACTAAATCTGGATTTACATATGAGTACCTGAACAAATTTCCCCTAAACATATCGCTCTAATTATGTTAAAACGTCTAGAATATAATTAACTTACTGGCCGATCTGGATGGGTGACTATTACTCATTTAATAACATATTTAATTCGTTAATTTAAGAAGCCGAAACTTAGCAAAATCTATTATACTTTCCCTTTATATACCTGCTATAATCACATTTCCAGGCACCATTATATTATCGAATCTCTATGTCAATAAAGTACTAGATTGTTTTATGGCTTTCATAGCCCCAAAATATTGTTATAATATTGAAGTTTCGAGAAAATAAATATATTTTTATTACTTACATCGGAAATACCGACTTCCTCTAAGTGACCTAAACCATACGGTCCTAAAATCTCAAATAACACAAATCGTCCCAGTCTAGTAAAATATTTCCATAAATAGGGGAAAGACGGGGAATACCGATCACCTAACGTAAATCGTTAGAAAAAAATGCGTACTCTATAGAAAACGTATATTTATTAGTCACATTATTTTAGCTACATATCAATAGAAATAAATCCAAAGAAAAAACGAAATATTTTTAAGTCAGTATATTGTAAAAAAAAATAAAAACGAAAAATGTCATCGGTCGATATTAACCGACACTGTGGGGTAAAACCGACCACATAAAAAATATGTACAAAATGTATAAAAATTATTAGTTACCGCAGAAATAGCAAATGTCATCGTTACAAATATCGCAGCATGTACATTCCGCATGAGCTGCCATACCTCACTTAGTACATGCAAGCCACCATTTTCCATCCCTGCCAAATTCATAGCATAAGAAGCAGGGCTCTTTTGCCACTTCCTATTTGTTTTTCTTAATGGATTTTTCTCTTGCGTTTCTCTTTCATCTTGGTCAACTAAACTTTGTTTTACTTGCTTATTCTTTGCAAACTACCTTTTCTTTCCTTTCAATTTTTTTTGTCTTAAGTTCTTTTCGGGTAGAGGTGAAGATTTTGGAATGTGCTGTTCTGGAGTTTTCTTTTTGCGCATGATTTTTAATTTTTGGTGGAGCCAATAAATCTGTAAACGATGTTTTAGCTTGGACTATTTTTTCTTCAAAGTCACTCTCATGAGAATCAGTTGTTAGTTTGATGGATTCTGAGTCATCAGTGGAAGAATCATAGGACTGTGATTGTTTCTTTCTCTTAAAACTGTTAGCTGATTTTTTCTTAGCTGATATTCCTGGAGGTCCGGGTTTAAGATCATGGTGCGCTTTTAAATGAATGACCTTAATTAATACATAGATATAATAATGATACTTTGCGGATTGCGGGTATATCGATTTCTTTCGGTTAAAAGCGACCACTATGATCGATATTACCCGAAATCACATCCACAATCGTAAGTCGGTTCCATTCCATTTAAAGTGAGGTTTATCTAAAATTCGATAGATAATTAGATGGCAGCATACCTACGTAACATCACTGACATCAGTGGACATCGATTTACGTACGCACACTTTAGATAATTACCTATTTTTTAAACCAAAACATTTCTTAAAATATTCACTTTTAGACAAATTGTCAGTTTACTGCTAAGCGCGTCGTGATATCGTCGGGTCGAGCAGTAAACTGACTAACATGGTTAACCTTGAACTGTTTGCGCTAAAGATGTTAAGTATTGGCGGCTTAGGAAACATGAAATTTGGTGGTCGGTTTTACCCGCGTGGTCGGTATTCCCCGTCTTTCCCCTACCCTTCTTTGTGCATGTTTCATATTTAATAGAATACAGGCTAAGCTACTTCAGATCAATAAACAACATCTCCAATCATAACACCCTTTATAAAACCATTCAAACTATTTTCTCCATAAACTTACCGTTTATGGTTTGTGTATACATATTAAGCCATTTTGTGGAATTGTAAATGAAAAATTTAAATAAATGAAATAAACAATTTTTAAATTACAAATTAAAATAAGACCAAATCAACTGATTAAAAACCTCAAAACGCAAAAACAATGTATACCTAAATGCAATATGCTGAAAGAAAGCTGAATTAGTACCTAAAAGAAAATAATTAAAAATTATTTATATTACCCAAATACACTGATATAATATCTCAATAATATTAAAAAATGGGCGCCTGTACACTTTACCTATAGGTATTACCTGAATTTGCAAAGAATAATGCAATCTACCTGAAAATAAAATAAGATTATTTCATTGAACTTTAAGTATGACAAACAGCGTTATCGGTTAGCTGACAAAAACACGTGCGTAACTGCTTTCTAAACATCCGTCACCTAAATCCCATTAAAGCGACAAAAATTCGCTTTACAAGCTTGTAATGAACAAATCCTTAAAAAACAGACTAATCAACAAGGCAAGAGTTGATTAAAAACATGAATTTTGAAAAAATTCAATAACAAATAAAATTTCACAAACAAATTCTTTACTTTTCTGTCAAAAAATATTTCTCCGGAACATGGCGTCTTTTGAACAAACAGTGTCCAGCCGATAACAAAAACTCATTGTCCCGCTCCCGTAACTACCAGAAACTCCGCTAACTATAGCTGTTCTACCAACTTAAAAATAACAGAACGCGTCATCTTTGACTGCTTGGGACGCTGCTCTAGCTGCTCTAATGTATGGCGTCTGAAGCTGTAATGTATGTCGTCTCGCGCCGAATCTATCGATTTATGTCGGCCCGATGTAATCCCAACTACTTACTCTGAATTAAAAATGCTAACCTCCTAAAAAAAACTACATATGTGGCTATGAACTCTCACCTCTCGCTCTTTGTTTCTCCGCTGTCTGTATTAGGCTCCAACGTTGCCAAGTAGGTATTCCACACAAGCTCGAACAGGACGCGACGTTTCCAAATACTCCCAAATAAACCATCAAAATACCCTCTCTGAAAAAACAAATTTTGCAACGATTTCCGCATAAAATTAAAATTGCAAATAAGTTCAATTATTTCCGCTCAAATAATGTTATAATACCAAAGTAACACTTCTCAAATAACATGTATATAAGAAAATATAGCACACGGGCGGATTTTGAAATTTTAAAGTTGTATATCTCTCTTGCTACTTACGGGACCCATGCCAAAATCAGAGATTTAAATAGTAAGCCTGGTAGGAATGTTTTGGTAAAGAAAAAATTATTTTGTAATTTGCGAAAAAAAGTTGAAATTGTGCTGGATAGTGAAATATTGAAAACACGATCGCAACTTTTTCTAAAAAAAAATCTTTGCAGAACATGTCGGATGTTCTTTAAATTTTACAGAAAAAGGTAATATTTAAGTACAACTTTATCGCAAAAAAAATCAAAACTTTACTTTAACAAAAACAAAATAAAAACGGAAAGTACACGAAGTTATGTTTCTCTTATCAACAATCTCGTTCGCAACAATAAAGAATAAAAATGCTAGTGTACACAACAAAGTTTAGCAAACATACTCGATTAATTACCAATTTAAATAAAAGACTCTAAAGAAAAGGTTTTACTCTTTTATCGCAGCTTGTCAAGAAAAAAAGAAGTTTTAACCAAAATTTTTTGTAATATTCTTACAAAAAGCTACATAGTATGTGATGGTGCTGCTAAAGAACTTAAATGCACATATTTTCACTTTAAAAAACGTAAAAAACATATCTGAAAAGAAAACAAAAGTTTTCGAAACAAAAGAAAATACTTTAAAGATTTATGGTATTATTAATTAATTAATCCTTGATAACTGATAATTTAATATTCTGGTATCATAATACAATAATTAACATAAAAATAACGTTAAATCGGCTGAAATTTTCTTCATAGTTAGAAATTTTTGTAAAACTCAAATAAATTACTTAAAACAATGAAACTATTTTGAACTGTTCAAGAAAACAAAATCAAACGTCTCTAAACATAGTTTGGTGAAAATTTCTCAGACAAGTTGGCAATTAATATAAGAAATCAAACCATAAAATATGAAAAAACATAAAAATGTCACATCAAAATACACAAAAACATTACACGGAAAAAACTAGCAGAATTATTCATATCGTCTCTCAAGGCTTTAAACTAACCTTTTATGACCTTATATCATTACTCTCCATATCAACCCAAAATAAGCATATAAAACATTTTATGAACACAAAAAACTTACTGCACGTTAAATGATATAACTCATAAAAAAACTAAGTGACGTTAAGCACTTCATATTCTCTCTCTTTCGCAAAGGCTCTAATTTTACAAAAACAATCTAGACAATTTAATAAATTTTAAATACGGTAGCAACTATCCGCGAAAAATGAACAAAACCGTATCAAAAAATAGCTAACAGACCTGACATCAATTTTGTATGTCACAGATTGAAATCCTTATATATATATATATATATATATATATATATATATATATATATATATATATATATATATATATATAGTTTCACTATATAACTATGGGAATACCCCAGTGGTTAAAGGAGGAAGCAATAAAAGATGTTGGGTGCTTCAAAGTATTGCAAATTATTCCACGTTCAAGCTTTCGTCTATGATTATAGACTTCATCAGGACTACAAAACAACAAGAGAAAATTCTTTTACAAGTCTTTCTAATGGCTACAGTCAGTAACACCTACCAGAATACAGCATTAAATCTCCTTCAGTTGGTTATTAAAACAGGTGTATGGAAACATAACCTCATAATTGCACATATTAAAAATTGTAAAAATAAAAACATGTACAATGACCAAAAGTTACAAAATAAGGTCACAAACTTGTTAACAATGTCTAAAAGTATATAAACAAAATAAAACGAATTGAATTAATTATCTTATTTACACGATGATTATTGATTTTAAAAAATCATTAAAATTAATACAAAATACTAACGGTGCTGTCAAAATTGCCGGAAGTAACATGGCTGACAACTGAACGACAGTGACAAATGACAGAAGTGAGAGGCTGCCAACCAAAACGTATGGAGACTAGATGTAGTTATTCAAGACAGACGTTCACACGTTAATGTGTTAATGTTATTATTAAGTACAAGTTGGTTGTGCCCACACTCCCGCCACCGTAACAGTACCAAAATTATGAACTAACAAAGGAGTTGATACCCTTTCATTTATGAAGTAAAATTAATCGAACAATCAAAACATAGTAGAGTTAAAAGAAAGAGAAATGGCATACAGCACTGTCAACATTGTTGCTATTAATAGGGGGAGAATTACAGATGACTCCACTTACTTTTCTATATAACATTCTTGATATTTTTTATGTTTTGTAGACTTGTACTTAATAATAACATTAACACATTAACGTGTGAACGTCTGTCTTGAATAACTACATCTAGTCTCCATACGTTTTGGTTGGCAGCCTCTCACTTCTGTCATTTGTCACTGTCGTTCAGTTGTCAGCCATGTTACTTCCGGCAATTTTGACAGCACCGTTAGTATTTTGTATTAATTTTAATGATTTTTTAAAATCAATAATCATCGTGTACATAAGATAATTAATTCAATTCGTTTTATTTTGTTTATATACTTTTAGACATTGTTAACAAGTTTGTGACCTTATTTTGTAACTTTTGGTCATTGTACATGTTTTTATTTTTACAATTTTTAATATGTGCAATTATGAGGTTATGTTTCCATACACCTGTTTTAATAACCAACTGAAGGAGATTTAATGCTGTATTCTGGTAGGTGTTACTGACTGTAGCCATTAGAAAGACTTGTAAAAGAATTTTCTCTTGTTGTTTTGTAGTCCTGATGAAGTCTATAATAATAGACGAAAGCTTGAACGTGGAATAAATTGCAATACTTTAGAAGCACCCAACATCTTTTATTGCTTCCTTCTTTAACCACTGGGGTATTCCCATAGTTATATAGTGAAACTTAGTTACCAGTACCCCGTTACTGTCCTTCCTCCTCTATATATATATATATATATATATATATATATATATATATATATATATATATATATATATATATATATATATATATATATATATATATACAGTGACCGGCAAAAAGTTCGCAACATATGGGAAAAATTTTTATTAGGAGAGTATCGGAAAAACTTTCCCAGGGGATCGGTTCTGCATGTCCGATAACCTAAAAATCGATTTTGACATACGTCACGTGACCACTGGTATAGCGTCAAATAAAAAAAAAATTGTTAATTTACAAAAAGTGAGGTTAGTTGACGAGATATCAAAAAAAGTTATTTGAAAAAATTGCTTAGAATTAAATTCTAGGTTCTTGTGCAAAATTTTAAGATTTTATTTAAAAAAATTGGAAAACTCAATTTTTTTTAAATATTTTTTTATCGATTTACAAATTTCCGGTTTTTTCCGTTTAGATAGCTTGGCTAATGTAAAGCCCATGTATCTGGATGAAAATAAACGAATGTAGTAGTTTTTTCTACATTTGACAGGACAAAATTTAAAAAAACAGGGTTTCGCCGGACGCTAGCTGTTGCAATGATTTGTATCTAGCAGCAGTGTCAAAATTTTAGAGACATTTCAATGAGATTACATTGAGAAAACCTTAATCGTCTTAAATATATCTGAAGTTCGACTTTTTGTAAAGTTAAGGGTATTAAAATAGATAATAAACAAAAAATTACCTGTTTATTTAATCGAAATTTTATAAACGAAAACCAATGTAAGAAAAACTTAAAAGTAGTCAAATTCTGTACTAACAACACAAAAAATCATTGTTTTTCCTTGGGTGCACAAAATTTAAAACTCAGTATGACCACCATTTCTCTCCATACATACTGTTGTTCTCGAGCGCAACTCTCGATTAACATTTCGGAGCATTTTACGATTTATTTGCAATACACAATTTATAATGACATTCTCTAAATTTTGTATATTCCTAAAGGGTCGATGTTTGTACACAGGGTTCTTTAGGTATCCCCACATAAAAAAATCTAACGGAGTCAGATCTACAATTCTACAATTGACAGGACAAAATCGAAAAAATAGGTGTTCGCCGGACGCTCGCTGTTGCAATGGTTTGAATCTAATGAAATGACTGTATCAAGATTTTATTAAGATTTTTCGCACATAAATTTAACAACCAGGTCTATTTAGTTGTACTTAAAACTACCAAAGCAGGCTCTGAAATTAAAACAACCAAATAATCTAGTAGGTTAAAAACAACAGAAAAATGTCAAACAAATTATAATTTGTTTGATTTCAACCTATGTCATTGGTTTATGTCTCGCATCTTACTAAGTTTGATATTTTACATAAGTTTATTAATATTTTATTCCTTAAAATGGCACCCACACTACTTCTTCAGGAAAAGATAGAAATTATTTTAATTTCTGGAGATAATTACAAAAGCCATAGAGTAACAGCAGCAATTTTTAATGAGAGGCACCCCGATAAATCCCTCCATTATTCCACAGTATCTCGTCTAGTCAATAAATTTAAAGAAACGGGATCGGTAGAAAATCAGTATAAAGTTTCCCATGAAAAACCGGTAACAGGTGACGAAGGTTCTCTGGATGTGTGTTTGTCGATCACAGAAACACCCCAATTAGCAGTTAGTCAAATATCGGAGATCACTAACATTCACGAAAGATCTGTGCGGAGGATATTAAAAAGAAACAAATTTCATCCGTACAAACCTAAATTTGTACAAGTATTAAAAGATAGGGATTATGACGCCCGCTTCGATTTTTGTGCCTGGTTCCAGGGTATGATTGAGGAAGATTTTAATTTCCCAAAGAACGTTCTTTTCTCGGATGAAGCTACATTTACCTCTAACAGAACCGTCAGTTCACAAAACTGTAGATGGTGGGCCACCGAAAACCCAGACTTTGTAATTCAGAGTAAAGACCAATATAGTTTTAAGGTTAATGTGTGGTGCGGAATTTTCAACCTCAGAATAGTGGGACCTTTTTTCTTTAGAGACAATTTAAATTCAGAACGATATTTAGAATTTCTACAAACTGAGATATCTGACTTTTTAGACAATTTGTCATTAGCCGAAAGAAGAAATTTATACTTTCAACAAGACGGAGCTAGCATTCATTCCACAAATGAGGTGAAGAGATGGCTGGATCAAGAATTTGGAAACCAGTGGATAGGACGGTTTTCTGAAAATCCGTGGCCTGCGAGATCACCAGATCTGACTCCGTTAGATTTCTTTATGTGGGGATACCTAAAGAACTCTGTGTACAAACATCGACCCTTTAGGAATATACAAAATTTAGAGAATGTCATTAGAAATTGTGTATTGCAAATAAATCGTAAAATGCTCCGAAATGTTAATCGAGAGTTGCGCTCGAGAACAATAGTATGTATGGAGAGAAATGGTGGTCATACTGAGTTTTAAATTTTGTGCACCCAAGGAAAAACAATGATTTTTTATGTTGTTAGTACAGAATTTGACTACTTTTAAGTTTTTCTTACATTGGTTTTCGTTTATGAAATTTCGATTAAATAAACAGGTAATTTTTTGTTTATTATCTATTTTACTCCCTTAACTTTACAAAAAGTCGAACTTCAGATATATTTAAGACGATTAAGGTTTTCTCAATGTAATCTCATTGAAATGTCTCTAAAATTTTGACACTGCTGCTAGATACAAATCATTGCAACAGCTAGCGTCCGGCGAAACCCTGTTTTTTTTAATTTTGTCCTGTCAATTGTAGAAAAAACTACTACATTCGTTTATTTTCATCCAGATACATGGGCTTTACATTAGCCAAGCTATCTAAACGAAAAAAACTGGAAATTTGTAAATCGATAAAAAAATATTTAAAAAAATTGAGTTTTCCAATTTTTTTAAATAAAATCTTAAAATTTTGCACAAGGACCTAGAATTTAATTCTAAGCAATTTTTTCAAATAACTTTTTTTGATATCTCGTCAACTAACCTCACTTTTTGTAAATTAACAATTTTTTTTTTAATTTGACGCTATACCAGTGGTCACGTGACGTATGTCAAAATCGATTTTTAGGTTATCGGACATGCAGAACCGATCCCCCGGAAAAGTTTTTCCAATACTCACCTAATAAAAATTTTTCCCATATGTTGCGAACTTTTTGCCGGTCACTGTATATATATATATATATATATATATATATATATATATATATATGTATTTATATATATATATATATATATATATATATATATATATATATATATATATATATATATATATATATATATATATACAGTGACCGGCAAAAAGTTGGACAAATATGGGAAAATTTTTTATTATTGGAATATTGAAAAAACTTTTTATGCCGATTGTCTCTGCATGATGGGTAACCTAAAAATTCATTTTGACATTTGTTACGTGATTACTCGTTTGCCGGCAAAATTGAAAAAAATATATATTGTCATGGAAAACTGGTATTAGGTGACAAGATATTGAAAAAAGTTATTAGAAAAAAGTGTTTAGATTTTAATTTTATACTCCTTGGCAAAGTCTGGAGCCAAAATTTTTGAAAAAAATATTTTACATTTTTTGAAAAAAAAATGTACAATATTAGTTTCATATTCCCATGAATTCAATAAAAATGTGTTAAAAACCAAGGTAATAACCTATTATCTCAACATTTTTGTTATTAATTAAAAGTTTTATTTGATAAAATTTAAAATTTAGCTTTTTTCCATGTACTTGGGTGTGGCCAGGCCCTGTATCTGGCAACCATATTTACCATTTATAGTTACTTCTGGAACAATATGCTTACGAAAGACCGTTTGCTCTAATTTTGAAGAAATTTTAACGTGTCTACCAAAATGGTTGCCAGATACAGGGCCTGGCCACACCCAAGTACATGGAAAACAGCTAAAATTTAAATTTTATCAAATAAAACTTTTAAGTAATAACAAAAATGTTGAGATAATAGGTTATTACCTTGGTTTTCGATCATTTAACACATTTTTATTAAATTCATGGGAATATGAAACTAATATTGTACATTTTTTTTTCAAAAAATGTAAAATATTTTTTTTTTAATTTTGGCTCCAGACTTTGCCAAGGAGTATAAAATTAAAATCTAAACACTTTTTTCTAATAACTTTTTTCAATATCTTGTCACCTAATACCAGTTTTCCATGACAATATATATTTTTTTCAATTTTGCCGGCAAACGGGTAATCACGTAACAAATGTCAAAATTAATTTTTAGGTTACCCATCATGCAGAGACAATCGGCATAAAAAGTTTTTTCAATATTCCAATAATAAAAATTTTTCCCATATGTGTCCAACTTTTTGCCGGTCACTATATATATATAAATATATGTATTTTTGGCAGGTTCTTGGACTGTTGATATATATATTGTTTTTAATTTTGTTTTCTTGGGGATTTAGTCCGTTGTGAGGCTTAACCACATCCTCTTTAACTGTAAAGACCTTGAACAAAAATTCAAGGATTGCGCCGTAAAAAACTTTATAAAAAATACCCTTAACCTTCTAATCACTGACACAACCAAAACCATAAACAAATTTGAAAAAGAAAAAACCACTCTTGCAGCCTCACTAGCAGCAATTATACCACCTGATTTATTAAATCCTTTTTTCGAAAAACTGTCAGAAAAATATGAAACGATATTTCAAAAAATAAAACAAAAAAACATAAAAAAGATAAAGAAACAAACAAGCAAAAATATATCTGACAACAACATTAAAAAAAACGCTTCTTGTTGGATCGACAACCTAACTGACGTTAGTATTCCTGACGACGTGAAAGAAATACTTAGTTTGGGACCAAAGTTTGCAATACCTTACGAAAAACAAGAAGACATTCCCACAGCTGAAATAATTAGCAACATCGAAACCTCACTAACTAATCTAAGCAATGAAAAAAAAGATGAACTAAGGTCGACCTGCTGCAACATTATGACTAATTATAAAAATAACTTTAATCACGCGACAAAAAACAATACAAAAAAAGAATTACTCAGAAAAACACGAAAAACAGAAACATTCTTAAAGAAAAATAAAAACCTAAAAGTATTGGTACCCGACAAAACCAATAAAACTGTTATAATGTACACCACCGAATACGAACAAAAAATGACCAACTTATTACAAGACTCCAAAACCTATAAAGAATTAAGAAACGACCCAACAAACATATACCAAAAACAAAACAACGATATAATAACACATTGGGAAAACAAAACCTTTATATCACCAAACACCGCAAAAAAACTAAAAATTCACAACGCCCTACCCCCACGAATATACGGACTTCCGAAATTGCACAAAGAGGATATTCCACTTAGACCCATAGTGTCGTGCATCCAATCTCCATTTGAAAACCTTTCCAAATTTTTAAAAAATATTTTAGAGAACGTTGTAAACAAAAACAATTATTATATTAAAGATTCGATGGATTTCAAAAATAAAATTAAAAATATAATTATCCCCGAAGATCACTTACTGATATCTCTAGACGTTATATCACTATACACAAACATACCTATCAATCTTACAAAAGAAATAATAACAAAAAAATGGGATAAAATAAAATCCTTCACCGACATACCACTAAACGAATTTCTAAATGCGGTTGAAATCACCTTAAACTCCACATATTTCCAATATGAAAAAAAATTCTATAAACAAATAGATGGATGTGCTATGGGTGCCTCAATTTCCAGTGTAATTGCCCAACTCGTCCTGGAAGACCTCGAAGAAAACACAATCCCGCCCTTAGATTTCCCTTTACCTTTTTTCTACAGATATGTCGACGACTGTATAACAGCTGTACCCAAAAATAAATGCAACTTGATTCTAGAAAAATTTAACAGTTACCACCACAAACTACAATTTACAATAGAAAAACAAAACGAAAACAAAATCAACTTTCTTGACCTAACTCTATACAATAAAAACAACAAAATAAGAACAGAATGGTACACTAAAAAAACTTGGTCTGCAAGATACCTACATTTCGACTCACAGCACCCCCTATCTAAAAAAAAAACCGTTATTATTGGGCTCGCAGACCGCAGCATAAAACTATCTGATCCCGAATTTAGAGAAAGGGCAATCAACAAAGCAAAAGAAACTTTAAAAATAAATAACTATCCGCAGCAGCTTATAAACAAAATTTTTAAAGAAAGAATACACAAATTTTACAACACACACCCAAACAACAAACTTACAACAAAAAATAATAAAAATTACTTATCATTACCATATATTCCTAACCTATCAGAAAAAATTCAAAACGTTTTTAAAAACCACGACATAACTGTCAGCCACAAAGGCCACAATCTTTTAAGAAAAAATTTCAGCAAGCTAAAATCAACAATCCCCAAAGATAAAAAAACTCACGTTGTGTATGAAATTCCATGCAATAACTGCCACGCCGTTTATATTGGACAGACCAGCCAACACTTAAAAAACAGAATAAATGGACACAAATTCGACAAAAAAAACAAGACTGCCTTATCACATCACAGCGACGAAAATCAACATACTTTCAACTATAAAAACACAAAAATCCTAAATACAGAAAATCATTCTAAAAAGCGAGAAATACTTGAAATGATCGAAATCCAAAGAAACAAAAACGCTATAAACGCTAAATCCGACACAAAAAACCTTCACAAAATTTACCATAATATTATAAAATAAACTCACCCTTCTCACAAGCTACATAATACTAATAACTAATTAATTAAAAAATAATAAATAAAAACACATAGACCTCAAAACAATAATTGGACCCCTTAAGCCAAATAGATACATCTGGCAAACACTCCCAAATTGTCAGACGACCCTTTCGCCAAAAGTAGATGTGCGTTTTTCAGTTACTATTTAATAAAGCTAGACTAAATATGTATATAATATACCGACTTATCTGTTTAAAAACTTCAAAGTAACAGAAAGTGCAATTTTTTATAAAGTGCCTCGCAGTACAATGTGCCAATCCTTGGATTTTTAATAAAAGGTAACACCTTTATACTTATATATAAACTTAGTAACTAGTTCCTAGAATATTACCTAAAAACTGTTAAAATAAAAAAATGTTTTCAGCTACTGCACTCTGATGAAGGTATATCTATTACCGAAACGTTAGTAATATAAAATGTAACCAAAAACACCACATTTTATTTGCCTCACAACGGACTAAATCCCCAAGAAAACAAAATTAAAAACAATATATAATATATATATATATATATATATATATATATATATATATATATATATATATATATATATATATATATATATATATATATATATATATATATATATAATTGTACAAATAATGGGCAAATGTGTAAAAATTGAATAATAAATGTATTTGAAAGTACATTCTGCATATGAATAACCATACGATTTTTATAGACAAAACAAATACGTTTTTTTTAACAATCAGCAATATACAGTTATTATTTCCACTTCGAAATCAAAAGAACTAATCACCCTCGTACTTTTATTAAATGTTTGTTAGTCTCTTTATTTATTTAACGAAGGACCACCGACTTTTCACCGTCGGAAAGAAAGTTCACTAAAAAATTGTGAGAAAGTTCACTAAAAACTTGCTTTTGACAACACAATTGTTGTTTAAAGTTCTTTTTTTGTTTTAGAGTTTTTATTTTACACATCCGGCTCGAAGGACCAATTTATGTAGTCAAACGGCTTCAGCCACTTGAAATACATAGTTTGGAAACTGCTATCCTTGCAGTTACCAACCTCCATAGGTCTAAGTTCAATTTTTGCAAAGAAAAATACTTTTGCTTCACAACAAACAACGTTTTATTTATTACTAAGTCAACTTGAGAACTCATGGGTTTTACAATCTTAATATTTTCGAAGTGATACCTGTCTTTATTTGCTGTTTTACATGGTTTCTCTTCACTGCAGCACCTTCCACTTGCACTTACACTAAACACTTTCATATATTTGGACATGCGATATAATAGACCTGGATTATATTATTTTATGTGTGGAGAACAAATACTTCTCGGAGACTTTATTTTATGCGGTGAGAACAAATACTTCTCGGAGACAACCTATTAACTTTGCAAAGACATAACTGACGCCATCTTTTTTGGGCAGTTAGGGGAGAGAGCGACGTGACTACCTGATTAAGCCTAAAGAACTGTACTACCCTGGTCGCCGCACGGAACCGGGGTTGGCGGCCGAATTGCCGGGTACCGGTGACGTGTGAAAGCAAGGTTGCCAAATGGAATTGTGATTTTATATATTATGACTGTTTTGGAACACAATTCAGCAGGGCTAAATCCAGTAGTTTTATGTTTAGTACTATTTAACGCCAACTGAACCTCCCCTAAACTTTCTTGCCATGTTTTATTACCCTCAACCTCAATAACCGTAAAAACATTTTTTAAGACTTGCATAACGCGTTCGACTTGGCCATTGGCTCGACTTTCACTGTGCGCGATGAAATGAAGCTCAATATTGTTATCAGAACAAAACTTTTTCAATTCTGAGCTAGTAAAACATTTTCCTTGATCAGAAATTATTCGGGACGGAGCACCAAACACGTACGTGACATTTCGTAATGATTCAACTGCTTGTTTGCCAGTTAGCGTGGTAATATGATGCAACAAAACAAATTGAGTGAATGCATCAATGATAACAAAAACATATTCCTTTTTATCACTCTTACCACTTAACTTCCCAGAAATATCTACATGAATAGTGTGCCATGGTCTGGAAACTTTGGGAATGGGGTACAACTGGACTTGAGACTTTCCAGATTTACCTTTAGAAGCTTTACAGATTAAACAATTGTCAACATATTTTTTAACATTCTTTGACATATTTGGAAACCAATAGAATTCATACAATTTATCCAAAGTCCAATCAAACCCAATCCAGATGTTTTAAATCGACATGAATATGATTAATTACTGACCAAGCCATAGAACGGGGGACAATTGGTAACCATTTTGATTTACTGTCTCTTTCTATTTTGCGAAACAAGACATTGTTTCTTATGTCGTAAGTCTTTATAAATCAGATGAGAGTTGCTGAGATTTCCAGTTTGTAATAAGTTTCTTAATTTCATCGTCTCGATGTTGTTCAACCTGGAGCCAATCCTTTTGTAAGTCTAACAATTCGACAATTTTTTTAACGCAAGATGATTTCGTAAAATTATTTACACCAGACAAGGGTTTTTCGTGAAAAAATATCGGCATGTTTCATGCGAACACCCTCGCGATATTGAATGTCAAAATCAAAGCTTTGTAAAAATGCCCACCATCGGTGAACTCGAGGCGTTAGATCAATTTTATTTCGAGAAGCCTTTAAAGAGTTACAATCTGTCACAACGGTGAAGTGTCTTCCATATAAAAAGTGTCTAAAATGTTTAACGGCATTGACGACTGCCAGTGTCTCTAACTCATATGAGTGATATCTTGACTCGACTTCCGTGGTGCGTTTACTAAAGTACGCCACTGCATGCCACCTAGAATCCTTTTTTTGTAAAAAGACCGCTCCCTACCCTACAGAGCTGGCATCTGTGTGTAATTCGATAGGCAAGCCAGGATCATAAATGGAAAGTACCGGTTCAGAGGTAAGGGCTTTAATAAGAATGTCACGTGCTTCCTGATGTCTTGGTAACCATTTAATTGTCTTTACATTGTCTTTTGTAAGCTGGTACCACGGTATTGCTACTTTAGAAAAGTTTTGAATAAACTGTCTAAAATATGAGGCTAAACCAAGAAACTGACGAACCTGAGTTGAAGTTTTTGGAATTGGTAAATTATTGAGGACTGAGACTTTATGAGTGTTCGGATACAATTGACCGCCACGAAAGACATATCCAAGATACTCGACCTCGCGTTTTAAGAATTTGCACTTCTTTAGATTAAATGAAAAACCTGCCTCGACTAGCGTATTAATAACGCGGTTTAGCCGCTCAATTCCCTCTGAAACGGAAACGGATGGTATGAGTATATCATCTATGTAAACAACAGCAATTCTATTACGCAAATCACCAAGTGCCTTATAAATTGCTCGCTGATAAACAGATGGTGCATTCTTAAGCCCAACGGACATAGCCAGGAAATCATACTGGCCATCCGGTGTCACAAATGCAGTTTTTTCAATCCTATTTGGATTAACAGGGATCTGATAAAATCCGGATGCCATATCTAGAGAACTAAAGTAGTAAGCACCATGTCAAGGATTAATAAGGTCACTTATCAAAGGTAAGGGGTATTTATCAGAGACTGTATTGCTGTTTATTTCACGGTAATCGCAACACACTGTCTGTTCCGTCCTTTTTCTTTACTAATGTGATAGGACTCGCAAACGGCGAGCATACTAGGTTGGATAATATTTGCCTCCAATATCTCAGAAACTTTGGACCGGACGATCTCCCTCTCAATTGGCGCCAAGCGATACGGCCTTCGCTGAACAAACTTACTGGGGTCCTTTATTCGAATTTCTAAACTACCTGCATTTACTCTACTAGTCGGAACACCAACATAATAATAATAATAATAATAATAATAATAATAATAATAATATTTATTTGTGCCAGTAAACAATAAACAGTGTAAAAAGTAACAATATAATATCATGCATAAATATTTTACAAAAATGAATAACAATGGTAACACACTAGTTGGCAAGTAAGGGTAATTTAGCTCTTTCATTTAGATCAGTGTCAATATTTTTAAAATTTAATGGGATTCTTTAACATATTTCAACAGATTTTCCACGAGTAAAACTTAATCCCTGCGGGCTATAGCAAACATTTATATTTTGAGCGATTAAATCTCGGCCAATTAAAATATCAGCTGACACAATATCATCAGGTACAATATGCAATAAAAGTTCAACTGGAATATTTTGAATTTGAGCTAATACTATCTTCTGTAAAGTAAAAAGTATACAATTTTCGCCAATACCCTTTAGAGAAATTAAGCAGTTTTGCAATTTTCCATCAAGTAAAATGGAAATACTATTTTTAACTAACGAACAATCAGAACCATTTCTAAATTTTAATTGTCCTTTTGGGAAAGTTTGTATCTCCACCAAGTTGACTCTCTTCTCCTCAGGTTTGTTGGTTATGGATCGCTGCTTATTAGGACAATACGTTGTTACATGACCAAGTTTTCCGCATGTAAAACAGGCAACACTAGGAGACCTCGAATCAGGCTTTCGCTCAGGCCTTTTCACTCGACACTGATAGGACTTGTGTCCCACTCGTCCACAAGTACGGCACGTTCCCGAAAGCGGGCGATCACTTTTATCCTGTGAGGTAAAAGCACGACGCTTCGGACTGATTTGATGATCTGCCTGAAATAGCGCCGGCTGTTTACCTAAAGAACCACGTAAAGCGACACAAAAACTCTTCAGGTCTTTTGGTGTATCCACTTGTAGCCGTTTACGCAGAATTCCAGATCGGTTGCTCACTACATGACAAGCAAATAAGGTAGCTAAGGCTTCGTCACTTTCTCGGCTTTTAATTAAATGCAACGCTAAACGCAAGACGTGTAGACCCTCGTCGAGGAGTGTTGTTTCACTGCCAGAAAGTTGTCGTCCATTGACAGCTTCATCAAATAGATCTATCATATCTGTAGGTTTGGAAAAGGACGAAAGAAATTCGTCTCGAATATCCTCCCATGTTTTACCTATGGGTCTACAGCGAATAAGCCAGTCAGCGGCATGTCCTTTAAGTGCGTTTGACAGGCTTGGCACTAATACCATTCCAGATACTTGGTGAATTTTTACAAATTCGTCAACCAAACAACACCAGCCCTCCGGATCTGCTATTTTTGAACTTGGGTCAAAATTCGGCAGCTGCACTTGTTGAGATGACGTCCCTGCAGGACTTTGTAAATCAATAAATTTCTTCAACAATACCTCAATTTGATTTGTTGACAAACTTTTGTCCGTCACATCACCATTTTCTTGGACGTTTTCTGCCTGCAAAGGTAATCCCACTAGTGATGTCAGATACTGAGAAATTAAAGGTTGTTCCTCCTCCATTATTTGTGTAGAAACAAAAAAAACACACACGTGGATAGGCACTAGTTATAGGTTTATTATATCGAACAACAGGTAACACTAAGCAACAAATGATATAGGTAGTAAATAGGGCAATAACACTATAATTGATAATTATAACTTGTCTTTGGTAAAGTAAAGAAATAAAGAACTAGCAATCCGGAGCCGGTGCCATCTACGCTGAATACCAAGGAATAACCGTTCTCCCTGTCTTTTATAACAATCCATACAGGCCGGCTCAGTTTCACTCAACCCGACATTTTGCTTCTTAAATGTCAAGTGCGTCCTTTATTTCTAATCCCAAACTAAATTTATTGGACACCTGCAAGTCGATACCCGACTCCAACTTATAAGCTGAATAGTATGTTTCTTACAATAACAGCTAAAATATATATACACATATATATATATATATATATATACATATATATATATATATATATATATATATATATATATATATATATATATATATATATATATATATATATATATTAGCTGTTATTGTAAGAAACATAATATTCAGCTTATAAGTTGGAGTCGGGTATCGACTTGCAGGTGTCCCATAAATTTAGTTTGGGATTAGAAATAAAGGACGCACTTGACATTTAAGAAGCAAAATGTCGGGTTGAGTGAAACTGAGCCGGCCTGTATGGATTGTTATAAAAGACAGGGAGAACGGTTATTCCTTGGTATTCAGCGTAGATGGCACCGGCTCCGGATTGCTAGTTCTTTATTTCTTTACTTTACCAAAGACAAGTTATAATTATCAATTATAGTGTTATTGCCCTATTTACTACCTATATCATTTGTTGCTTAGTGTTACCTGTTGTTCGATATAATAAACCTATAACTAGTGCCTATCCACGTGTGTGTTTTCTTTGTTTTTACATAAATAATGGAGGAGGAACAACCTTTAATTTCTCAGTATCTGACATCAGAAGTGGGATTACCTTTGCAGGCAGAAAACGTCCAAGAAAATGGTGATGTGACGGACAAAAGTTAGTCAACAAATCAAATTGAGGTATTGTTGAAGAAATTTATTGATTTACAAAGTCCTGCAGGGACGTCATCTCAACAAGTGCAGCTGCCGAATTTTGACCCAAGTTCAAAAATAGCAGATCCGGAGGGCTGGTGTTGTTTGGTTGACGAATTTGTAAAAATTCACCAAGTATCTGGAATGGTATTAGTGCCAAGCCTGTCAAACGCACTTAAAGGACATGCCGCTGACTGGCTTATTCGCTGTAGACCCCTAGGTAAAACATGGGAGGATATTCGAGCCGAATTTCTTTCGTCCTTTTCCAAACCTACAGATATGATAGATCTATTTGATGAAGCTGTCAATGGACGACAACTTTCTGGCAGTGAAACAACACTCCTCGACGAGGGTCTACACGTCTTGCGTTTAGCGTTGCATTTAATTAAAAGCCGAGAAAGTGACGAAGCCTTAGCTACCTTATTTGCTTGTCATGTAGTAAGCAACCGATCTGGAATTCTGCGTAAACGGCTACAAGTGGATACACCAAAAGACCTGAAGAGTTTTTGTGTCGCTTTACGTGGTTCTTTAGGTAAACGGCCGGCGCTATTTCAGGCATATCATCAAATCAGTCCGAAGCGTCATGCTTTTACCTCACAGGATAAAAGTGATCGCCCGCTTTCGGGAACGTGCCGTACTTGTGGACGAGTGGGACACAAGTCCTATCAGTGTCGAGTGAAAAGGTCTGAGCGAAAGCCTGATTCGAGGTCTCCTAGTGTTACCTGTTTTACATGCGGAAAAGTTGGTCATGTAACAACGTATTGTCCTAATAAGCAGCGATCCATAACCAACAAACCTGAGGAGAAGAGAGTCAACTTGGTGGAGATACAAACTTTCCCAAAAGGACAATTAAAATTTAGAAATGGTTCTGATTGTTCGTTAGTTAAAAATAGTATTTCCATTTTACTTGATGGAAAATTGCAAAACTGCTTAATTTCTCTAAAGGGTATTGGCGAAAATTGTATACTTTTTACTTTACAGAAGATAGTATTAGCTCAAATTCAAAATATTCCAGTTGAACTTGTATTGCATATTGTACCTGATGATATTGTGTCATCTGATATTTTAATTGGCCGAGATTTAATCGCTCAAAATATAAATGTTTGCTATAGCCCGCGGGGATTAAGTTTTACTCGTGGAAAATCTGTTGAAATATGTTAAAGAATCCCATTAAATTTTTAAAATATTGACACTGATCTAAATGAAAGAGCTAAATTACCCTTACTTGACATGTTGGTGTTGCGACTAGTAGAGTAAATGCAGGTAGTTTAGAAATTCGAATAAAGAACCCCAATAAGTTTGTTCAGCGAAGGCCGTATCGCTTGGCCCCAATTGAGAGGGAAATCGTCCGGTCCAAAGTTTCTGAGATATTGGAAAGGCCTGAGCGAAAGCCTGATTCGAGGTCTCCTAGTGTTACCTGTTTTACATGCGGAAAAGTTGGTCATGTAACAACGTATTGTCCTAATAAGCAGCGATCCATAACCAACAAACCTGAGGAGAAGAGAGTCAACTTGGTGGAGATACAAACTTTCCCAAAAGGACAATTAAAATTTAGAAATGGTTCTGATTGTTCGTTAGTTAAAAATAGTATTTCCATTTTACTTGATGGAAAATTGCAAAACTGCTTAATTTCTCTAAAGGGTATTGGCGAAAATTGTATACTTTTTACTTTACAGAAGATAGTATTAGCTCAAATTCAAAATATTCCAGTTGAACTTGTATTGCATATTGTACCTGATGATATTGTGTCATCTGATATTTTAATTGGCCGAGATTTAATCGCTCAAAATATAAATGTTTGCTATAGCCCGCGGGGATTAAGTTTTACTCGTGGAAAATCTGTTGAAATATGTTAAAGAATCCCATTAAATTTTTAAAATATTGACACTGATCTAAATGAAAGAGCTAAATTACCCTTACTTGACATGTTGGTGTCCCGACTAGTAGAGTAAATGCAGGTAGTTTAGAAATTCGAATAAAGGACCCCAATAAGTTTGTTCAGCGAAGGCCGTATCGCTTGGCCCCAATTGAGAGGGAGATCGTCCGGTCCAAAGTTTCTGAGATATTGGAGGCAAATATTATCCAACCTAGTATGCTCGCCGTTTGCGAGTCCTATCACATTAGTAAAGAAAAAGGACGGAACAGACAGAGTGTGTTGCGATTACCGTGAAATAAACAGCAATACAGTCTCTGATAAATACCCCTTACCTCTGATAAGTGACCTTATTAATCCTTGACATGGTGCTTACTACTTTAGTTCTCTAGATATGGCATCCGGATTTTATCAGATCCCTGTTAATCCAAATAGTATTGAAAAAACTGCATTTGTGACACCGGATGGCCAGTATGATTTCCTGGCTATGTCCGTTGGGCTTAAGAATGCACCATCTGTTTATCAGCGAGCAATCTATAAGGCACTTGGTGATTTGCGTAATACAATTGCTGTTGTTTACATAGATGATATACTCATACCATCCGTTTCCGTTTCAGAGGGAATTGAGCGGCTAAACCGCGTTATTAATACGCTAGTCGAGGCAGGTTTTTCATTTAATCTAATGAAGTGCAAATTCTTAAAACGCGAGGTCGAGTATCTTGGATATGTGTATCTCGGCTATGTCGCATAATATCAAAATAGTAAAAACAGGCTTTTATGCAGAATGTTAAGGCGGCTACAGACGGCATGGCAAGCCTTGGCCAATGCCCGCTCGTTCCAACGTCGGCGCATAGTGTGGATGCAAAACATATGGCAAAGCAAAGCCAACGTTGGCGCTGGCCAGGGTTCGCCTAGTAAGCGGTAATTTCGACACACATCAAAGGGACTTGTTGAAGCTCGCCAGTGGGCTTGATCGCCGTACACACGACATATTTTAGTGCGCGCCTATTTTCGAGAGAAGTTGAGGTTAAATCTGTTGTAATAATTTTTAATCTATTTGAATAGTTGCTGGTATTCCTTGAAAAAGTTCGCCGTGTACGGTAAGTACTGTAGTACATTTAACAATATTTCTTGTTGTCAATTATTGATTTTGTAAGCAGAAATGACTGAAAACTGGAGCAATGAAACCATTATGGAATTTCTTAATTTATATGAAAAGTACCCCGTTATTTGGGATCCACAACATGTAAACCATAAAAACAGAAATTTGGTTTCCGATGCATGGGCTGCGATTGGCAATGAAATGTCCGTTACATGTACAGTTGAAGCATTAAAGAAGAAAAAGGAGTCTTTAATGGCAACTTATAGAGGCTTAAAAAAAAAGGTTGCCGACTCAGAAAAATCTGGAGCAGGAGTTGACGATATATATAAGCCGTCATGGTTTGCCTTTACAATCATGGACGCGTTTTTGAAGAAAATAGGGAAGTGCAGATCAACAATTAATTCTGATGTAAGTAAAACATTTAAGCATTTTATTGAACACTTCAGGGCGTTCCAACGAGAACTACAGGGGCTTATTCTTGACCTTTCCTGTATTAAAAAAAAAACAAAATAGCCATTCGATGCATTTTTCTGTAGAATTGAAAAATTGTACCAGTAAAATATTTGAACCAAAAATAAAAGACTTACTCCATGGATACAGGCAAGGTCAACAATAAGCCTCTGTTCAGTCCTCGTTGGAACGCCCTGTACATATATACAATTAATATCCATATTATGCATATAAATGTTGCCAAGATACTGTCCCATTTGTTGAAAAGTACTCGGCGAATTCCTGTCGAATTCGTTGCGCTTCAATGGTAGCTTTTCGTCCTACTCTTGAAAGCGGTTTGAGACAGTTGTTACTTATGTCTTCGTTTCTCCACGTGCCCTCCATCAATTGCCCATCTTGCTCGCTATCAAAAGTTCCTGGTGGAGCATACAAATCTGATGAGCTTTCAGTTTTTAAAAAGTTGTGTAATAATACACAAGTCATCGTAATCGTAGTTACATTATCCGGTTGTAGCATCATAGGGCTTCTAAATACGCGAAAGACCGATACCATAAGGCCAAAGGCATTTTCAACTATTCGTCTTGCCCGTGAAAGACGGTAATTAAAAATTCGTTCCTTGCTTCCTTTTGGATGGCATCCTGAAAAAGGTTTCAATAGGCGGTTAGTCAACGGAAAAGCGTCGTCTGCCACGAGCACATAGGGCACTGGAAGCCGTCTTCCACGTAGGGCTGCAAGTGGTGGGAAAGGTATTTCATTTGAGGCAATTTTCTGATAGAGTGATGTATTTTAGTAAACCCCTCCATCGCTTATCCTGCCCTGGCACCCCACATCTGCATATAGAAAGCAATAGTGAGCATCCACGAGGGCCATCAAAACAATACTGAACTGGTGCTTGTAATTAATAAATTCGGAACCACTGTTAAAAGGTGACTGAATTAAGATGTGTTTGCCATCTAGGGCTCCCAAGCAATGGGGAAAATTCCACAGCGTATCAAAGTCTCTCGCTACGTCCAGCCATTCCTCAGGCCTCTGCTTTAACTAGAAACAAAGAAATAATACAATAATCATTATGATAATAATACAATAATCAATAGGATAATAATACAAGTCATTTAAGTTCCGTTCGGCTTTATTCAAGGAAATGTTACCGCGTTAACACTTAATTGTTTTCTTACAGAATGACACACCAGCTACTACGCAACATAATGACAACGAAGGTGAAGCAGCAGTGGCCGAAGATGGTACAAACCGTGGTAATAAACTTTATTAAACCACGATTATTGTGCTCGGAAAAGTAATGTGATCTTTAAATTACAGATGATGCGGCAAGTACGACCACAGTTAGGTCTAATCGGAAAAGAAAAGTCGACAGTAGCCTGAACGTCATACATAGCAGTATAACAAAAGCAAGTGAAGCTTTGGATGCTATAGCTACGAATAGGTTAAACAGAAATGACAACCAGCGTGAATGCACCCTGTATGGCCAATTAGTTGCGACTAAACTGCAAACCTTTCCAAAACGATCTCGAGTGATTTTGATGAACGAAATAGATAACCTAATATTTCAGGCTGAACTTCGCGAGATTGACGATAATCAACGTCCATCGAGCCAAAGTAGCTTTGCAGATCAACCTTCTCCGTCTGGCTCTGTCCTTTCAACTGATGTACCGAGTGAGCCAAGGTCGGTAGGAAATTGTTATTCGCAGGCATCAGAACTGCTAAACTTATAAAACCATTAATGGATGATCTGCGGCTGTAGGAGGGTCATTTGATTTTTGTATTTTGAACTGTATTAATGAAAGGTCTATCTTCCTGATTATGTAGTATTCATTTGGAGAGAAGTACCGTAGAACTGTCAAAGGACCAACAACGACATATTACAAAAAAATCATTCTTACCTTTGCTGAATGCTGCAGCGTTTTAATTATAGCCTTGCAAACTTCTGGTACGATAGATGAGATTAACTGGGCGGAAAATTTAAACAAATATGACAGACTTTGATAACTGTCTCCTGTAGCAAGAAACCTAAGGGTAACCGCTAAGCGCTCCTGGGCAGGTATACACTTTCTCATGTTGGTATCTTGTTTAGCTATTTCCGGTCCTATTTTATTTAACAAATATTCAAAATCACTTGCGGACATTCTGCAGTAATTTATGAACTTTAGAGACGCCTCCTTTCTCAAATCGCCAAGTAAATCACTTCCATTGTACCTAAAAAATTATTTGTAGTGTGAATGTTCATTTAAATATTATTTAGTTAACCTACCTTGTCCTACTTAGATAAAGCGAATTAGTCCACCACCTGCGTTTTTTTCTTTTTTTAATAGTTTTTGATAACAATAATGCAGCTGAACTTAAAAGTAGAGCAGACGCTGCTATCACTTCATCATCCGACTCCATTTTGTCTGACTTGTTTGTACACTTGTAGAGATTCGCTTTCACTTGCCTCGAAAACACTGGCAAAGATAAAACATGTCGTGTGTACGGTCGTCGGTGCGCGAATATCAAGCAAAGACCAACGTTTCTACAAACGCTGGTTGAAACGCTGGCCAAGGCTTGCCATGCCGTCTGTAGCCGCCTTTACGTAGAATACGATGACGTAGTTAGTTTTTTTCTAAATATTATACTTTTCGAGTAATGGTATAAAGTTGTACTTTTTTAAATGGGAGACCCTGTATATTTATACATCGTTACATTCCGCTTATCGAGGGCTTTTTGAAAATATATAATACATGATATTTGTTTTTTCATTGGAGCCGTTAAATCACAATTTTAATAAAAATGTCAATATTTTATAGTAGGCCCTGAAGTAAAACGTATACCTACACATTACAGAGATTGTTCGCATTAATTTCCGTTATTCTGAACACAATATCGTCACATTTTTTATTCTTCCTGAAGGAATTAAAAGAATAACTGGCCGTGCTTGCAAATTTCTGAATTCCATTTCAGTAGCATTACGCAATGCTTCTATCGTTTGATGCCGGGTATGAAATATTTTATTTTCCAAATAGCCCCACAAAAAAAGTCGAGAACTGACAAATCAGGTGACCTGGCAGGCCATCATATTGTGCGAATCGAGTGACCAGGAAAGTGATTTTCCAGATAAGTTCTTTCCTGGATTCGCACAATAAAATGGCCTCCCAGGTCACCTGATTTGTCAGTTCTCGACTTTTTTTGTGGGGTTATTTGGAAAATAAAATATTTCATACCCGGCATCAAACGATAGAAGCATTGCGTAATGCTACTGAAATGGAATTCAGAAATTTGCAAGAACTTCCAGTTATTCTTTTAATTGCTTCAAGAAGAATAAAAAATGGGACAATATTGTGTTCAGAGTAACGGAAATTAATGCGAACAATCTCTGTAATGTGTAGGTATACGTTTTACTTCATGGCCTACTATGAAATATTGACATTTTATATATATATATATATATACCGGGTGCCCACGAGTTTACTGGCCAGCTCGCTATTTTGTTAGGAAATAATATTTCGATTTGAAATTTTGGGAACTCATATGGTTGCTTTAGATGCAGATTTTGAGTGCTCGAACATCAGACTATCGTTTCCGGTTCAACCGGAAATACAGTCAACTTTGTTATTTTAAACGAAATACCCTGTATATTTTTTAAGATTTGGATTCTACGTAAAATTCTAATTATAAACATGTATCATACCCCATACCTATCTTTAACAGCTTTCAAGAAAATGGCGTTTGAAAATGTCGAAAGAGCCGCAAACTATACTGTTTTAACATAAAACAAATGAATATGCGAAAAGTTTAATATATTATTCTTACTTCTTTTTAGGGGCCTTGTATGCTTGTGTCATGACAATCTCACTTCCGGTGCAACCGGAAGTGCTACAAAATATGACATTCAGGTACAAATTACTTCAATAATTTCAATTGAACGACCTACTTTAAACTCTAAATTCTAATTTATCTTACTTTTCTCTATAATTTTTGTATTCACCATCCCAGGTCTAAAGTTGATAGTTCTTGAGATATGGACAGCTAAATATTTAGATGCATTCCAAATTTCAATCTTTCTAATTTTATCTAGGCGGCTATGGAGATCATTTGTCGCTTGAACTGCTTCATGATCATAACCATGTCAAGTTCCAATTATTTAATCAAGATGGCTATGAATACAAGACACTTGTCATATTTTCTGTTAATAATATCACCCCCAAAACAAATGAATAACGTGCTCAGGGAATTTCAGAGAGTTTGTCTGCGAGAAAAGAGAAAACAGTCAACAATTCGAACACTTAATTTATGGCTAATTTCTTATTTTTTAAAATGAAAACCTGATAAAATTATTACTTCAAGCACTACTCTGATATTATTAATTATGTGTATTCTTTCTACATTTTCTTAATGCAAATGATCTCCATAGCCGCCTAGATAAAATTAGAAAGATTGAAATTTGGAATGCATCTAAATTTTTGCTGTCCATATCTCAAGAACTATCAACTTTAGCCTGGGATGGTGTATACAAAAATTATAGAGAAAAGTCAGATAAATTCGAATTTAGAGTTTAGAGTAGATCATTCAATTGAAATTATTGAAGTAATTTGTGCCTGAATGTCATATTTTGTAGCACTTCCGGTTGCACCGGAAGTGAGATTGTCATGACACAAGTATACAAGGCCCCTAAAAAAAAGTAAGAATAATATATTAAACTTTTCGAATATTCGTTTGTTTTATGTTAAAACAGTAGAGTTTGCGGTTCTTTCGACATTTTCAAACTTTAAAACTGTTAAAGATAGGTATGGAGTATGATACATGTTTTATAATTAGAATTTTACGTAGAATCCAAGTTTTAAAAAATATACAGGGTGTTTCGTTTAAAATAACAAAGTTGACTGTATTTCCGGTTGAACCGGAAATGATCGTCAGATGTTCGAGCACTCAAAATCTGCATCTAAAGCAGCCATACGAGTTCCCAAAATTTCAAATCGAAATATTATTTCTTAACAAAATAACGAGCTGGCCAGTAAACTCGTGGGCACCCGGTATATATATATATATATATATATATATATATATATATATATATATATATATATATATATATATATATTGTTGTGAAGCTGAGTTTTCACAATGCCTTTTCAATGGAAAATTGGAAAAAACCGACAAAAAATAAAACATCTACGAATTCTTTAAAATGAGTATAATTCAAACAGTCTTGCGATAGCTTTCTATTCCAAGCTTGGAGCGGGGCATCGATGTATCCCTACGCTAGGAAGACGACGACTGTCGATGTCGGTTCAAATAAATATAAAACTTTAAAAGTTTTACAAAGTACTTAATTGTGCTATTACAAAAGCATTGCGTCTACTGAGATGCATCAATCACTCCGGGATATTTAAGAGAGAATTGACTCCCAACACAAGCCACGCCCCTTTTGCACAGATTCGTTATCTGAAAAGCGATTGGAAGTTTTCTTTAGCTGGAATAGATACTGTCTCGGTCATTATGGTCGAGAATAGCAAGCAAAGCAGAAAACCGTTAGAAAAATGGCGCGAAGCGCTATAATTGGCTCTGTTGGCTAACGGAGGAAATCTATAAATACCCGCCAGAGCAAAGCAAATTAAGCAGTATTTTGGGGAGCTCCAGACCATGCTGACTTCAATTTCGTGTCTTCGCAAGAACGGGGTTCTTGTTCGGCGTCTGACAAAACGCGTGCTCCCAGTGACCCTTCGGGACCTGGGAAGCCAAACAAAAATCTACATAACCATTAAAGGACCTAAATGGAACTTTAATAAATAATTTCACGTGTAATGGGAATGGATTAAATTCTTCGACAACTCAGCGAATTGGCCGAGCGGCTGGTCCTTGCTACGCGCATCTTGGGAGCGGGCGACCATCGCCCTCCCGCCTAGCAACGACACTTACGTCCAGCGGTGCCGCGGTTGTGGTTAACAGGAACATTGCAAAGCTGAAATGGAAAAGTTGGTGAACGGGATTCACAAAAAAGTAGTGGTAGTTTTTTGGAACTTAGAAAAAACCGAAACAAGTGTCGGACTTGGGAAAAAAATCCGAATAAGTTGTAGTTATAGCAACTCATATGCTTAGCAAGGGGCTTCACCCCTCTAAGTTAAAATTGAAAATGGCCCGTTATGGAAGAAGAGATTTTGGTTAAAAAACTTGCGTCTAGGAAGGGGCGTTGGATCCCTTCGACACTAGTAAAAGGGACAGGCCGAATGGCTTTACCTGGCTAGCTGTTACGCTCAAGGCAGATTCAACCTGAGTACGCGTCATGGGAAGAAGGTCATCAAAGAAGAAAAAAATTTCCAAAGTGGCTGCTGGAAAATGGATAACTCTCGTAGTTGTGATCCCGTGAAGGTTTTAAATACCTATCACAGCGTCTGTAAATCAGACGCCGATTCAAATACAAAGTTCGTATATGGTAGGTCGATCATTTGGGAAAATTCTTCAACGCTCTTGGAACCGGAGCGGTATTCACAAAATGGTTTAAACTGGAATCTTAGATAGCTACGAGGGTACAGTCTTTGGGAAAATTCCAGAAAACAGATTAGGAAAAAAACATATACAGTCAAGAGGCGTGGCCCTGGCTAATGAAAAACTAAGAGACATGCATAATGGAAGCTGGACATTATGTGTGTCCTTGGTTCTCAGCCGAGAAAGCTGATCTCAATTTTAGACAAATACGCGCTTCGTAAAAGTACGCCCATACGTGCGCGACTGGGGAGCGGTCGACGAACAGCATAATTTGAGATAGTCGAACGTCTTCGATGTAAATAGAAGATATTAGGTTAATGCGAATGCGTGATAGGTACGTACCTAGGTTGAAATAGGATTAGCGTTGACTACGTAAAGTCACGTAGAATAGGTGATAATAAGGTTAGCGTTGACTACGTACAGTCAGTAAAAATAAGTTAGTGTTAGATAGCTAGATCGGCGAATCTCCACTCGTCGAAATAGTGAAAGCCCAAGACGCTCATAGAGTGATTAGTATTAAACCGGTGACTACGTCACAGTCAGCCCAGACGCTCCGAGAGTGCTTAGGATTAGGTTGTTATATTTACGATAGGAAAGTACCAGTTGGTAGAGGCTCTTGTTACGGCCATAGAACAAATAAGTTTATCCCTTAAACAATGCACTGTAAATAGTTGGATTTAGGGGGGCTCGGATACTTGACGTACAATACCAGACTTTCCTTGATAAAAGTAAATTCAGACAACTTACCTGGAATAGAAATCAAAATTTGCTCACCGTGCAAAATTTCAAGTTTGAATAGTCACGACTACTCAAACAAACAATTAGCTGGACATTCCCGTGACAGCATTCTTACTTCTTAGAAGGTCTCCTGGAAACTCCGGGCTTTGTCCCATCCAGGAGATACCTTCTAGAAAAAATTTTCTTTTGAATTTTTTGACATTATCATCACCTCTTCCTTGGTGGATCGTTAGCAGTTTCCGGCTATCGGGGTAACAAGGTGGTGGGTCCACACAGCGACTATGACAGACGCGCTGTCTGTCTTAGTCAAATCGGTACCATGCGTACCTGGCATCCCTGACAAGACAACTAGGCGACAAGGCGCCACGGATGGCTCCGTCTAAGGCGACCTTCATTCAAGAAGTTAAAACTTAGTGAACGTCGTCTAGTAGTTTAAATAACAAGGTTGTTTGCGCCTTGAAGAGAAAATTGCAAACACAAAATAAGGTATGCTTCTTCGGAACATACTGAAACTAAATCCTGGGAGGGGATTCAGAACTCTTGGAGGAAATTCAATCAGGGGCAAAATTCGATTGTTTTCTCATAAACGATTCAGGGAGATCGGTGTTAGGCAGGACGGCTTTCCCGGATATTCTTTGCCAACATGAAATAATAATTCATAGTAGAAGCCGGGAGGGACCGTTTTCCACCCCAACCGCGTCCAACAATTTCTTGCAGAGGTTTTCTGGGCGTGAGTAAAACTTTTTTTATGTTCTGTTATACGTGTTAAGAATGATCTGCCTGTTTGGCCTATGTATCTTTTCGGACATGATCCACATGTTAACTGATATACACCTGATTTATTATGTTTATTGGTTTTACTTTTTGAATTTTTCAGAAATTTTCCTAGTGAATTATTTATTTTAAATGCTACTTTTATGTTTTTTTGACTGATAAATTTTTTGACTGGCAAACAGGCAGATCATTCTTAACACGTATAACGGAACATAATAAAAGTTTTATTAATAATAAAAATAATTCTACAGATTCAAACCATCTTTTACAGAATCGACATACTTTTGATAACAATTTTAAAATACTACATGTAGAAAATAAAGGTAAAAAATTGAATTTGCTCTCTTCTCCTCAGGTTTGTTGGTTATGGATCGCTGCTTATTAGGACAATACGTTGTTACATGACCAAGTTTTCCGCATGTAAAACAGGCAACACTAGGAGACCTCGAATCAGGCTTTCGCTCAGGCCTTTTCACTCGACACTGATAGGACTTGTGTCCCACTCGTCCACAAGTACGGCACGTTCCCGAAAGCGGGCGATCACTTTTATCCTGTGAGGTAAAAGCACGACGCTTCGGACTGATTTGATGACCTGCCTGAAATAGCGCCGGCTGTTTACCTAAAGAACCACGTAAAGCGACACAAAAACTCTTCAGGTCTTTTGGTGTATCCACTTGTAGCCGTTTACACAGAATTCCAGATCGGTTGCTCACTACATGACAAGCAAATAAGGTAGCTAAGGCTTCGTCACTTTCTCGGCTTTTAATTAAATGCAACGCTAAACGCAAGACGTGTAGACCCTCGTCGAGGAGTGTTGTTTCACTGCCAGAAAGTTGTCGTCCATTGACAGCTTCATCAAATAGATCTATCATATCTGTAGGTTTGGAAAAGGACGAAAGAAATTCGTCTCGAATATCCTCCCATATTTTACCTATGGGTCTACAGCGAATAAGCCAGTCAGCGGCATGTCCTTTAAGTGCGTTTGACAGGCTTGGCACTAATACCATTCCAGATACTTGGTGAATTTTTACAAATTCGTCAACCAAACAACACCAGCCCTCCGGATCTGCTATTTTTGAACTTGGGTCAAAATTCGGCAGCTGCACTTGTTGAGATGACGTCCCTGCAGGACTTTGTAAATCAATAAATTTCTTCAACAATACCTCAATTTGATTTGTTGACAAACTTTTGTCCGTCACATCACCATTTTCTTGGACGTTTTCTGCCTGCAAAGGTAATCCCACTTGTGATGTCAGATACTGAGAAATTAAAGGTTGTTCCTCCTCCATTATTTGTGTAAAAACACACACGTGGATAGGCACTAGTTATAGGTTTATTATATCGAACAACAGGTAACACTAAGCAACAAATGATATAGGTAGTAAATAGGGCAATAACACTATAATTGATAATTATAACTTGTCTTTGGTAAAGTAAAGAAATAAAGAACTAGCAATCCGGAGCCGGTCCCGTCTACGCTGAATACCAAGGAATAACCGTTCTCCCTTTCTTTTATAACAATCCATACAGGCCGGCTCAGTTTCACTCAACCCGACATTTTGCTTCTTAAATGTCAAGTGCGTCCTTTATTTCTAATCCCAAACTAAATTTATGGGACACCTGCAAGTCGATACCCGACTCCAACTTATAAGCTGAATATTATGTTTCTTACAATAACAGCTATATATATATATATATATATATATATATATATATATATATATATATATATATATATATATATATATATATATATATATATATATATATATTTTAGCTGTTATTGTAAGAAACATAATATTCAGCTTATAAGTTGGAGTCGGGTATCGACTTATAAGCTGAATATTATGTTTCTTACAATAACAGCTAATATATATATATATATATATATATATATATATATATATATATATATATATATATATATATATATATATATATATATATATATTTTAGCTGTTATTGTAAGAAACATAATATTCAGCATAGATGGGACCGGCTCCGGATTGCTAGTTCTTTATTTCTTTACTTTACCAAAGACAAGTTATAATTATCAATTATAGTGTTATTGCCCTATTTACTACCTATATCATTTGTTGCTTAGTGTTACCTGTTGTTCGATATAATAAACCTATAACTAGTGCCTATCCACGTGTGTGTTTTCTTTGTTTTTACACAAATAATGGAGGAGGAAAAACCTTTAATTTCTCAGTATCTGACATCAGAAGTGGGATTACCTTTGCAGGCAGAAAACGTCCAAGAAAATGGTGATGTGACGGACAAAAGTTAGTCAACAAATCAAATTGAGGTATTGTTGAAGAAATTTATTGATTTACAAAGTCCTGCAGGGACGTCATCTCAACAAGTGCAGCTGCCGAATTTTGACCCAAGTTCAAAAATAGCAGATCCGGAGGGCTGGTGTTGTTTGGTTGACGAATTTGTAAAAATTCACCAAGTATCTGGAATGGTATTAGTGCCAAGCCTGTCAAACGCACTTAAAGGACATGCCGCTGACTGGCTTATTCGCTGTAGACCCCTAGGTAAAACATAGGAGGTTATTCGAGCCGAATTTCTTTCGTCCTTTTCCAAACCTACAGATATGATAGATCTATTTGATGAAGCTGTCAATGGACGACAACTTTCTGGCAGTGAAACAACACTCCTCGACGAGGGTCTACACGTCTTGCGTTTAGCGTTGCATTTAATTAAAAGCCGAGAAAGTGACGAAGCCTTAGCTACCTTATTTGCTTGTCATGTAGTAAGCAACCGATCTGGAATTCTGCGTAAACGGCTACAAGTGGATACACCAAAAGACCTGAAGAGTTTTTGTGTCGCTTTACGTGGTTCTTTAGGTAAACGGCCGGCGCTATTTCAGGCAGATCATCAAATCAGTCCGAAGCGTCATCCTTTTACCTCACAGGATAAAAGTGATCGCCCGCTTTCGGGAACGTGCCGTACTTATGGACGAGTGGGACACAAGTCCTATCAGTGTCGAGTGAAAAGGTCTGAGCGAAAGCCTGATTCGAGGTCTCCTAGTGTTACCTGTTTTACATGCGGAAAAGTTGGTCATGTAACAACGTATTGTCCTAATAAGCAGCGATCCATAACCAACAAACCTGAGGAGAAGAGAGTCAAATTGGTGGAGATACAAACTTTCCCAAAAGGACAATTAAAATTTAGAAATGGTTCTGATTGTTCGTTAGTTAAAAATAGTATTTCCATTTTACTTGATGTAAAATTGCAAAACTGCTTAATTTCTCTAAAGGGTATAGGCGAAAATTGTATACTTTTTACTTTACAGAAGATAGTATTTGCTCAAATTCAAAATATTCCAGTTGAACTTGTATTGCATATTGTACCTGATCATATTGTGCCATCTGATATTTTAATTGGCCGAGATTTAATCGCTCAAAATATAAATGTTTGCTATAGCCCGCGGGGATTAAGTTTTACTCGTGGAAAATCTGTTGAAATATGTTAAAGAATCCCATTAAATTTTTAAAATATTGACACTGATCTAAATGAAAGAGCTAAATTACCCTTACTTGACATGTTGGTGTTGCGACTAGTAGAGTAAATGCAGGTAGTTTAGAAATTCGAATAAAGGACCCCAATAAGTTTGTTCAGCGAAGGCCGTATCGCTTGGCCCCAATTGAGAGGGAGATCGTCCGGTCCAAAGTTTCTGAGATATTGGAAAGGCCTGAGCGAAAGCCTGATTCGAGGTCTCCTAGTGTTACCTGTTTTACATGCGGAAAAGTTGGTCATGTAACAACGTATTGTCCTAATAAGCAGCGATCCATAACCAACAAACCTGAGGAGAAGAGAGTCAACTTGGTGGAGATACAAACTTTCCCAAAAGGACAATTAAAATTTAGAAATGGTTCTGATTGTTCGTTAGTTAAAAATAGTATTTCCATTTTACTTGATGGAAAATTGCAAAACTGCTTAATTTCTCTAAAGGGTATTGGCGAAAATTGTATACTTTTTACTTTACAGAAGATAGTATTAGCTCAAATTCAAAATATTCCAGTTGAACTTGTATTGCATATTGTACCTGATGATATTGTGTCATCTGATATTTTAATTGGCCAAGATTTAATCGCTCAAAATATAAATGTTTGCTATAGCCCGCGGGGATTAAGTTTTACTCGTGGAAAATCTGTTGAAATATGTTAAAGAATCCCATTAAATTTTTAAAATATTGACACTGATCTAAATGAAAGAGCTAAATTACCCTTACTTGACATGTTGGTGTCCCGACTAGTAGAGTAAATGCAGGTAGTTTAGAAATTCGAATAAAGGACCCCAATAAGTTTGTTCAGCGAAGGCCGTATCGCTTGGCCCCAATTGAGAGGGAGATCGTCCGGTCCAAAGTTTCTGAGATATTGGAGGCAAATATTATCCAACCTAGTATGCTCGCCGTTTGCGAGTCCTATCACATTAGTAAAGAAAAAGGACGGAACAGACAGAGTGTGTTGCGATTACCGTGAAATAAACAGCAATACAGTCTCTGATAAATACCCCTTACCTCTGATAAGTGACCTTATTAATCCTTGACATGGTGCTTACTACTTTAGTTCTCTAGATATGGCATCCGGATTTTATCAGATCCCTGTTAATCCAAATAGGATTGAAAAAACTGCATTTGTGACACCGGATGGCCAGTATGATTTCCTGGCTATGTCCGTTGGGCTTAAGAATGCACCATCTGTTTATCAGCGAGCAATTTATAAGGCACTTGGTGATTTGCGTAATACAATTGCTGTTGTTTACATAGATGATATATTCATACCATCCGTTTCCGTTTCAGAGGGAATTGAGCGGCTAAACCGCGTTATTAATACGCTAGTCGAGGCAGGTTTTTCATTTAATCTAATGAAGTGCAAATTCTTAAAACGCGAGGTCGAGTATCTTGGATATGTGTATCTCGGCTATGTCGCATAATATCAAAATAGTAAAAACAGGCTTTTATGCAGAATGTTACGTAGAATACGATGACGTAGTTAGTTTTTTTCTAAATATTATACTTTTCGAGTAATGGTATAAAGTTGTACTTTTTTAAATGGGAGACCCTGTATATTTATACATCGTTACATTCCGCTTATCGAGGGCTTTTTGAAAATATATAATACATGATATTTGTTTTTTCATTGGAGCCGTTAAATCACAATTTTAATAAAAATGTCAATATTTTATAGTAGGCCCTGAAGTAAAACGTATACCTACACATTACAGAGATTGTTCGCATTAATTTCCGTTATTCTGAACACAATATCGTCACATTTTTTATTCTTCCTGAAGGAATTAAAAGAATAACTGGCCGTGCTTGCAAATTTCTGAATTCCATTTCAGTAGCATTACGCAATGCTTCTATCGTTTGATGCCGTGTATGAAATATTTTATTTTCCAAATAGCCCCACAAAAAAAGTCGAGAACTGACAAATCAGGTGACCTGGCAGGCCATCTTATTGTGCGAATCCAGTGACCAGGAAAGTGATTTTCCAGATAAGTTCTTTCCTGGATTCGCACAATAAAATGGCCTCCCAGGTCACCTGATTTGTCAGTTCTCGACTTTTTTTGTGGGGTTATTTGGAAAATAAAATATTTCATACCCGGCATCAAACGATAGAAGCATTGCGTAATCCTACTGAAATGGAATTCAGAAATTTGCAAGCACTTCCAGTTATTCTTTTAATTGCTTCAAGAAGAATAAAAAATGTGACAATATTGTGTTCAGAGTAACGGAAATTAATGCGAACAATCTCTGTAATGTGTAGGTATACGTTTTACTTCATGGCCTACTATGAAATATTGACATTATATATATATATATATATATATATATATATATATATATATATATATATATATATATATATATATATATAATAAAAACAATGGAATAACGGGAATATAGGTCACAGGAAAGACTATTTATTTCACAATTTTAACATAAACCAAGCTTTCGCTGAATTTTTCAGCTTCTTCAGGGCTACAATATTATAACATTATAACTATATAACATTTATTATAAAGAAAAATAATTTAAACTTACTTTGTTTTTTTGTGAAATAATTATGTTACAATGTGGATGCTGTATGGTTTTTTTGTTAATTATTATATGTATAAATTATGTATATAAAAATATTTGACGTTTTATCTTTTTGTAAAATTGAATGATTGACATATAAAAAAGGTGAGTATTGTTGATTTGGTGTTTTATTTATTTTTATTTTTAATATGGTTAGGAATCATCATAGTAAAAGTGTAATGAGGAAAACATTATAAGGATTAAAGAATATCTAAATTATTGTTATTATTTTGTAAAAATTCTTTTTTATTATTATCAATAAAAAGTAAGTAAGAATAAATAGAACTTAAATCGTTTATATCACTTCTTTTGTTCATAGAATTTGGTTCTTTTTGAATTTCTATCATTTCTAAAAACGTACGTTTATATGTATTTATTTCATTGTGTAAAATTTTAATTTTATTATAATTTGGGTGGTGACAAGTTTTTTTTTTGTATTTCACCTATTTTAGCTCAATATATAATGGATGATTTATTAGATAGCTGTATTTCAAAATTATCTTTTCAAATACCTTTTTTAAAAAAATTCGTTGATGATATAATATGTACAATACCAAATGATAAAGAAACAGAAATAATTAATATATTTAACAATTATAATCCTCATATAAAATTTACTATAGAAAGAGAAAACAATTTTAGTATTTCCTTCCTCGACACTAAAATTTTAAGACAAACAAATAACTCTTTAATAACTGATTGGTATATAAAACCAACAAATTCAGGAAGATATATAAATTTTCATTCTTATCATAATATAAAAATGAAAATAAATTTAATTTTAAATTTGAAAAATAGAATAGAAAAAGTATCTCATCCTAGCTTAAAGTATAAAAATTTTGTTAAATTAAGAGAAATTCTTATAGAAAACTCTTATCCAGTTAAATTTATCAATAAAATTTTATTTAATATAAATAATAATTCTAATAATAATAATACATACAATAACAATAATCAAGAAATAATAAATAATAACAATCATTATACTACAATTCCTTATATAAAAGGTTTATCCGAAAGTATTATTAAATGTGTTAGAAATGAAAACATAATAATTTCACAAAGAAATATTAAAAATATAGGTTCTTTAAAAACAAGATTAAAAGATAATACTGAAATATTAGACAAACCTAATACAGTTTATTATTTACCATGTACTAACTGTAACTTAAAATACATTGGTCAAACATCACAAATACTTAAAAAAAGAATATCAGGACATAAAAGTGATATAAATATAAATAAAACTTCATCTTCGTTAACAGAACACTGTATAAAAACTTGTCACCACCCAAATTATAATAAAATTAAAATTTTACAAAATGAAATAAATACATATAAACGTACGTTTTTAGAAATGATAGAAATTCAAAAAGAACCAAATTCTATGAACAAAAGAAGTGATATAAACGATTTAAGTTCTATTTATTCTTACTTACTTTTTATTGATAATAATAAAAAAGAATTTTTACAAAATAATAACAATAATTTAGATATTCTTTAATCCTTATAATGTTTTCCTCATTACACTTTTACTATGATGATTCCTAACCATATTAAAAATAAAAATAAATAAAACACCAAATCAACAATACTCACCTTTTTTATATGTCAATCATTCAATTTTACAAAAAGATAAAACGTCAAATATTTTTATATACATAATTTATACATATAATAATTAACAAAAAAACCATACAGCATCCACATTGTAACATAATTATTTCACAAAAAAACAAAGTAAGTTTAAATTATTTTTCTATATAATAAATGTTATATAGTTATAATGTTATAATATTGTAGCCCTGAAGAAGCTGAAAAATTCAGCGAAAGCTTGGTTTATGTTAAAATTGTGAAATAAATAGTCTTTCCTGTGACCTATGTATATTCCCGTTATTCCATTGTTTTTATTACAATTATACAAGGTCGTGAATTAGAAGTCACTATATATATATATATATATATATATATATATATATATATATATATATATATATATATATATATATATATACCGGGTGCCCACGAGTTTACTGGCCAGCTCGTTATTTTGTTGGGAAATAATATTTCGATTTGAAATTTTGGGAACTCATATGGTTGCTTTAGATGCAGATTTTGAGTGCTCGAACATCAGACTATCGTTTCCGGTTCAACCGGAAATACAGTCAACTTTGTTATTTTAAACGAAATATCCTGTATATTTTTTAAGATTTGGATTCTACGTAAAATTCTAATTATAAACATGTATCATACCCCATACCTATCTTTAACAGCTTTCAAGAAAATGGCGTTTGAAAATGTCGAAAGAGCCGCAAACTATACTGTTTTAACATAAAACAAATGAATATGCGAAAAGTTTAATATATTATTCTTACTTCTTTTTAGGGGCCTTGTATGCTTGTGTCATGACAATCTCACTTCCGGTGCAACCGGAAGTGCTACAAAATATGACATTCAGGTACAAATTACTTCAATAATTTCAATTGAACGACCTACTTTAAACTCTAAATTCGAATTTATCTTACTTTTCTCTATAATTTTTGTATTCACCATCCCAGGTCTAAAGTTGATAGTTCTTGAGATATGGACAGCTAAATATTTAGATGCATTCCAAATTTCAATCTTTCTAATTTTATCTAGGCGGCTATGGAGATCATTTGTCGCTTGAACTGCTTCATGATCATAACCATGTCAAGTTCCAATTATTTAATCAAGATGGCTATGAATACAAGACACTTGTCATATTTTCTGTTAATAATATCACCCCCAAAACAAATGAATAACGTGCTCAGGGAATTTCAGAGAGTTTGTCTGCGAGAAAAGAGAAAATGGTCAACAATTCGAACACTTAATTTATGGCTAATTTCTTATTTTTTAAAATGAAAACCTGATAAAATTATTACTTCAAGCACTACTCTGATATTATTAATTATGTGTATTCTTTCTACATTTTCTTAATGCAAATGATCTCCATAGCCGCCTAGATAAAATTAGAAAGATTGAAATTTGGAATGCATCTAAATTTTTGCTGTCCATATCTCAAGAACTATCAACTTTAGACCTGGGATGGTGTATACAAAAATTATAGAGAAAAGTCAGATAAATTCGAATTTAGAGTTTAGAGTAGATCATTCAATTGAAATTATTGAAGTAATTTGTGCCTGAATGTCATATTTTGTAGCACTTCCGGTTGCACCGGAAGTGAGATTGTCATGACACAAATATACAAGGCCCCTAAAAAAAAGTAAGAATAATATATTAAACTTTTCGAATATTCGTTTGTTTTATGTTAAAACAGTAGAGTTTGCGGCTCTTTCGACATTTTCAAACTTTAAAACTGTTAAAGATAGGTATGGAGTATGATACATGTTTTATAATTAGAATTTTACGTAGAATCCAAGTTTTAAAAAATATACAGGGTGTTTCGTTTAAAATAACAAAGTTGACTGTGTTTCCGGTTGAACCGGAAATGATCGTCAGATGTTCGAGCACTCAAAATCTGCATCTAAAGCAGCCATACGAGTTCCCAAAATTTCAAATCGAAATATTATTTCTTAACAAAATAACGAGCTGGCCAGTAAACTCGTGGGCACCCGGTATATATATATATATATATATATATATATATATATATATATATATATATATATTGTGGTGAAGCTGAGTTTTCACAATGCCTTTTCAATGGAAAATTGGAAAAAACAGACAAAAAATAAAACATCTACGAATTCTTTAAAATGAGTATAATTCAAACAGTCTTGCGATAGCTTCCTATTCCAAGCTTGGAGCGGGGCATCGATGTATCCCTACGCTAGCAAGACGACGACTAAAGAATTTCGTCCGAGCCGGCGATTATATTAAATATAATCCCGTCAAATTTTGACGGGATTCACGCAGCAGAATGCAGAAAATCCCCGGATAGCGCGCTGTCGATGTCGGTTCAAATAAATATAAAACTTTAAAAGTTTTACAAAGTACTTAATTGTGCTATTACAAAAGCATTGCGTCTACTGAGATGCATCAATCGCTCCGGGATATTTAAGAGAGAATTGACTCCCAACACAAGCCACGCCCCTTTTGCACAGATTCGTTATCTGAAAAGCGATTGGAAGTTTTCTTTAGCTGGAATAGATACTGTCTCGGTCATTATGGTCGAGAATAGCAAGCAAAGCAGAAAACCGTTAGAAAAATGGCGCGAAGCGCTATAATTGGCTCTGTTGGCTAACGGAGGAAATCTATAAATACCCGCCAGAGCAAAGCAAATTAAGCAGTATTTTGGGGAGCTCCAGACCATGCTGACTTCAATTTCGTGTCTTCGCAAGAACGGGGTTCTTGTTCGGCGTCTGACAAAACGCGTGCTCCCAGTGACCCTTCGGGACCTGGGAAGCCAAACAAAAATCTACATAACCATTAAAGGACCTAAATGGAACTTTAATAAATAATTTCACGTGTAATGGGAATGGATTAAATTATTCGACAACTCAGCGAATTGGCCGAGCGGCTGGTCCTTGCTACGCGCATCTTGGGAGCGGGCGACCATCGCCCTCCCGCCTAGCAACGACACTTACGTCCAGCGGTGCCGCGGTTGTGGTTAACAGGAACATTGCAAAGCTGAAATGGAAAAGTTGGTGAACGGGATTCACAAAAAAGTAGTGGTAGTTTTTTGGAACTTAGAAAAAACCGAAACAAGTGTCGGACTTGGGAAAAAATCCGAATAAGTTGTAGTTATAGCAACTCATATGCTTAGCAAGGGGCTTCACCCCTCTAAGTTAAAATTGAAAATGGCCCGTTATGGAAGAAGAGATTTTGGTTAAAAAACTTGCGTCTAGGAAGGGGCGTTGGATCCCTTCGACACTAGTAAAAGGGACAGGCCGAATGGCTTTACCTGGCTAGCTGTTACGCTCAAAGCAGATTCAACCTGAGTATGCGTCATGGGAAGAAGGTCATCACAGAAGAAAAAAATTTCCAAAGTTGCTGCTGGAAAATGGATAACTCTCGTAGTTGTGATCCCGTGAAGGTTTTAAATACCTATCACAGCGTCTGTAAATCAGACGCCGATTCAAATACAAAGTTCGTATATGGTAGGTCGATCATTTGGGGAAATTCTTCAACGCTCTTGGAACCGGAGCGGTATTCACAAAATGGTTTAAACTGGAATCTTAGATAGCTACGAGGGTACAGTCTTTGGGAAAATTCCAGAAAACAGATTAGGAAAAAAACATATACAGTCAAGAGGCGTGGCCCTGGCTAATGAAAAACCAAGAGACATGCATAATGGAAGCTGGACATTATGTGTGTCCTTGGTTCTCAGCCGAGAAAGCTGATCTCAATTTTAGACAAATACGCGCTTCGTAAAAGTACGCCCATACGTGCGCGACTGGGGAGCGGTCGACGAACAGCATAATTTGAGATAGTCGAACGTCTTCGATGTAAATAGAAGATATTAGGTTAATGCGAATGCGTGATAGGTACGTACCTAGGTTGAAATAGGATTAGCGTTGACTACGTAAAGTCACGTAGAATAGGTGATAATAAGGTTAGCGTTGACTACGTACAGTCAGTAAAAATAAGTTAGTGTTAGATAGCTAGATCGGCGAATCTCCACTCGTCGAAATAGTGAAAGCCCAAGACGCTCATAGAGTGATTAGTATTAAACCGGTGACTACGTCACAGTCAGCCCAGACGCTCCGAGAGTGCTTAGGATTAGGTTGTTATATTTACGATAGGAAAGTACCAGTTGGTAGAGGCTCTTGTTACGGCCATAGAACAAATAAGTTTATCCCTTAAACAATGCACTGTAAATAGTTGGATTTAGGGGGGCTCGGATACTTGACGTACAATACCAGACTTTCCTTGATAAAGGTAAATTCAGACAACTTACCTGGACTAGAAATCAAAATTTGCTCACCGTGCAAAATTTCAAGTTTGAATAGTCACGACTACTCAAACAAACAATTAGCTGGACATTCCCGTGACAGCATTCTTACTTCTTAGAAGGTCTCCTGGAAACTCCGGGCTTTGTCCCATCCAGGAGATACCTTCTAGAAAAAATTTTCTTTTGAATTTTTTGACATTATCATCACCTCTTCCTTGGTGGATCGTTAGCAGTTTCCGGCTATCGGGGTAACAAGGTGGTGGGTCCACACAGCGACTATGACAGACGCGCTGTCTGTCTTAGTCAAATCGGTACCATGCGTACCTGGCATCCCTGACAAGACAACTAGGCGACAAGGCGCCACGGATGGCTCCGTCTAAGGCGACCTTCATTCAAGAAGTTAAAACTTAGTGAACGTCGTCTAGTAGTTTAAATAACAAGGTTGTTTGCGCCTTGAAGAGAAAATTGCAAACACAAAATAAGGTATGCTTCTTCGGAACATACTGAAACTAAATCCTGGGAGGGGATTCAGAACTCTTGGAGGAAATTCAATCAGGGGCAAAATTCGATTGTTTTCTCATAAACGATTCAGGGAGATCGGTGTTAGGCAGGACGGCTTTCCCGGATATTCTTTGCCAACATGAAATAATAATTCATAGTAGAAGCCGGGAGGGACCGTTTTCCACCCCAACCGCGTCCAACAATTTCTTGCAGAGGTTTTCTGGGCGTGAGTAAAACTTTTTTTATGTTCTGTTATACGTGTTAAGAATGATCTGCCTGTTTGGCCTATGTATCTTTTCGGACATGATCCACATGTTAACTGATATACACCTGATTTATTATGTTTATTGGTTTTACTTTTTGAATTTTTCAGAAATTTTCCTAGTGAATTATTTATTTTAAATGCTACTTTTATGTTTTTTTGACTGATAAATTTTTTTACTGGCAAACAGGCAGATCATTCTTAACACGTATAACGGAACATAATAAAAGTTTTATTAATAATAAAAATAATTCTACAGATTCAAACCATCTTTTACAGAATCGACATACTTTTGATAACAATTTTAAAATACTACATGTAGAAAATAAAGGTAAAAAATTGAATTTGCTTGAAAGTCTTGAGATAAATCGGTTGAAAACCTCCGACATTTTGCTTAATGATCAATTAGAATTAAATAACTCACCCTTATTAAACTTATTTACCCAACAGAAATAAAGACCAGTGTGAATTCCCCATAGTAAACCGGTATAATAATAAAACCTAAATTAAAACCTCATTATCTACCTAGATTTTTGTACCTATGTTATGACACCTTTGTGAACTTCTAGTTTAAGATTTAGTCTGTAACAAACATCCGATGAAGCTATAGTGTTAGCGAAACGCGTCATGTTATAAACTATTTAATAAAAGTGGAAATTTGACAAAAATTGTCTATTATTATATGCATACTTTAAACACATATTTTTTTAGTAATGCCTAAAAATTGATAATATAACATGAGTGTGCAATTTTACACCTTAACTCATACATAAATTAATACTAAATTAAACTAGAAAACTGCGTAGGATTAAAGTAGAGCTTAATAGCAGAACATTTGAAGCCTAGCACATCAGCAAAAAGGTAAGAAAAAAGAACGTTACTTACATATTTGTTCTAAATCCGAAGTTAGTTTTTAACACAGCACTTTTTACTCTCACAACACATTAAATGAATTAGTTTTATAATGTTAAGCCATTGCAATAAAACCTGATACAGTGATTTTAAGAGATGACGTCATAACTCGTGGTTAGTTATTGGATTTCAATGTTTAATGACTAGTACTGTCGAAACGAAATTTGAACATGTAGAGGACAATAATTGTATGTTGACATCATTTTGGTCATTAGCTTGTAAGAATGCTCGTCTGTCAGTGCTTTTGTTCGTACATATACTTATTAAGGAGATTATTCCTATTATTATGGGTTAACCAGAAAAACTACTAGTTTGACTTAGTAAACTTCCACTATATTGACAAAATTATTGACATGTTTCGCTACACTGTAGCTTCTTCGGAATAAGTTTTACGAATGAGTGGTGACTAACAATTGCAATAATGTAAACCTCTAGGGTAATTAAATAATATAGGTAATAAAATAGGGGTAGGTAAATGATTTAATCTGGTACATTTGGGTTTTCCTAAAGCTTAAGATGAATATAATATTTTATTTTTACAAAGGGTTGTTATCAAACAAAATTTAATGAAGTAGAATTACTAGTAAAGCTTAAGATGCCTAAACTATTTTATTTTTACAAAGAGGTGTTAAACAAATTTAATAAGGTAGAATTACTAAGCTCTAGTTGGTCATTAAGAAGTACGTTGGAGTTTTTAAGTTTATTTATTTCCATGGACTCTAGCAAATTCAATTTGACACCTTTATTTTCAATATGTAAAATTTTATAATTCGGATCAAAATTATGTTGATTTTCTACTAAATGGCAGGCATAATTAGAGTCTTGTTTATGTTTAATAAAGCTATTGTGGTGTTCTTGTATCCTTTTACCAAAATTCCTACCAGTTTGGCCTACGTACGTCTTCGGACAGTTTTTACATGTTAATTTGTAAACACCGGATTTTTTATTTTTGTTTGTTTTTGTTTTACTATTTCTAATGAATCTACCTAATGAATTATTGGTTTTGTAAGCAACGTTGATATCATGTTTATTTAAAAAATTGCCAATCTTTTTAGTGGGCTCTCCAACAAAAGTAATAAGGTTAAATTTTTTATTAGGGTCCCTGATGTGTGGATAAACTAAATCAATGGCTTTTTTGTATGTTTTTTTCCCTAAAAATTTGATCAAGTAGATTAGAGGCATATCCATTATTAATAGCAATTTGTTTTATTATGTTCAACTCTTTCAAAAAATCTTCTTCATTTAAGGGGAAAGTTACAAGTCTATGAATCATGCTATGGAATGCTGCTAATTTATGTTGTATGGGGTGGCAAGAATTATTAGGTATTGTAGTATCTGTATGAGAAGGTTTGTGGTAGACAGAGAAGACATGTTTTTTATTTTCTGTTTTTATAGTTAAGTCGAGAAAATTAATGGAGCCATTTAATTCTTTTTCTATAGTAAATTTGATATTATTATGTAAGCTATTGATAAATTCTAGAAAAACTTTTAATTGTCTATCAGTACCTAGAAAACATGTAATGACATCGTCGACGTACCTAAACCAATAAAGAAATTGTTTAAAAAGAGGGTGATTACTGATTTTATTTTCTAAAAAATCCATAAATATTTCTGCTAATAAGGGGCTGAGGGGGTTGCCCATAATTAGTCCATTTTTGCTCGTATAAAAATTATTATTGAATTCGAAATAATTTTGTTCAAGGCAGACAGAGATAGACTCTATTATTTCTTGCTTTTTAATGATATTGATATTTTGTGTACAAAGAAGTTGCTCAATCAAGTTAATAGTTTCTTTAGGTGGTATGCTAGGGAATAGATTGGTAACGTCAAAGGATATTAACTTTGCATTATTAGGTATTTTAATATTTTTTATCTTTTTAATGAGGTCTATTGAATTTTTTATTCCGAATTTAGGTGAAAATTGTGTATTTAATTTGATTATATCTATAAGACTTTTGGAAAATTTATACGATGGAGCTGAAAAGAAGGATACTACAGGTCTGATAGGGTAACCATCTTTATGTAATTTTATTAATGAATATAATCTTGGTGGCTGAGGGTTCATAAGGGTAAGTTTGATAGAATCCATGTCTGTAAATAGACTTTTACAATTTTGAATAATGTGTTTAATAGCTTTTTGAAACTTATCTGTTGGATCACGTTTTACAATTTCAAAATTACTAGGGTTAAGAAAATCAATCGTTTTTTTAATATAGTCGGTTTTATCTATTGCTACAATAGTATTGCCTTTATCTGCTTTAGTGAAAATTATATCCTCATATTTAGTTTTAATGTCAATAGCTGTTTGAATTTCTTGTTTAGAAACTGTAGGTTTTAAAAATTCTTTCTTGATAAGGTCTGATGCTTGATATTTTATGCTAGTATTAGCAGGAATATTTTTAAGTGCCAATTCTGTTTCAACCCCTAATATATCTAAAGTTTTTATAGAAATGTTTTCTTGAAGGTTGTATTTGAAACCTTTTTTAATTAATGTGTTTTCTTTATCAGAAAAATTTTTTGATGATAAATTAGTAAATCTTTCAAAAAACTTATGATCTGACTGATTAGGTTTCTTATAGTTAGTTTTGGGGAAACGAGAATTGGAGGTGAGAGACTCAAGTTTTTTCTTTTGTGTTAAATATTTTTTATGAATAATGAAATTGACTTTTTCCCTGGTAGCAGAATCAAAAACAAGAAATTCAATATAATTTAATTTATGTACCAATTCCGTATGAACTACCTTGAGATAAACGTTGTAAATTCCCCAAAACTAACTATAAGAAACCTAATCATTCAGATCATAAGTTTTTTGAAAGATTTACTAATTTATCATCAAAAAATTTTTCTGATAAAGAAAACACATTAATTAAAAAAGGTTTCAAATACAACCTTCAAGAAAACATTTCTATAAAAACTTTAGATATATTAGGGGTTGAAACAGAATTGGCACTTAAAAATATTCCTGCTAATACTAGCATAAAATATCAAGCATCAGACCTTATCAAGAAAGAATTTTTAAAACCTACAGTTTCTAAACAAGAAATTCAAACAGCTGTTGACATTAAAACTAAATATGAGGATATAATTTTCACTAAAGCAGATAAAGGCAATACTATTGTAGCAATAGATAAAACCGACTATATTAAAAAAACGATTGATTTTCTTAACCCTAGTAATTTTGAAATTGTAAAACGTGATCCAACAGATAAGTTTCAAAAAGCTATTAAACACATTATTCAAAATTGTAAAAGTCTATTTACAGACATGGATTCTATCAAACTTACCCTTATGAACCCTCAGCCACCAAGATTATATTCATTAATAAAATTACATAAAGATGGTTACCCTATCAGACCTGTAGTATCCTTCTTTTCAGCTCCATCGTATAAACTTTCCAAAAGACTTATAGATATAATCAAATTAAATACACAATTTTCACCTAAATTCGGAATAAAAAAATTCAATAGACCTCATTAAAAAGATAAAAAATATTAAAATACCTAATAATGCAAAGTTAATATCCGTTGACGTTACCAATCTATTCCCTAGCATACCACCTAAAGAAACTATTAACTTGATTGAGCAACTTCTTTGTACACAAAATATCAATATCATTAAAAAGCAAGAAATAATAGAGTCTATCTCTGTCTGCCTTGAACAAAATTATTTCGAATTCAATAATAATTTTTATACGAGCAAAAATGGACTAATTATGGGCAACCCCCTCAGCCCCTTATTAGCAGAAATATTTATGGATTTTTTAGAAAATAAAATCAGTAATCACCCTCTTTTTAAACAATTTCTTTATTGGTGTAGGTACGTCGACGATGTCATTACATGTTTTCTAGGTACTGATAGACAATTAAAAGTTTTTCTAGAATTTATCAATAGCTTACATAATAATATCAAATTTACTATAGAAAAAGAATTAAATGGCTCCATTAATTTTCTCGACTTAACTATAAAAACAGAAAATAATAAACATGTCTTCTCTGTCTACCACAAACCTTCTCATACAGATACTACAATACCTAATAATTCTTGCCACCCCATACAACATAAATTAGCAGCATTTCATAGCATGATTCATAGACTTGTAACTTTCCCCTTAAATGAAGAAGATTTTTTGAAAGAGTTGAACATAATAAAACAAATTGCTATTAATAATGGATATGCCTCTAATCTACTTGATCAAATTTTAAGGAAAAAAACATACAAAAAAGCCATTGATTTAGTTTATCCACACATCAGGGACCCTAATAAAAAATTTAACCTTATTACTTTTGTTGGAGAGCCTACTAAAAAGATTGGCAATTTTTTAAATAAACATGATATCAACGTTGCTTACAAAACCAATAATTCATTAGGTAGATTCATTAGAAATAGTAAAACAAAAACAAACAAAAATAAAAAATCCGGTGTTTACAAATTAACATGTAAAGACTGTCCGAAGACGTACATAGGCCAAACTGGTAGGAATTTTGGTAAAAGGATACAAGAACACCACAATAGCTTTATTAAACATAAACAAGACTCTAATTATGCCTGTCATTTAGTAGAAAATCAACATAATTTTGATCCGAATTATAAAATTTTACATATTGAAAATAAAGGTGTCAAATTGAATTTGCTAGAGACCATGGAAATAAATAAACTTAAAAACTCCAACGTACTTCTTAATGACCAACTAGAGCTTAGTAATTCTACCTTATTAAATTTGTTTAACACCTCTTTGTAAAAATAAAATAGTTTAGGCATCTTAAGCTTTACTAGTAATTCTACTTCATTAAATTTTGTTTGATAACAACCCTTTGTAAAAATAAAATATTATATTCATCTTAAGCTTTAGGAAAACCCAAATGTACCAGATTAAATCATCTACCTACCCCTATTTTATTACCTATATTATTTAATTACCCTAGAGGTTTACATTATTGCAATTGTTAGTCACCACTCATTCGTAAAACTTATTCCGAAGAAGCTACAGTGTAGCGAAACATGTCAATAATTTTGTCAATATAGTGGAAGCTTACTAAGTCAAACTAGTAGTTTTTCTGGTTAACCCATAGTATTAGTTATGGACTTCCACCAAGTATCGGCCGACTCAATCAATTTGATTATTCCTATGTTGGAAGGTGTTTAGTTGAGGGCTTCCTGTCAGTCTTATTTTATGAATGTTAATTATAAAGGTCTGGCAATTATTACAAACCATAAATTTAACATTATAGAGGTATACTATTTAATTTAACATTTATAATTGTTAATCCCATGTAATCCCAATCCCAATATAACAATTATAAAATAATAGCTTAACAGAGCTGCCAGATGTGAACTGATGCCTCAAGCGCGCTCCAGCTCGATTTTTTTTATGGATAAAAACGATTCTTTCAAAGCAAAAACCAAGTTTACTTAAACAAATTAATTCTATATTTTAAGTTTCTTTATTAATTACTTTTACTTTACAGTTTTATATATTTGTTATATCTGAGTATATTATTTAATTACAGTCTGTTGTTTGCTTCTTTTATCCACAGGATTCTGAGTTACCATCAGGAAGAAACTTTCTCTTGACTGAATTAGGTCTATACAGCTTGGTTTCCGTATTTGTTGTTACAGTACGGTCTTTCGTTCGTCGAATGTTCCTTGATATAATAGGTACTGGGTCTGTCCTATGGAGAACCAAATTCTTTATTGTTTCAAAATTTATTAATTTTGATTCAGCACAATTTAAAGAGATACCTTTTACCTTGCAAACTACTTCTCCTGTGTTGCGTTTTGTTGAGTGAACTTTAAATGCGTAATTCTTAGGACCTCCAGAAACGAACTTGGTGATATAAGTACCAGAACCATTGCACTCTAATTCATTAGTCGGATCTCCGATAAAATCACCAGTTGGTAAATCAATTTGATCCGGTCTGGACACATAAATTACAGAGTCCGTGTCGTAATAAAGGACCCTGTCTTCGAGTTGTTCAAGATAGCTGTATAACTTCAATCTAGCCTGTGCCGTTACGAAAGCAGCAATAGACACGTTAACAGTAGATAGTGGGTCAGATGATTCTTCGGTGTGCTCATAACTAATAATCAATGTTTTTTCATTAACGGGAAAAACGCTATTAACATACCTAAATTCCTTAATTAGTAAACACGGTAAAAAAATCTGATGGTGTGTTTATAATTTTTGTTTTAGGTAGATTTTCCCTCTGACCAAATTTTCCCCAAAAGGAGTTAAGTATTAACAAGGCCAAAGACCTGAGACCAGGATTCTCGAGTATTTTGAAATACTCAAGTTTAACATCTTCTCTTTCGAAAAATTCTTCAATATACCGGTTTTTTTCTTTTTCCAGTACAAACATCTGGCCACCCTGATGCTTCCTGTTTTATCTTTATAAACTTGTTTATCATCGCTGTAAATAAGTCTTCCTCTCCTGCGTCTTTACTGAACCTTTTAATCTTATATCTCCAAATTTCAAAAATTTCTAATATCTGATATCCCTTCTCAACTGCTTTTAAGACTTTGTCTATCACCCAAGTACCTTCTAAGGACCTTTCTTTATCGGTATGTGTACAAGAAGTATTTTGGTTAATTTCTTGTACACATGTTTGACACAATACAAACATAAGTATATTGTTCATTTTTAGAGGCAATACGGGATGGTAAAGGTCCTTAGGTGGAAGTATACAGCATTTAAAAAGTCCATCAGTAGAATTCATATAAAATCGATTACAATCTGCACCCATAAAAACTTCAGGGTGACCAAGGGGGAATTTGCCGTATTTACAGACGTAAGGACACAAGCTGCAAACATCAGAGTATTTTATCTTTTCTCCTTCTGTTATTTCATCATATTCCCTAACATTACCAGTTCGGCCTACAAAAAATGCGTCTCTAGGGTTTAAAGGGAACGTAAGTAGAAGCGGATGTGTCTGAGTAAATTGTCTGATCTCAGGCTTTGATTCTAACTGCTGTGGAAATTCGCACTCCCACTTTTCAGTTACTAAATAGTCAAATTCCTTTAATCTTTTAATTTTTATCTGTTCTCTCATAGCGCAAACTGAAAGTTGTTGTAGTGTCGTCGTAAAGGGATTCATCTCTGCCAAATCTGTAACACCTAGAACAGCCATGATAATAACATACTTGAAACTCAAATATTTCATTAAGATCGGAACAATATCCGTCAAACTTTATACCTCGTAGAACGGTTCTTGACCTTTGGCTGCATGCATAATATTTATTTTTCTTTGGTTTTCCAACCACAATAACCACTCAATAGCAATACGGCTCTGATTATCTTTGCAGCGATAGCCGTTAGAGTTAAGAAAAGTCCTTCTAAAATTTCAATAATTCCTTCTAAATACCTTATTACAGCAGGAAACAAGTGTAGTAGCCTCAGTAAAGGGGCATATGTTGGGGGTGTAAAGCATTTTATCTCTAAATTTCACACATGCCTCAGTTAAAATCTATACATCGGAAACACAGTAGTCAACAATATCTTTTTGCATCTCAAATACAGTATCTTTGTGCTCTTCATAGCATTTTAGAAATTTAGCTCGGCCATCCTCTTTCATTGTATCTGGAGAGTAATATTCGCTGGGGGGAAGAGTTCCAACATAGTTTTCGTTAGCCTCGGTATTAAACAGGTGAGGAAAATATCCTTTGTTAAAGGTGCCTGGAAGACCGAAAGCTTTGGGTACTTTTGCTAAATCCATAGGAAAATAATTTAGCGAGTCTATAAATTCCCCACCAAAATCATAATGATTTTGGTTCCTCTCATAATAAGTGTGAGAGGTGTTAGAGCGGTTTCAGTCAGGATGTAATTTGATATGAATTGGTGATCAAATGCTTGACCATTGTGCTAAATCACAATTACTTCGTTAAAGTTCTTCCTGATCTGTAGCATGTGTTGTGTAAAGGCCTCTACCGCGTGTGAACCTTTAAGCTTTTGCAATCTGATGCCACACCTCGTACAAATATCAATCGTCGGATCACACCGGGTTCCATCTCCTCTTCTTGCTGCGTCTCCAAATCATAAAATACAAATATTGTATCTTTAGTTTTGGGTTTTCCTGTATCAGGTTGAATGTGACAGAGATGATTGGCGGTAGCGTGAGTACGACAGATCTTGCAAAATATCTCCCCTTATATATGGTTTCTGGTACTTCGAATTATTTTAAAACATTGATTACAACTTCGAAGTTCCGCACAGGCAGTAGTTTTTTCCCATGAGCCAACTTTTAGATGATTTTCGTAACAGTCCTTTCCTTTAAAATACCGATGACAAGAATCACATTTAACTTTAATTTGATCATCAGGACAGAGGGAAGCTTGGAGACAAGATCGACATGTTTTAGTACATCTATGTTCATGTTTATAATCATAAGGAATGAAACATTGCTCACAATAACAGTTACACACAAAGACAGCTGTCAAAGAAGTTATCACGTTGTAATGATTATTATGGTGCAATAGATTATCTTGTTACTTTCTGACGACCCCTCAAATAAAATATCTCTTCCCTTCGATCCATAACTGTAGACAACAATTTTATAGTCCTTAAGATGTTCTTGAAACTTTTCCAGTTCAGAAATTCCAGCTCCTTCTTCCGGAATGGTAACAATAAACTTTTAGTCATCTCCGTTTGAATTTTTCCAACATCTCTTCTAATTTTAGCTAATGTAGGATCCTTGTCAGCACTCGCCATTGCAACAACTAATGCCCTTGGCAAACACATATTTTCCGTGTTCTTGATGGTGATAATTCCCTTTCTCATGTCACATTCCTCTTCAAAACTGTTGTAGTTCTTTCCTCTACCTTGACCAGACGGCAATCGTACACTTGTTACTTTAAGACAAAAGGATTCCGTATTCAGATCCGACGAATTCGACTGATAAATGTTGCTTATCACATTCCAAACATCCTCATAATTTACTTCTTCGACTGGTTTAAAGCGAAGCCATCCTTTACCACGACTAAAGTCCTTGGAGCAAAAACTAAATCTAACATAATCCGACGGTTGTAGGCCCTCTGTATATCTCTGAATAACTAGGTGAATCGCTTCTCGCACCCAGCTAACCGATTCAACTCCTTCGGGCACAGGTTTCAGCCTAAACTCCAATGCACGACCAGTAACATTGCATCTTCCGACTTTCTGAACGGTATCCTTAATAACAAGAAACTTCTCCATTTGAACTAGACACGGCCGTACACTTCAGGAGACTAATGCAAAATAACTCGAGGGCTGTTGGCCACCTCTATTTATAACTTCGGTAGGAAAGAAGGGTGTTGAGAAAACAGGGGTGCGTTCCGAAAACCAACTGAAGTCCTGCAAAAGAGTTCAAGGTTTAGTATGCAGTAAAATTAAATTATCGCGTACTTATTAGCAATATTATTGTTTAGGATACGCTCATTTTTCTTAGTTTTATTTGCATGAAATACGTCTCTTTATTTTTGTCATTCGTTAAACGATTAACATTTTATTATATTTAGGGTATAATTGCTGATTAGTCTTAATCACTTCTTTTATAAGAAGATATCCTTATTCCTATTTCGCGTTTTATATATCTCTTTTACCGCGCTATAAGTTGAATTTGTACCATAACGTCGCAGGCGGGTGAAGCTGACAGTAATAAACCAGGTTACCGCGGAAACTTGGTGACATTGAAATTTTTTTCTAGGACCTGCTATTAAGGAAAAATGCAACGCATTTTTTTATAATTGTTCTTTTCGCTAAAATTCAGTTTGGAATGTTTACTATCCCGCTGGTAAGATAATCCACAACAAATTCAATAGTGTGCCGCTAAGAACGCTTCCGAACCGGCAAATACAGTCCACAGTCGAAGAACGTAGTTGGTAAGTACATTTTCAACTTACATTTCTTTATCGCTCAATTCCGCTTTCGAATACATTTCTTGGTCCATTACGAGCCAAGGGTGCGCTAAAATAAAGATATCTTCTTAATACCGCTTAATTATTGAAATTAATTACCAAATCTTATGAATTTTTAAAAGATATATTCATCCTTTTTCATTTTACATAACATATATCCTTATCTTCGCTGCTAAATTTAATCGTTCAAGTAAAATAAACTGGTCAACAAAAAAATCGGCAAAAGCGATTTTAATTCGACTTTTCGAACTGCTATAACTTTTTTAAAACTTAACTTTTTTGAGAGCGGTTTTCGGATACCGATAGCTCGTCTTGCCCAGATTAAGTATGAAGTAGTGATTTGGCAATGGAAACGACATTTTCATGCTATACAGGGTGATTAACAAGGTAATGTAAAACTGCTAAAAGTTTAGGTGTGTTTCATATTGCCAATAATTTTTTTTGGTCATTCCTATACAGCACGTTAGTAAGCCGATATCAATATCTCCAAACGAGTTCGCCGAAATTTCGATTAATGGTCTTTGACGGAAAATACAGGAGGCAACAAAAAAGCACACAAATTTTGGTAGCGTCATTTTTAAAACGCTGTAGCTCGAAAACGGATTGATAGACTTTGTCGAGCTTTTTAGGTATTGAAAGCCCTTTCATGTGGCGTTTTATCTAATAATCTGTTTTTTTTTTCAAGATCAAAATGTTTGCGTTGTATAGGGGTGAACTAAAAAGTAAATGAAAACCATTGTTAAAAATGTTTTTTTTAATTTGTGAAAATTGAGCAGTATGTGCTTGTTTTCTTCCAAAACGAGGGCGTTTTGTCCACCTCTCGGTTAGTTATACAGCGTGTCCAGAAATCATCTTAACAAATCAAAACATTTTATTTTTGACTTTACGGAAAAAAAGTTATTGTTTATAAAAAGTTCTGCATGGTGAGAAAATGACATTAAAATTCAAAAATTTGATTTAACACATACAGGGTGGCTCAAAAATGTAATAGTCCTAATCCACGTGAAGGTAAAGACACAAATCGTTATTTAAAGATAAACTGACACTGTAAATATAGTAGAGGTAACTTTTATGTCAGTGAATTAAGTTTGGAACATACAAGAGGTCCCAATAATAAAATAAATTTTTAATTATTGACTTTACAAAAAAAGTATCTTCATAAAAAGTCAACATTGTGAAAAAAGAGCATAATTATTAAAAAACATGATATAGGACAATACAGAGTGGCTTAAAAAGCTGAAAGTCTCAATTTACGTAAAGTCAAAGAGACACCAAATCTTTATTTAAAGATAAACTGTATGGAAACGGACGGAGGTTGCGTGGAGGTTTAAATTTGTTTAGTTATTTAGTCATGTTCAATATGTTTTTATCCTCATATTTCATTTGTTATTGAAATTATGTTAAATAAAAATAAACCTTTAATCATCCTGTGCGTCTAATTTTTTAAGTGCTTACTTATAACTTAATTAGTAACCTTGTACAAATACCATAGTGGTTGAATTGAAATTTAGCTTACTCTTGATGTAAGGCCAGTTCAAAGTTTTAAATTTTTTAGCGACCCTATATGTCCTAGATCAAATTTTTGATTCATCATGTCCCTTTTTCACATTGTAGAACTTTTTATAAATATATAGGTCCTACTTTTTTGTAAAGTCGATAATAAAAAGATATTTTTATTTTTGGGACCTCCTGTATATTCCAAACTTAATTCACTAACATAAAAAGTTAACACTAGTACATTTTCAGTGGCAGTTTACCCTTAAATAACGATTTTGTGTCTTTTTAGCTTCACATGGATTAGGACTTTTACATTTTTGAGTCACCCTGTATGTCTTAGATCAAATTTTTGAATGGCTATGCTATTTTCTCACGATGAAGAACTTTTTATGAGGGATTACCTTTTCTGTAAAGTCAAAAATAAAAAAAAGTTTCGCATTTGTTTAGATGGTTTCTGGACACGCTGTATAACTAATCGAAATTTGAGCAAAACGCCCTAGTTCTCGAAAAAAAAAAACGCATCCTGTTCAGTTTGCACAAATTAAAAGAAAACTTATTTTCAACAACACTTTTCGTTTATTGTTTAGTTCACCTCTATACAACGCAAACATTTTGACATTGAACAAAAAACAGTTTATTATGTAAAACTACACAAAAATGGCTTTCAATTCCCAAAAAGTCCGACAAAGTCTATTAATCCATTTTCCAGCTACAGCGTTTTAACAATGACGCTACCAAAATTTGTATGCTTTTTTTGTTTTCTCCTGTATTTTTCGCCAGAGACCATTAATCTAAATTCCGGCGAATATATCTGGAGATATTGATACCAGCTTACTAACGTGCTATGTCGGAACGACCAAAAAAAATTATTGGCAATATGGCACACACCTAAACTTTTAGTAGTTTTACATTACCTTATTAATTACCCTGTATAGCATGAACATGTCACTTCCATTGCAAAATCACTTCTTGATGCTTAATTTGGGAAAGACGAGCTATCAATATCCGAAAACCGCTCTCAAAAAAGTTAAGTTTTAAAAAAATTATAGCAGTTTGAAAAGTCGGGTAAAAATCGCTTTTGCCGATTTTTTTGTTGACCAGTTTATTTAAAACCTTTATTATATTTTATCAAAATAAATAATATCGAACTAGTTTTATCTTTTCTAAATTTAAATAAGGACGACTTCCACAGCGAATAAGATAAAGTCTTATGTAGCGCTACGCCAAATGGCTTTTAATCATATTATGTTTGAACTAAAGGGGTTTGCTGAGAGTGCCACTGATGGTCACAAGAATTACAATTTAAATGTATGTATCAGCATTTTCAAACTATTTTAAACGATTTTCGTAAAACTCACCAGGCAGCCATCTCTCTCCTAGCTACTGTTGAGGGTAGCGGCCTTGCAACTGAGGAAGCATTAAGGACCCAGTTCGAAGTTAATTATTCAATCGTTTCCGGCTTTTATGTTTCAAATTTTGAAAATAATGATTTGTTACTTATAAAAAACGACACTTTTTCAGCTAGTTCCATAAAACATAATGTCAAACTACAAAAAATTGAAATACCGAAATTTTCTGGTGACATCAAAGCTTTTAGATCCTTTATTGATATGGACAAATCGTTGGTGCATGAAAACGCAACACTGTCAAACATCGAGAAATTCAATTACTTGATGTCCTTTTTACAGCGTTCTCCGCTAACACTAGTTCAGTGTACGCCAATAACCTCCGATAATTGCGAAACCGCTTTTCAATCTTTAGTTGATCGTTACAATAATACTAGGTTAATCGCATTCGCTCATTTACAGACCATTGATAACGCTCCGATCGTACCAAATTTTAAAAATTCAAAACTTCTCCGCTCTGTCATCTGTCATTTTTAACGAAAATATCGCTTCGCTAAAAAATATGTCTTTTCCAGTAGATCACTGGGACTTTATATTATTTTATATGCTGTCTAAACATTTAGATAAAGAAACGATGGCTCGTTTTGAAATGGAAGAAAACGTTGGTCAAAATCAAATACCGTCTTTCGATTCTTTGAAAAATTTTGTCATAAAACAATGTAATGCACCAGATACTATCGAATTATCAATCTCTAAAAGTTTTTCCAACTCACGGCCTAATAAATTCCAAAACCAGTCATCTAGGCAACAAATCGCAAAACCAAAACAAACGCATTAATTTTTTGGGCGGATGGATAATGCCAATAGAATGTCTTGTGTTTTTTGTAAAGGTAATCACTCTATCTATAAATGTTACGCTTTTTCTTATAAATATGCGCTTGATCGTTTAAATTACGCTAAAACCAATAACTGGTGTTTAAATTGTCTTAGTAATCATCATACTTTGCCGCAATGTAATTCCCAATCGACGTGCCGTCACTGCAACGTTAGCCATCACTCTCTTTTGCATCTAAATCAAAGTTTCAATACACGACATACGGGCCGTAGCCAACATAGAGTCAATAGTCAAAACCCGGATGAAAGAGGCGGTAGTAGCAGTAGTGGCTTACCTCGTATTGCCACGGTGGGCAGTACCGCTAACATAAATGATAACTCTAACGCTAATTCCAATTCGCACGGTATAGGTCGTAGGTCATCGCGGTCAGCTGCACTGGATACCTCCACCGCTCAGCAGAATTCGTGTGTTGCCTCGCTGACGTCACAAGGATTGCCACGTACAATTCAAAATACCGTATTGCTCTCTACGGCTGTCGTTGAAATTTTGGACGCTAGCGGTAGATATCTACAGATTCGCGTTTTGTTGGATTCTGGATCGCAGACTTCATATATTTCAGAAAAATGTTTTAATAAATTAGGTTTAAGACGTTTTGAATGTTCCCTTTCAATTTATAACTTAGGGGAAATGCGCGAATTAACATCTACGGGTGGTGTAACTTGTACAATAAAATCCGCAGGCAAGTTACTCCCATGCTTACAAGTAGATGCAATAATCTTGCCTAAACTATGTCCGGATATGCCTGCCTATAATATCCAAAATAAAACATTTTGGCCACATCTTTCAAGTCTTACTTTGGCAGATGACAGTTTTCATAAACCCGGACCTATCGACATGATACTCGGCGCTGATATTTATCCTCATATTTTACTAAAGGAGCAGGTTCATGGAAATGTTAACGAGCCAGTAACTATTTTTGGTTGGGTGTTAATGGTAAAAATTCGTGAAATTTCTCCGCAAATTAAAACTACCTCTTTATTCGCCCTATCTGATAATGATCTTTTCTCGCTTGATTCTACTCTCAAGAGTTTTTGGGAAGTTGAGGAAATACCGCAGATTTTTAGATCGTCCCCAGAAGACGAACTATTTGAAAATATATTTCGAAAGACGCATTCCAGAACCGATTCTGGTCGCTATGAAGTCAACTTACCTTTGGATTTGGAACCCGTTTTCAATATCGAAAACTCGCGTTCTATCGCTTTACTGCGTTTTCTCTCGCTTGAAAAGCGCTTAGTTATTAATACTGTATTACCTGAACGATATTCCGATATTATTAAAGAATATCTCGATTTAAATTACCTTGAAAGGGTACCGCAAAATTCTCCTGCAACAAACGGATATTATATTGCGCATCACTGCGTTGCGAAGTCAGAAAAAATACGCATTGTTTACGACGCATCCGCGAAAACTTCCGACGGTTTTTCTTTAAATGATCATTTGCTAGCCGGTCCAAAATTACAAAAAGATATTGTTACGCTTTTGTTAAATTTTCGTTTTCATTCCATAGTTTTTATGTGTGATATCAAGTCTATGTTTACGCAAATATTGATCTCAGAAAAACACCGCGATTTTCAGAGAATTCTATGGAGATTTTCCCCCAACGAACCCGTTGAGGACTACAGATTAAAAAAAGTAACTTTCGGTTTATCGAGCTCGCCCTTTTTAGCCAACCGCACTTTAATTCAAGCCGCAGAAGACGAAAATTCAAAATACCCATTGGCCGCTAATGCTTTAAAAATGATTTTTATATTGACGATTGCGTGCTTGGGACATTTTCCATCGAGCAAGCAATGTTAATTTGTGACGAATTAAAAAGTTGTCTTAAATTAGGTGGTTTCGACCTCCACAAATGGAGTAGTAACAGTCCAGAATTTTTATCCGATTTACCCGCTACGCATGTTCAATCGAATCCTTTAGATTTTGATTCAGAATCCGCTGTCATTAAAATTCTTGGCTTACGCTGGCAGCCATCTTCTGATATTTTTTTCCTACCAGGTAGAACACCTAAATAGGGAATGTACAAAAAGAAATATTTTGTCAGAAATTGCGCGTTTATTTGACCCGCTCGGGTTCGTTTGTCCAATTTTAAGTTTCGCTAAGCAACTTTTACAAATGTTGTTCAGTATGGGGCTAGAATGGGACGAGCTTCCGCCTCAAAATATTTGCTAACGCTGGCTTCAGTATCAGTCCGAGTTAATACTTTTAGAAAATCTACAGTTACCACGACGTATAATATTAGACGATTTTTCCTTTTGCGAAATGCATGAATTTTGCGACGCCTCGCAGAAGGCTTACGCTTGTGTTATATAGTTTCGAATTTATAAAGACGGTTTATACCATACCTTTTTTGTAACGGCTAAGTCAGAAGCAGCCCCTTTAAAACAAATTTCCATACCACGATTGGAGTTGTGTGCGGCCCTATTGTTATCCGAATTGTTAGCTTACGTAATTGATGTTTTCAAAAATAAAATTATTTGCTCTTGAATCGTCGCGTGGTCAGATTCCACAATTGTTTTAAGCTGGATAAAATCGCCTTCTTATAAATGGAAGACATTTGTAAGTAACCGAGTTGCACGCATCCAAGAAAAAATTCCTCCCTCGTGTTGGCGTCATATCTCTTCCGAAGATAATCCCGCTGACTGTGCTTCACGCGGCCTACTTCCGTCAGAACTTTTAAATTATTCTCTTTAGTGGTATGCCCCGATTTGGTTAAAATACTCCCAGGAGTTCTGGCCCAAAACTAATTTTAATACTGAACTGTCTGATCTGGTTTTGAAGGAAGAAAGGAAATTGACGTTAGTCGCCTTTACTGTTAATCGTATTTTTTTTGGAAACGCAAATTAACAATTAATTTTTCTTCTCTTTTAAAAATACAGCATATTTTGTGTTATATAATTCGCTTTATTCATAATAGTAAAAATCCACGTCAATGTAAATGTGGTAATTTTACGCGGTTGTGTGTGTGTATGTAAGTAAGTTTCAATGGCTCTGGAAGCTTTCCAACAGGCCAGACTAGATTTTACGCGGTTCGACTTAAACTACTCGCTTCTTATACTAATAAAGTATGTTCAATGCTTACATTTTTCGGAAGACCTAACAAATCTAAAGAAAAACAAACTGCCTTCTAAGTATTTAAGAAAATTAAACGTATTTTTGGAAAAAGACGATATTTTACGCGTCGGCGGTAGACTGGTCAAGTCAGATCTGTCATACGATAAAAAAACACCCCATGATTTTACCGCGAAATCACCGCTTAACTACGCTCATTATTGAACATTTTCACAAAACATATTTACACCCTGGCGCGCAGACTCTCAAATACTTATTAGCGCAAACGTTCTGGATTCTATCACCAAAACATGCCATAAATAAAGTAATTTCTGTTTGTAAAAATTGCTGGCGCTTAAATCCCAAACCAAGTCAACCTCCAATGGGTGACTTACCCTATTTACGCGTATCGCAGGTTAAACCATTTTCGTGCGTAGGTCTCGAATATGCAGGTTACTTTACTACCACTCAAGCCAAAACTCGTGGTGCTAAATCCTTTAAATCCTATATTTGTTAATTTGTCTGTTTGGCGACTAAAGTCCTGCATTTAGAATTAGTTTCCGAGTTATCGACCGAGTCATTTTTGTGCGCACTTCGCAGATTTATTTCGCGAAGAGGCCGTTGTTCAAAGATTGTTTCGGACAGAGCAACTTGATTTCAGGGAGCAAATAAACAATTACTGCAAATATTTAAACAAGCCACGGAAACGGAACATATCGAATGGCAATTTAATCGACCTACCGGGCCCCATTTTTCAGGCCTCGCAGAGGCAGGGGTAAAATCCGTTAAAACTCATATTCACCTCGTAATCGGATATGAAATTTTGACATTTGAAGAGTTTTACACGCTACTGGTACAAATTGAGGCATTGCTAAATTCTAGGCCGCTATACCCTTTAAGTTCTGATCCTAACGATCTGCCTGTCTTGACACCTGGCCACTTTCTTACACTAGAACCACTTTCTGCATTACCAGACCTTGACTTATCACACCTCAAGTTGAATCATCTGGACCGTTGGCAGTTGTTGCAACGGTTACACCATGATTTTTGGGTACGATGGCGTCAGGAATACCTGCACACTTTGCAGCAACGAGGGAAGTGGCTGGAACCAACTTCTCCTCCAATTTCTGTAGACACTATGGTTCTCATATGGTTCTCATCAAAAACGATATTTATCCGCCTTCAAAATGGCATCTTACTCGGATAGTTAAATTACATCCAGGCGAAGATGGTACGACACGGGTAGTCACGGTACTGACAGCAAGGTACTTTCAGAAGGCCACTTGTGAAGTTATGCCCTCTTCCTTACTCAGAATAAAAAAAAATACATTTTTTGGTGGGCAGAATGTTTACGATTAGCTCATTTTTCTTAGTTTTATTTGCATGGAATACGTCTCTTTATTTTTGTTATTAAACGCGTAACATTTTATTATATTTAGGGTATAATTGCTGTTTAGTCTTAATCACTTCTATTATAAGAAGATATCCTTATTCCTATTTCGCGTTTTAAATATCTCTTTTACCGCGCTATAAGTAAAAACAGTAAAAAACCACGTTGATCAGGTTACCGCGGAAAATTGGTGACATTGACATTTTTTCAAGGACCTGGTATTAAGGAAAAAACGCACCGCATTTTTTATAATTGTTCTCTTCGCTAAAATTCAGTTTGGAATGTTTACTATCCCGCTGGTAACATAATCCACAACAAATTCAATAGTGTGCCGCTAAGAATGCTTCCGAACCCGCAAATACAGTCCACTGTCGAAGAACGTAGTTGGTAAGTACATTTTCAACTTACGTTTCTTTATCGCTCAATTCCGCTTTTCAATACATTTCTAAATACGAAAACAAGACTGAGCGTTTGAGAATAATGTTCTCTGTAATAAACGTTTACGGTTTTACTATGCAGCAGAATAATATTGAAATGTAATGATGTTGGTACTCACACCTTCAAATATTTTAGTTGCCAAGAAAAAGGCTTAATTACGGCAATGTATGCCTGTAACAATTAAACAATTTACCCCACCCTTTTAAGAAAAAGAAAGAGAATTTTACCCCACTACTTCGAAATTTAATATTTTACTTAGCAGTTGAATATTCTGAGTGTCTGCGACAAAAACGGTTATCGAAAATTTACCTATTACATTACCACTTTTCTGTACATTTTTAGGAGGTAAATTTCAAAATTTCTATTGCTTGAGCCTTACGCACACACTCACTCTTAAATAAGTAGGAACAGGACGGCGATATATGTAACAAATAACACAACTTTTACATCTTAGCTGTTAATATTTCGTCAGAAATCGACTTTGCATCGAAAAAGTATCTTTATTACATTTAAGCGTTCAGTCTTAGTTGATCAGTTGAAGCGAGCACAATGCCTAAAGAGTGCTTTTGGGGAAGGCCTTGCGATTGTAGCGAGTGTCGACCAGAGCTAAAGGAAAAATGTGAAATATGTTTACACAAGGATGGATATAAGGCTGGTGGTATACGAAAAAAGATCGCAAGAGAATCGCATACTACGGCTTTAAAACTTATTGTCTTGAATGTTATCAGGAAGATATCGGACAATATGAACAAGCAAGATATGAATTATTAAAGGCAATAGTCGTGAATCCAGTTCAGTTTGGGTTTTATTGGGCCAGAGCAAAAAAATTTTTAATCGCAGACAAAGGAAGATATTCACACAGCACTTTTAGATTGTTTTCAAGCCGAGTTAAAACAGATAAAATTTGCACTAAGCGGTACACCTGATATGATCAAGATAGCGTTTTCCGATAGTTTTAATTCAGGAAAAGAAAGAAAGAACTTTAATACGAAGGAAATGGAGTTGCCTCAACGAGGAGATTTATTGGAGTGGTTTACCAAAACTGTTAATCGAGGCGTTAATTACACAAATAAATAACCAAAAATTTATAAATTATTATTATACCTCGATGAAAACAGTTTTTTTTTGCGTTTTCTGATAATTTTTATTTTTGTACATATTACGTTGTTTTTGTAAAACACGCCTCAATTTTACCTATTTTATAGTGCACATGACCTTTAAGGTGGATTTCACAGTATATGTCTAAATGCAGACTCTCCCACAGCTTTACGAGTATCTTGAAAGCACTTTAGCAAGATGCACATCCACATAGTATCGCATATTTAAGGCTTTACGCCCTGATCGGAAATCAGATCTTGACATAGGAAAATTTAAGAAGTGTAGGATATACTATATTTGCATACTACTTGATCAGTTTATAATGCAATTACATAAAACCGCTATTATTATTCCAAATTTAAACCTTAAAATTTGTATTTCAAATTTTGTATTTAGTCTTTGTTTTAGGTTATAAACAACTTTGTTTTGTAAAAATTTTGTATAAAATAATAAATAATGCTACTTCTCTCTTGATTTATTGATTGATTGATTGATTGATTTTATATATTTAATCTAAAATTTTTATATGATAATCTCAAAAGAACGACTTTTTCGTAAATCGTTAATATATTTTTTCCTCTTTCCAACTCCAACCATGGACACACTATGTAGTACCTTAAAACTTTATTTTATTTATTACTTTACAGCTAATATATGTTGCGACGCACTTTGTTCAATAAAAAGTGTTTGATTAAAAACCGTCAAAGATACTATGATGAGTATCATTGACCAAGTACTTACCGCTTAACTTGAAAACATTAAAATAACTCTTAAAGGTACTCTAGAGAAAAACACAGGAAAAACAGGGTGTTCTGAGGGAAGCAGGTGTAGTAGAGCGCGTTGCAAATTAGCCCTCAGCTCAGTTAGGCTGGGTAGGTTCTATTGGACGCCACCAGTTTTCAACCGACGCAAACTGGAAGTCGCCTAGTTGGTCTAGGGACCTGCTTCTCACACAACAATCCCGCTATTCATAATGAAAATTAAAAAAAACACAGGGCGTAGTGAGCTGGATAAAAGAAAAACGGAATACATTTACCACTGTACATATATTTACAGATAAAAAAAGGTGTTACAGGTGTTTACACAAATGAATTGGAAATTTTGTCCCCGCAAAATAGTGTTTATACACAAAATCAAAAAAATTGGGCGATTTTGCCCCGCAAATTAAGTAAAATCACTTAAAACTTCGTGAGGAAGACTATCCTCATGTACAAAAAATCCTGGGGTGACCCCTTAGCACCCACTGACGGTAGAAGTAGGGATGGTTCGTATCCTCTAAACAAAACAATTAAGAGGGACGCTTTGTAGCCCCTATGGAAGAAGTAGGAAGGTTCGTGGCCCCTACCAAAGACCCTAGGAATAAAACAATTCCCAGTAGTTACAGTAATTTAAATTAATAAAAAAAATGTTAGAAGTTACGTGAATAATTAAAAATAAAATCAGAAGTTACGTTATTAGAAAAAGGTAAAACTTGGAAAGAAACAATTTACTGGAACTAAAGCGCCGAAATTTAATTAGTTCTTTATCAATTAAGTAATTTAATATTAAAAGAGAAAGTCATTGGCTTGAACAGAATCGAAAAATTTAGATAAGTAGAAAAATATTTAAAAAAATAAGAAGCTACGTCAATATAAAAAACCACTAATAAAAGAGAAAGTAATTATTTGCAAAATTTAAACGCGCTTAAGATACGATTAAAAGGTTACATTAATAATAAAGTTAATATTTGGATAAATAATTTACTGAAACTAATCCGCAAAATTTAAGAATATTAGATAAAAGGCTAATAATAAATGAGAAAGCCAGTGGCCTGAAATCAACCGCAGAATTTTAGTTAAGTTACAAAAAAACAAAGTGTGAAGTTACTTTAATAAAACTATCAATAAAATAAGTAATCGCTGAAAACCAGATTGCAAAATTTAAACAAACTCAAGGTAAGATTTAAAACAGTTACGTTACTAAACAAAAGAAAATATTACGCAAGGGCATTGATATCTAAGTAAAATTGTACAGTTCCTTGATACTTTAATGATGAACGTTAATATTTACAAAAAAACTCCAGGATCACTAACTAATGCGGCATTATGTTATCTTACATTAACAATAAAAATAATAGAAGTACAACAAAAGCAAAATAATTGATAACTAAATTATGAGTTCATGAAGATTACAAGTATAAACAAAGAATAAGGCTTAAGCGTAGCCTGTAAAATAACTAAAAGGTGAAGCCCCATTTAGCTTGACTTAAGATTTAAGCGTTCAAGTAAGATTCAAACTAAAAAAAACACTATTCGTATAAATAAAGCGAATCAATGTAAGATAACATAAGAATAATAATTGACTTTAGAAAAATTTCGGTCATTGAAATAAAGAGGAAAATACCCCTTATAGTGAGAAGCCGTTTCAATATAAATACTTGATCAAAAATATACCGCTTCTGTACACAAAGCTTAAATTAAACGCAAATATATCGCTACTATCAAAGCAACTACCTAACTACGTTTAAAAAAAAGAAAAAAGGCAAATTTAACTAATTATAAAGCAACCATCTAACTACTTCAAGTTTCCCATAGCAACTAGCGCTATATATCAAATGAATAATAAATATATACTAGGCGACTACGTAGCTACCTTAGGTTCTACCAAGCAAACCGTCCGATATGAAACAGAAGAGTAAAACGTGCACGAGCTTAATAAGTTCATATATATATTCCCCAAAATAATAGTCAAATGACAAATTGAAAATAAAATAATAGGTTCACTAACCTCTCTGGAGGCATAAAAACATTATTGAACCAATCGTTACAGACCGAAAGCAAAAGAAATCTAAATTTTCCAACTTCCTAGAAATAAAACCCGTGAAACCTCAAGCCCGTACACGTCTTAGCTTATATAAAAAAAACAGGAAAATAAAGGATTTGGTGGTATTCTTGACAGACTGGCGACCGAACCATAATAATAAGAAACAAATTCATATTTTTTAAAAAAAACACCGACTATAAAGCTTAGTTTTCAACTTGGCGTTTACGATAACCAACCATACTGACACAGTACCAGTACCACCAACTCCTTTATATCTATATAAATTACGGTTTGAAACTTAACGCTACAGATAGCAACCCACTGCAAATGATTTGCGACAGCATAAAGCCGATAAAAAAACTTGATAAAAACAATCTACATTCTACGCGGGTGACCGACTATTTTAAATCCAAGCTTAGCTGTTCCCGCTGGCCCATAAGCTGGTATAAAGATGCCCTAAACATAGCTTACAGATTGTATGAAATTTACTTCACACTATTCAAGCTTCAAAAATATAGTCCCGCGTTCAAAAGGATGCAAATTAGATAATGTAATACTAATAATAAAGCAGTTGAGCGGCTTGGTTATTATAGTAATACTTTAGTCAGCTATTATAATTCAAAATAAGATGTAGCACACACTGAGCAGCCGGGAAAAAAACTAGTCTGAGAGAATAAGACTGTGAAGCAGAATTTTCGATTACTATTATCCGCTAAAATTTAAATTATAATGCATGGGCGTAAACAAATAAACGATTATTAAGTATTAGAGAAACACGGGGCAAAAAAACTTCAAGGTTTAACTTACCCCTTCAACAAGGAGGATTCGATATTCCAAAACTCCTGAGACAGGAACACCAAAAGGGGCAGCTATCAATGGCTTGGGCCAGGATCATTCATGCCGTTGTCGATGGCTTAACAAAGTAAAAGAAAGAACACCCTTAGACTTGACAAAAATTTCACCAGGCACGTGGTATCACGAGGCAGACTCGCAAAAAAACTCATCTATATAAAAAAAGGTAGCTCACCTGATATGATGGTAACGAACGAAGTTTGCAGATAAAATCTTGCCCAGCAGACAATAATTCAGCAGATGAATTTTAATCGCAGTCCCGGAACTTAATCCATAAACTTGAGCCTTCAAAATGGCTGAAACCGACACCGCAAATCTGCAATCTTCGACGAAGACCAAAATGGAAATGCCAGACGTTCTTCCTTCTCTGCCACCGAACCAAAAGGTCTACATCTGCGCAAGCCCAAAAGGCTGCATAGAACATCCAATGACCCGGGGGAAGAAAAGGCGGCGACCTTGAGTGGAAACTCATGAAATAGAGTCTCAAGATGGCGCCACGGCACACCGACAAGAATTACTAAATTTCTACCAATTCTAAGCATGGACTAGAAGCTGCTCCCTCAAATGACCCCGAATGCGGAATTACACAAGTCTTCAACCCCATACTGAGAAACAAACGCGAAAACCCCAGAACTCAGAACTTCAATCGTCGTCACGCTATCAAACAAATACACTACAATAGCACAGCGGCCCCCAGCGTGAAACAATAAAGTCACGGAAATACAGAAAGTTATACCTACGCCGGTGGCCTGAACAAAATAGCAACGAAAGCCTGCCAAACCCACGCGAAAATGCTTAACGATACAGTACAAATTTTACCCCTCCGGTTTGGCAGCACTGCAAGACTCTGACAGTGTCAACCTGTCAGTTCAACCAAAAATTCTAACCACAATGACTATTTTTTAAAGAAATCAAAACAAAATCTGAAAGAAACGTATGCCGTTTAAACAATCCAGAACGCCCAAGAACAAGGCAGAGACTAGGACAGTACAGGCGATGTGATCCATAACCCACAGATCAAGGGTGTCCCAATGTTGTCAGAGAATGTAACCAGCTGATTTCTAAAAGGTAGGTTTGTCTTCAAAATTTACTATTTAAACATGTTAGCTTATTAGACTAAGGGCAACTTGTCTATACACACAGGATAAACTTTAAGCAAGGCGAAAATTCAGGGCCTAAACAACAGAGAAAGATATTAAAGCAGACTGCAAGCTTCAAGGAAGGACAGCTGATATCAAGCGGATTTGGACAAGACAAAAGGGCAATCAAGATGGACAGGGACTAACCTGGAACACAGGGCAATGCCAGCCCACCCAGTGTGAGAGTGAAGGTTCAGCCTCTTAATCAAGGTAAATTATTAAGTAAAACTGAACAGGTAATCGCGAATAAAATTAATTAGTAAACACATACCCCGACCATGTGGCAAAAATGGTCTGTCACAACTCCCCCTCTCCTACGAAAGGAGGGAAATTTTCCAACGAAAATTAACCGACGATAGGGATCAGAGGATCTCTGTAGATACAAGAAAATTGACAAAAGAAAAGAAATTACCTGCTCTATGCTGGCGCCAATAAAGAAAAACATAAGTAACGATATGTAGGAACCCAAGGTAGTACCATATAACTAATACTAACTAACAAGACTGATAACTCAATCTTAAAATAACTAAATACTCAAAGCAATCCTTGGTTCCTTTGCCATTAGTCACCCAGCGACCTCCTCCAGGAAGATTCAGTGTGGAACGTAAACCCTAGGTTGGTAAGGGAGCTAGCATTGCGTAACACCCAAAAAAAAATTATTGTGGGGAACCTCGTTTACTAGCCTCACACTGTAGAATCGTCCCGAATTAAATCACCAAGGGACATGCGTCAAAGCAACCAAAGGGTGGACAACCAAAAAGGAAAAGATAAATATAATACCACATAAGTAAAATGAGAAGAAAAGGGGGATAGCCCAGATGATCCACCATACAAAAGGGAGTGGATTGTAGCACCCACCAAGCTAAAAGATGCACCAAACGGGAAGCACATCGGTCCCTGTATACAACAAAAAAAAATAATCAGGGTGTTCTGAGCGGTGGCACTGCCACCGGCCTGTCGCAACCTAATAGGCCGACTTGAGCTCAGGCCGAACAAAGTAGCTTGGTCCTCCCCTGGCCCGCCGAACAAGTTCGATGGGCAAACTGTTACCCCAGGGGTCAGACTTCCGCCCCCCCTGAACAGCCCTTCCAGTCGGTCTGCTCTCCGAAGGATCCATGATCTAACAAAGAGCGTCGAAGCGACATCCGGTAGCACCCAACACCGTGCAGCCTGTAAAACGAGATAGGGACAAATGTCTAAATCCATAAAGCCAAAATAAGGTAAAGACGCAATCGGGAGAGTTTTATCCTGTCTAAATGGAGAATAGACAAAATATATCAGTAAGGATCTAGGCGCAAAACCAGTAAAACTGAAATGGCCGGAGACTAACATATAGTCCTACCAAAACCTAGACCTAAGACAAATCCAAATAATAGAGGAAAAAGAACCAAAGGTATCAAAGCAAATTAAAGCCTATCAAAGGCCAATCACGGTAAGGTGAGTAAATCAAAATAAAGGTAAGTAAATCAAAATACAAGGTAATCGAAATAAACCAAAGTAAATGTAATCGAAATACGCAAAGGTAAGCCAATAAACGCAAAGGAAAGTAAATTAACGCAAAGGCAAGCAAATTATCACAAAGGTAAGAAAATTATCGCAAAGGTAAGCACATTATCGCAACGGAAAGAAATTATCGCAAAGGTAAGTAAATTATCGCAACGACAAGTAAATTAACGCAAATATATATAAAAAAAGGTAATCAACCAAAAGTAAATGAAGCAAGTAAATCAAACTAAAGGTTCGCAAATCGAGATAAAGGAAATTGGGTTACTTGCCAACAACTAGCAGTGAATCCCACCATAAGTGGTATTCTCAACTTCACAAAATCAGCGAAAGGAGAGAAAGAAAATTGTGTTTCTACTCTAAATCCCAAAGGAAAGACAAAGTCGTACTCGAGCAAAAACACCTACTAGTTCAAATAACCGAAATTTCCAGACACAAGTAGGGAATAATAATAAAATCTAGTCAAGGTAGAGAAAATTAAGCCAAATCAAAGTAAAAGGTCACATCAAGGTAAATACGTGAAATCAAGGTAATAAAAAAAAGGTCCAATCAAGATAATAAATAAAGACTTTTGGCCCTAGTCTATAGTAAAAAAAAACCTAATAGTGAATGCAGATAAAATAAAAAACGATAAAGAAAATTAGGTCTAAAATTAATTAATCACCGCCTTCTAACCAAGTAATCAAACTTAAATTACCATGTGACACACCGACCCCCATCTCGTCTCGCGCCGAGATGGGTATCTGCGTGAGACCGATAAACGCAAAAAGGTAAGCTACAGTAAATGACCATAAACGTTACTATACGTTACTATACTATAAACCAAGTGACGATAAGGTAAAGATAATCAGGTAATGACAGATAAAAGATAACGAGTCGTAAGGCGGCGATGGCAAGTGAAAGTAGTAAGGCAGCTGAGGGCTTACCTACTACAAACAATAGAAGCAAGGCAGCTGAAGGCTTACCTTGCACCGGCTTTCAGGGGAATCCTACCCCACCTAGTTAACCCAGTGCAGCGCTATTCTAAGTGACAGTGTCCAAATCCATCAAGTCTCGCGCCCTGATGGACCCAAACACCATCACGCCCACACTGCAGAGCATACACGGCACTCAGGGGACTCCTACCCCAACTAGTTTACCCAGTGCAGCACTATTCTAAGCGATAGTGTCCAAATCCATCAAGGTTCGCACCCATAGGGATTCAGACACCATCACGCCCATACTGCAGGGCATGAAAATTGCTCCCGACTGAGCAAGGAAAGTAAAAAAAAACAAGAATTTAAACTGGGCCAAAAGTCAAAATTAACGCAACGATAAAAGAAAACTCACTAAAGCCATTATTACCGAAAGAAGAAGGGGAAAAAAATTAAATGTAATTAACCAAATTGAAGCTATGGACTCGAAAGTTAATAAATTCAGAAATCAATAGATTGATAAGTAAATTGAAGCAAAATGACAAGTAAAACGTAATATTAAATTAATGACAGTAAAATTAACGGAATGTAATAAAGTAAATAATGACTTTGAGTTGCCTAACAATTTATTCACTCCTACGGACCATCACACGCAGTTTCGGCATATACCGGTTTAGGGTCTTGTACATGCCAAATGCCCTTACTAACACCGTATTCGTCTTCAAGCTCATAAGTACACGTGCCGGTCTTTTCTACGATCTTAAACGGACCTACAAATTCCGGAGCCAACTTTGCGCTATAATATTTCGCCGCATCGGATATACTTTTATTCTTACGCCAGACTTCTTGACCAGGAACAAAGCTTACTGGGCGTCGGCGCAAATTATAGTTATGTCGATTTTTAACACGAGAAGCTTCGATTTTAGTGTGGACTTTTCTAAATAATTGTTTGAAAGCTTCTATTCGTTCTCGAATGTAATTTTGACGCTCAGTTTCTACTTGAGGAACACCCTCAGCATAGTCCGAACCGAATAGCTTGTGTTCCCTGCCAAAATTAACGCAGTATGGGGTGAGGCCCGTAGTTTCGTGTCGCGAAGTGCGAATGGCGCAACCGATAGCAGTTAAATTATCTTCCCAAGTTCGATGGTTATTTTGTTGAACGTAAGAGCGCAACATCGTTTTAATAACTCTATTAACGCGTTCAGTATGATCTGCTCTAGGATAGTAATTAGCAGTGTAAAATATTCTAACCTTATATTTATCGCAAAGGGCTTGAAATTCTTTGGATTTCATTTGAGTTCCGTTGTCGCACGTTAAGAATTGAGGAGCTCCGTAAACTAAGAAGATGCCGTCTTCGACACACTTTACCAGCGATTTTGCTGTTGCCGATCGACACGGGAATAACACGACGTACTTGCTAAAATAATCGGTGACCACCAAAATATGAGTGTTACCTTGTTTAGAACGAGGTAAAGGACCTATGTAGTCTAGGCTGATGGCTTGCCGAGGCTCTTTTGTGTCTGGGCGGTTACCCATTAGACCAGCGGGACGGTTCTGCTCTACTTTGTTCTGAGCACAAGTTCTACAAGCACGGACATAACCAGCGACGTCGGATCTCATTTTCGGCCAATAATATCTATCGGCGACCTTCCAAAAGGTTTTGAAAACACCCACGTGCCCTGCTGCTGGATTATCATGGCATCGAAGAAATATCTCTTTTCGTTTATCCTTTGGTACTACTATTTTCCAGTAAGTGGAATGATCTGGAAAACTCGGATTGTTCGTGTTGACATATTTAAAGAGATTGCCATTCTCGACTCGCCAGCAGGGATATTTATCTGGACGTTCTTCTAGCTTCTGTATCATGCCTTTGTACCATTTGTTTGAGGTGTCAGAAAATGATTGCGACGGTGGTTCGTCAACAGCTGCGATAGAATCAGAAGTCACTGGCACTGACCTGGAAAGAAAATCTGGCACGACATGATCCCGGCCTTTACGATGGATCAGTTCAAGGTCGTAAGGTTGCAAACGAAGAGCCCATCGAGCGAGACGTCCTTGTGGATCTTTTAGATTATGAAGCCATAACAAAGAATGGTGATCGGTTATGACTTTAAAGTGTACACCCTCCAGATAGTGACGAAGCTTTTCTACACTCCAAATTACGGCAAGGCACTCTTTTTCGGTGACGGTTAATTTCATCTCTTGTTTGGTGAGAGAACGTGAAAGATAGGAAATAACTTTTTCCCCGTGATCAAATTGCTGAGTCAGAACTGCTCCTAGGCCATAAAATGAGGCATCAGTCTGTAAGGTAAATGTGCGATTAAAATCTGGACATGTAAGCACGGGAGCTGTGATAAGAGCTTCTTTAATCAAGTTGAATGACTGATGGCACTCGGAAGTCCATTCCCATTTGATATTCTTCCTGGTAAGCCGAGTAATTGGGGCTATCATAGCTGAAAGTTCCGCACAAAACGCCGGTACCAAGAAGCGGTGCCAATAAAACGTCGAATTTCGGTGATATTTCGTAGAGGTGCTATATTCACAATGGCCTGCACTTTCTCAGGATCAGGTCTTAAACCTTGAGCGTCTACGATGTAGCCAAGGTATCGTAATTCAGGCTTACAAAAGTGACATTTCTCCTCGGAAACTATGAGTCCTGCATCTTTCAAACGGCCAAAACTAGGCCCAGAATTCTGAGGTGTTCAGGAAAGGTTCTGGAGATGATAATTATATCATCAATATACACCATGACGTGATTTTCCAAATCAACGCCCAATACACGGTCCACTATACGTTGCCAGGTGGCTGGCGCATTGGTCAAGCCGAAGGGCATGCGCAGAAAATGATAAAGATTCCTACCTGGAACAGTGAAAGCAGTTAATTCACGTGAGGACTCACTAAGAGGTACCTGCCTGAACGCTGATTTTATGTCGATGGAGCTAATGTAGCGGGCGTCTCTGAGGCGATCCAAAATGGCGGAGATATAAGGTATAGGATATGCGTCCTTCTTAGTTTTTGTATTAAGCTTTCTAAAATCTATGCAAAACCTATAGCTGTCATCTTTCTTGCGTACCAAACACACTGGACTGGACCAAGGACTTTTAGAAGGTTCAATCACGCCAAGTTTCAACATCTCGTCGATTTCCTCGTCCATCATCCTTTGCTTGTATGGAGAAACTGGGTAGTAACGCTGTTTAATTGGCCTAGTGCCGGGTTCAAGCTCAATGACGTGTTCGGCTACCTTGCAGCAGCCCAGACCAGTACCCATTTCCGATATTTTCTCCTTAACTAGTGCATTTAAACACGCTCGGTCGGTTTCAGATAAAGAGTTGCCATCTATAACGCTACAAATTTCCGTAGGTTGATCATCAGTGGAAAAATGCCAGACATCCTGCTTCAAGTCGGGGATCACTTCCATGGTTCTCCAAAAGTCGATTCCTAAAATCAGTTGGTGGGACAGTTCTGGAAGAACTAAAATATGGATCACCCGAGTTCTATTCAATAAAGTCATAGGAACCTGAAAATAGCCCAAACTAGAGCAAGTTTGGCCGTTCGCGACAGTACAATCAGTCTGTTGCCTAATAAGTTTTAATCCCAGGCTTTCCAAAATTCGGAAGCCGGGCTGACCTACAATGGTGCGTGACGCTCCAGAATCTAACAAACCTAAAATCTTATAACCTAAAACGGAAATTTCTAAATACGGGCGCTGGTCGCCATGCGCATGCGCTATGATAAAATCTAAAAGGTTTTTATTGGGAAAAGAACTGTTAGCGTGTCAATGATTTTTGTTGGAAAGGGAGCTATTGGTTGGCAAGAAGTTTTCATCGGGAAGAAAGCTGTTGGTCGATGAAAGATTTTCATTGGAAAGAAAGTGGTTGGTTGGCGAAAGGTTTTCATTAGACAGAGAATGGTTAGAGGATGAACTATTTCTGTGGAGAAGAGAATTGTTGGTGGGCAAAAGGTTATTGTGGGGAGGAAGGTTGTTGGTCGGTGAAGTAAAAGGGAGGGGAGCAGTCCTACGACCTATCGACTCTCCCGAGAATCGTTTCCCGGAGAACATTTAGGGCAGTTTTTACTGGTCACATTTAGCGCACCACAGCGGTAACAATGAATTCTGCGCTGTTCAGTGCACTGACTATTTCGATGACCTGGTTTATTGCAGTTCCAGCACAAGAATGGTCCAGAGTTTCTGGGTGCTGTTGGACGTGGCTCTCTTGTTGACGGTCTATCGTCTCTAGAGGTTGATGGTTCTGGACGAGATTCTCTCACTACGTCTATCGGTAACTGTCCATCGTTCCTCGAACCTGATGCTTCAGACGCTATAAAAGCAAAGTCCGGTTCCACAAAGTTATGCCTTTTTCGAGAAGGCGGAACATAGGTTTCGGCACGATATTTCTTTGCCTCCAGTTTGAGACATTCTTCTTCTAGTTCTTCCAACTTGCTAACTACCGGAAGTTGGGTAGTGTAAAAAGGAGATAAATTCCGTGTAATGATATCCAGTTGAACGTCGTCTGAGAGGGAGCCATGTCGTCTAAATAGCGCGCTCATGCTCGAGAGGTAATCGACTATACTTTCACTCGAATCTTGAGTCCTGTCCAGAATTTCCTTAAATAGCCGATGACAATAGTCTGGCGGCTCGAAATGTTTGCACAGAAGGTCAGACAAACTAGACCAGTCCGAAAATCGATGGCGATTTGCGCGAAACCAATTTAGCGCTCTACCAGTAAATAGGTCGATGGCAGATTCAAATAACTCGCGTTCTGAAATACCACGAGCTTCGCGTAGTTCCGATACTCGCTCCAAGAAATTATGCACCGTCATCTGTTTAGCTTCGCCGGTAAATCTAATTCCCCATTTTTCGACACGCTGCACCTTGCTACATGAAGGATGGCTAGCGGAGGTGGCAGCAGCTGTTACATTGTGACTAACCACGGTTGGAGTGGCTTTGGGCGACGAGCGCGTGTGACGCGGTCGACTGTTGGACGCATTGCTAACTCCAGACGAATCCGAATCCGAATCGTTGAGATGAGTTTGATCAAGTAAGGCACTTAAATTCGGATCTTGTTTTAGGAGATCATCCAAACTGTCTAATTTGCTCAAAGTTTGAAGTAGCAAATTAAACCGAGTTTGCGATTCCTCGGCACTGAGGTTCTCAACCGGAATTCGATCAACACGAGTGAATAAATTGACAAGTTGCGACTGCAAACGCACGAACTTCGCTCTGGCTGAGTCACCAGAAATATTCTTGATCGCGTTTTCGATATCGTGTAAAGTCTTGGTTATGTAGTCACATTCGTCGTCAAAAACAAAGTTATAGGCTGGACGAGTAAAAATTTTGCCTTTTCTTTCCATTTTTAAAATAGGACGTAACGATGATACAAGTTCTTTTGCGGTATTAGCATTGCTAGCCGGAATTCCACGAATCGTGAGCTCGTAAATAAGCATTTCTTTCCGAAGGCAATGAACTTGCATATTATAATCCATTTTGGAGCGGATAAAAACAACAGCAACTCAAAAGTCAATAAAAAAAAAATCAAATCTAGGTATAATCGCGTAAATCGAATAAATTTACCAAAACTACACCAATGGTGTAGTCAAATACAGCAAATAAAGGTAATTAAATCAGCAAAAATAGCACGAAATAATAAAAAGGTAATCAAGCAATCGTAATACAGTACGCAAAGATAAAGTCACGTAAATAAATTAAATAAAATCGGTAATAAACCACAAATTCAAAGACAATCAAAGTTACGTAAACAAGTCAATTAAAATCGGTAATAAATCGCCAAATCAAAGCAAATCAAAGTTACGTAATAAGTAAAATAAAATCGGTAATAAATCGCCAAAATCAAATGCAGTAATACAGGGCTAGTACAGTTAGAGTTAAAATTGATGGAAATTTTCAAAGTTCCATCCAGCTCACTAGACGCACAAGAGTAAAATTAGGAAAAAAAGCGGTAATTTTTTAAAATAGGCCCCACGTTGGGCGCCAAAAATTTGCGACGCACTTTGTTCAATAAAAAGTGTTTGATTAAAAACCGTCAAAGATACTATGATGAGTATCATTGACCAAGTACTTACCGCTTAACTTGAAAACATTAAAATAACTCTTAAAGGTACTCTAGAGAAAAACACAGGAACAACAGGGTGTTCTGAGGGAAGCAGGTGTAGTAGAGCGCGTTGCAAATTAGCCCTCAGCTCAGTTAGGCTGGGTAGGTTCTATTGGACGCCACCAGTTTTCACACCGACGCAAACTGGAACTCGCCTAGTTGGTCTAGGGACCTGCTTCTCACACAACAATCCCGCTATTCATAATGAAAATTAAAAAAAACACAGGGCGTAGTGAGCTGGATAAAAGAAAAACGGAATACATTTACCACTGTACATATATTTACAGATAAAAAAAGGTGTTACAGGTGTTTACACAAATGAATTGGAAATTTTGTCCCCGCAAAATAGTGTTTATACACAAAATCAAAAAAATTGGGCGATTTTGCCCCGCAAATTAAGTAAAATCACTTAAATCTTCGTGAGGAAGACTATCCTCATGTACAAGAAATCCTGGGGTGACCCCTTAGCACCCACTGACGGTAGAAGTAGGGATGGTTCGTATCCTCTACCCAAAACAATTAAGAGGGACGCTTTGTAGCCCCTATGGAAGAAGTAGGGAAGTTCGTGGCCCCTACCAAAGACCCTAGGAATAAAACAATTCCCAATAGTTACAGTAATTTAAATAAATAAAAAAAAAATGTTAGAAGTTACGTGAATAATTAAAAATAAAATCAGAAGTTACGTTATTAGAAAAAGGTAAAATTTGGAAAGAAACAATTTACTGGAACTAAAGCGCCGAAATTTAATTAGTTCTTTATCAATTAAGTAATTTAATATTAAAAGAGAAAGTCATTGGCTTGAACAGAATCGAAAAATTTAGATAAGTAGAAAAATATTTAAAAAAATAAGAAGCTACGTCAATATAAAAAACCACTAATAAAAGAGAGAGTAATTATTTGCAAAATTTAAACGCGCTTAAGATACGATTAAAAGGTTACATTAATAATAAAGTTAATATTTGGATAAATAATTTACTGAAACTAATCCGCAAAATTTAAGAATATTAGATAAAAGGCTAATAATAAATGAGAAAGCCAGTGGCCTGAAATCAACCGCAGAATTTTAGTTAAGTTACAAAAAACAAAGTGTGAAGTTACTTTAAAAAAAACTATCAATAAAATAAGTAATCGCTGAAAACCAGATTGCAAAGTTTAAACAAACTCAAGGTAAGATTTAAAACAGTTACGTTACTAAACAAAAGAAAATATTACGCAAGGGCATTGATAACTAAGTAAAATTGTACAGTTCCTTGATACTTTAATGATGAACGTTAATATTTACAAAAAAACTCCAGGATCACTAACTAATGCGGCATTATGTTATCTTACATTAACAATAAAAATAATAGAAGTACAACAAAAGCAAAATAATTGATAACTAAATTATGAGTTCATGAAGATTACAAGTATAAACAAAGAATAAGGCTTAAGCGTAGCCTGTAAAATAACTAAAAGGTGAAGCCCCATTTAGCTTGACTTAAGATTTAAGCGTTCAAGTAAGATTCAAAGTAAAAAAAAACTTAAGCGAAGCCAAAAAAAAGTAAAATAATTAAAACCTCAATCCCCTATAGTAGCGTGACTCAAAAGCTAAGCGTTAACACTACTCGTATAAATAAAGCGAATCAATGTAAGATAACATAAGAATAATAATCGACTTTAGAAAAATTTCGGTCATTGAAATAAAGAGGAAAATACCCCTTATAGTGAGAAGCCGTTTCAATATAAATACTTGATCAAAAATATACCGCTTCTGTACATAAAGCTTAAATTAAACGCAAATATATCGCTACTATCAAAGCAACTACCTAACTACGTTTAAAAAAAAGAAAAAAGGCAAATTTAACTAATTATAAAGCAACTATCTAACTACTTCAAGTTTCCCAGAGCAACTAGCGCTATATATCAAATGAATAATAAATATATACTAAGCGACTACGTAGCTACCTTAGGTTCTACCAAGCAAACCGTCCGAGATGGAACAGAAGAGTAAAACGTGCACGAGCTTAATAAGTTCATATATATATTCCCCAAAATAATAGTCAAATGACAAATTGAAAATAAAATAATAGGTTCACTAACCTCTCTGAAGGCATAAAAACATTATTGAACCAATCGTTACAGACTGAAAGCAAAAGACATCTAAATTTTCCAACTTCCTAGAAATAAAACCCGTGAAACCTCAAGCCCGTACACGTCTTAGCTTATATATAAAAAAAACAGGAAAAAAAAAGGATTTGGTGGTATTCTTGACAGACTGGCGACCGAACCATAATAATAAGAAACAAATTCATATTTAAAAAAAAAAAAACACCGACTATAAAGCTTAGTTTTCAACTTGGCGTTTACGATAACCAACCATACTGACACAGTACCAGTACCACCAACTCCTTTATATCTATATAAATTACGGTTTGAAACTTAACGCTACAGATAGCAACCCACTGCAAATGATTTGCGACAGCATAAAGCCGATAAAAAAACTTGATAAAAACAATCTACATTCTACGCGGGTGACCGACTATTTTAAATCCAAGCTTAGCTGTTCCCGCTGGCCCATAAGCTGGTATAAAGAGGCCCTAAACATAGCTTACAGATTTTATGAAATTTACTTCACACTATTCAAGCTTCAAAAATACAGTCCCGCGTTCAAAAGAATGCAAATTAGATAATGTAATACTAATAATAAAGCAGTTGATCGGCTTGGTTATTATAGTAATACTTTAGTCAGCTATTATAATTCAAAATAAGATGTAGCACACACTGAGCAGCCGGGAAAAAAACTAGTCTGAGAGAATAAGACTGTGAAGCAGAATTTTCTATTACTATTATCCGCTAAAATTTAAATTATAATGCATGGGCGTAAACAAATAAACGATTATTAAGTATTAGAGAAACACGGGGCAAAAAAACTTCAAGGTTTAACTTACCCCTTCAACAAGGAGGATTCGATATTCCAAAACTCCTGAGACAGGAACACCAAAAGGGGCAGCTATCAATGGCTTGGGCCAGGATCATTCATGCCGTTGTCGATGGCTTAACAAAGTAAAAGAAAGAACACCCTTAGACTTGACAAAAATTTCACCAGGCACGTGGTATCACGAGGCAGACTCGCAAAAAAAACTCATCTATATATAAAAAAGGTAGCTCACCTGATATGATGGTAACGAACGAAGTTTGCAGATAAAATCTTGCCCAGCAGACAATAATTCAGCAGATGAATTTTAATCGCAGTCCCGGAACTTAATCCATAAACTTGAGCCTTCAAAATGGCTGAAACCGACACCGCAAATCTGCAATCTTCGACGAAGACCAAGGTGGAAATGCCAGACGTTCTTCCTTCTCTGCCACCGAACCAAAAGGTCTACATCTGCGCAAGCCCAAAAGGCTGCATAGAACATCCAATGACCCGGAGAAGAAAAGGCGGCGACCTTGAGTGGAAACTCATGAAATAGAGTCTCAAGATGGCGCCACGGCACACCGACAAGAATTACTAAATTTCTACCAATTCTAAGCATGGACTAGAAGCTGCTCCCTCAAATGACCCCGAATGCGGAATTACACAAGTCTTCAACCCCATACTGAGAAACAAACGCGAAAACCCCAGAACTCAGAACTTCAATCGTCGTCACGCTATCAAACAAATACACTACAATAGCACAGCGGCCCCCAGCGTGAAACAATAAAGTCACGGAAATACAGAAAGTTATACCTACGCCGGTGGCCTGAACAAAATAGCAACGAAAGCCTGCCAAACCCACGCGAAAATGCTTAACGATACAGTACAAATTTTACCCCTCCGGTTTGGCAGCACTGCAAGACTCTGACAGTGTCAACCTGTCAGTTCAACCAAAAATTCTAACCACAATGACTATTTTTTAAAGAAATCAAAACAAAATCTGAAAGAAACGTATGCCGTTTAAACAATCCAGAACGCCCAAGAACAAGGCAGAGACTAGGACAGTACAGGCGATGTGATCCATAACCCACAGATCAAGGGTGTCCCAATGTTGTCAGAGAATGTAACCAGCTGATTTCTAAAAGATAGATTGGTCTTCAAAATTTACTATTTAAACATGTTAGCTTATTAGACTAAGGGCAACTTGTCTATACACACAGGATGAACTTTAAGCAAGGCGAAAATTCAGGGCCTAAACAACAGAGAAAGATATTAAAGCAGACTGCAAGCTTCAAGGAAGGACAGCTGATATCAAGCGGATTTGGACAAGACAAAAGAGCAATCAAGATGGACAGGGACTAACCTGGAACACAGGGCAATGCCAGCCCACCCAGTGTGAGAGTGAAGGTTCAGCCTCTTAATCAAGGTAAATTATTAAGTAAAACTGAACAGGTAATCGCGAATAAAATTAATTAGTAAACACATACCCAGACCATGTGGCAAAAATGGTCTGTCACAATGTATAAGTACATATGTCCAATTCGTTCGTATTCGTACTTGCTACTATAGAAACAATATACAGACTATTTTCTTGGAAAATATAGGGGTACTAATATTACTACTAATATAATCAGACATTTATCTGTTAAAAATAAGCATCCAGTCTATCCCATTTTCGGACTGAATTTAAAATAAAAGTTTCGTCCAAAAATGATTAATAACTGCATATGTAGATATTTTCTATTTTCTTTTGACATAAAGCCACCAATATTACTGGAAGTAATTAGGTATTTATATGCTAGAAATATGCGAATAACTCGTCTCTTTTAAGCTCGAAAATTAATATAGAAGTTTTACACAAAGGAACTTTATTATCCACACTCAGTACAGACTATTTTCTTTAGCCCTAATGAAGGCTATTAGCAAGATTTTTTTGTAGATTTGTAAGGTTCAGTTGCAATTCAAACAGTAAAAATATTAATTAACATACATCACCTGTTGAGGATGGCGTCATAAAACATGTTTGTGTGTGTGTGTGTGTGTGTGTGTGTAAATTTTATCAGCTGTTACCTATCATCCTCGATATGACACCTGTCACTTGTCAAACGTTAAATAAATATTAGTTGTTTCAAACAGAGGTCTCAAGGTCCTATTAATGTCCTATTAACGTTGAGTCTTAGGCTAATCAGAGGTTAAAACTATATCCTTTAACGAGCATGTGGTTGTTTAGTTCTAATTCTCATAGTAACAGCATACACGCAAACAATATAAAATATCTCTTGAAAACACCAACTGTCAAGTTTGATGTTCTGTGTTTAAGTTGGTGTCTTATTTCCTTAGTTGGAATAATTAAAACAAATAAACAGTATACTATTTAATAACAGTATAATATTCAATAGTAAGTTTATACAATTCATAAATATGCTTTGCAAATAGGTGTATTAGCTTCTCGGTCGTCACGTTTTTCATCAGTCATTGCTGCTAGTTTTAATTTAATTTTACGGCGTGCCATCTTATCGCTATGACGAATGCAGTACTTAAGTACTAATGTTGTTATTAACAGAGGTTTATGTCTTTCTTTTGTACACAATAGCAATAAGACAAACGTCACACATACGTAACAGAAACGTCACACCGACGTCAGACAACACAAAGACAGACGCCACAAGGAAAGCTCGAATTCTTTAAGGACAGTAAATGTTCTGTTTATAGCCTGAGGTAGAGAAAAACAACATATGTACAAAAAAAAATTATCAGAAAACACAAATAAAAAGCAGTTTGCATCGAGGTATAATAATAATAATAATTTATAAATTCTTGGTTATTTATTTGTGTAATATGTAACTACAGATGTATATGGAAAGAAATATATGTATTGTACAAAGAAAAAAAACAGTTGGATAGTTGTTTTTGCAAGAAAAGAAGTGTTATGTTTTAAAATTATTTTTATTTCTTCAAATTAATGTACAATAAATATTAATCCTCGCTTCCACTGCTGTTATCATTTTCTATGTCCGTATTTTCAGAAAGTGTTAAAATTTATTAAATTTTTTCAAGTTTAAACATTTTTATAGTCGGTTGAAATTTCTAGCAAAAAGCGCATAGGTCCAAGCAGACTATGGACTTATGCGGTGGACACTAACTTGATTTTATTAATTTTTGGACTTATGCGGTTTTTGTAAAACACGCCTCAATTATTCAACAAACGAAACCTTATATAGCTGAATAGATCATAAATAACATTTGTTTTATGTTCTGACAGCCCACGAAGACCGAAGTCTAAGTACTATGTACAGTGGGTGTACTGGGGAAATTCGACTCACACATTCAGAGCTGGAAACATCCGTACGGACTTCACCAGCCCGTTAAGAGGATGTCTGGGGTGGTACTACCTTGGTCGAGGAAGAAATCCTCTACCACCTTCCAATGACAATCACAAAATATTCATGGTCGAAGCGGGATTCGAACCCGCGCCTCTCTGTTGCAAAGCTGGCGCCGTATCAACTCGGCCACCGGAGACCCAACAAATGAAACCTTATATAGCTGAATAGAGCATAAATAATTTGGATGTAACGTTGAAAAAGCTAGAAAATTGTCTAGAAGGGACTGCTCTAATAATTATATATAATTTATAAAAACTCTAATTTAAGTCATTCCTGAGTTAAAATCATAACAATTACTAAAAGTGAGCAGTCACGCTTGTTCGCAGTATATGAATCATGCGTCTGTCATAATATAGAAATAATACGTAAAAAAAGTTTCGTTATATCGCCTCGAAATACGAAAGTATAAAGACGAAAATGTTTCAAAGGGCAATTTATGTAAAATGGTTAGGTTTTCATAAATAAGATTGCAAGAAAAATTGATACAATTACTTTGTAACTCGTGATGAAACGCATCTATTTTATTAACTTTTTTGACCCAGAAGGGGAAAAGGTTTAGTTAGAATACCTAAAAATTATAGTACATTCTACATTTGTTTTTTTAGATTTTACCCTACGGGAAAAACTGATTTTTGGTCTAGGACGAGTTGAGTCTCATGCTGTACCTAATGAATTCGCAGGTTTTCGAAATCAGTTTAACTCCTGGCCCAACGATTTAAATAATTTATAAGAAAATTTCTATTGTTCGGTAACCTTACAAGATATAAAAATGAATTCATATAAAAGAATAAGTAATTGTTTTACTTTAAAGCACAATAAACTTAGAGCTACCACTAAATCGGCATACTACACTTTACCTCCTATATATCATCAGGAATCTTTGGTGCCGCCTTGAATGAGTGCAAGGAGGAACATTTTACAACTATATGAAGATCTCATTTCTTCAAGGTCTCATTTGCAAATGAATAAAAATTAAAAATACATTTTAATATTTAAGTGACGCGCAGTTTAATCTGCGACCAAAATTTTACTTTTCCTTACTATTTATCAATAAAAATATTTTGGAATATTTTTGTTTTTTTTGCGATTGTATTGGTTTTTTCTAATGTACTGACTATTCTATTAATTAATTAATGGTAAAGGTATGTACAAACTATACTTTTATAAAAATATATTAGGAAAAATGTGAAATATTTATTGCAAATTAATTGTACAGAGTTAATACTACTGATCGAAAGGGAGCAGCTTTCCTTTTACGGCATTTTATGGACTTTCTATTAACTGCATTGAGTTAGCAGCATTGAGAAGCTGCTAACTCCGTTACATTTTGACACATTTTTAAACGAAGATCTACTATCTAGAAAATTTGCCAGATAAAATTAAAATAATATAAAAATTGACGTTTTTTTGTGTGGTTATTGCTTATCAATAATATAATACAAATTTCCATTTATAACAAGTATGATAATTTATCTAGGCGGTTTCAATGCTCTCCTGTAAAATTGATTTAAATCTAGTTAGCAGGTTAACACTTTTCACCGGCGATTTTGATTTAATATAATTTAAAAAAGCCTTATTTATTATACTTCCTAACATACTAAAAACACTTAAGGTGGTTGGGCATGCAAATGACAAGGCCGCATCACATATGACCTTTAGCGATATCAAAAGATCTTATATTTGCTATACCGTATCATAAATTTTAATAACCTGGTGATCATTCCCTCAGAAAGAATCCATTTATTAAATAGACAGATTTGTCGCTTCGTGATCAATACATTTTAATATCACACGGTTACCTCTGCTTGATATAGAGGTAAAATCTAAAAATTAACTAAAAAGGCTAAAAGCAGGACCAGGTTATTAAAAAGTAAAAATTAAAGGGGGGGCATTGCGCGTTTTCAGGGAATAAAGGAATAGCTTATATCTGGAAGAATAAATATTTTGGCAACGAATAAATAGAATTACCTATCACTTGTAAAAAATTACCAACTTTACTATTTTTCTGATAAAGTCTAAACTATTATAAATTCAAAATTGAAAAGGGTAATTTTTTGGACTGTTGTACTTACATATTAGCTGTAAAGTAGTAAATAAAATAAACTTTTAAGATACTACACATATAATAACACACACACAATCTAAAACCCTAGTTCGAAGTCTTGCAACTAATAAGAATTTTTCTGTTGATTTAATTCCTTATAGAGGCCCCAAAACAATTAAATGTCAAAATTTTGAGGGGTTTATTACTTTTTAAAATAGTTACTTCAGAGAAATGACATTCTCATAAAGAAACGTCTTAAAAGGGCTAAAGAATTATTTCGAAGAAACAAATATTATTTTAGACATGACGTAATAAAATAAAATATTGATCAAACTACATCTCAGCCTGCTTTTTCTATGTGCTTAATAAAAATAGGATAATAAAATATCATATTTGAAAGGTATCCAGTAGTATCCACCGATTAATTTTTTAAAACTATTCTTTTATGTAAATAACAAGAAGTAATTTTCCAAGAACACAAAAGGCTTTTATGAGGATATTATGAATTTATTTATTTTCAGTTTCTTAGACAGAAAACAATAAAGGTACCCTGTGGTTTAACAATATTCTCCCCTTTAAAAGCAGTGTCTATTAAATAGAGGGAATTTTTAAAACTTTAATGCAGTGTAAAACAGTTAATCTGTAATAAAATCGATTTTGTAAGCTATCCAGCTGTTAATTTTAAAACAAGCATTTTTATGTACATATCAGAAATAAATTTCTCAAAATACAAAGATGATATTTACAATATGCTCACCACAATAACTTTTAAAGTATTTGATATGACTCATATATATTTTTCTAGACAGGTAGTTAAAGTTACCGTTTAAAAGGCGAAATAAAGAGTTTTTTATTTCTTTTTAGGTTTGATTTTAAACTGATCTTTTCGTATGTTATAAAGGACAATAAAAGGTACCCCTGGGGGTTTAACAGAATTTCGCTTTTACAAGCAGTTGTTATGAAAAGAGCGAACATTTAAACTTAAATGTAATCTAAGATAACAATAAAAACTACCCCACTGAGAATCACGTTAATATTTTAACTTGAATGCAGCCTAAAAAGGCAAAAGCATAATAAATCTGTTCGTTTTGTTCTTTTTTGTATATTAAGGATAATTTAAAAAAAAAATTCTCTGACAAGTATGAGAAAACAGGGTATTGACAGCTGAATAGAATTTTCATTAAAACGGTTGGGTTATTAAAATATATGAGTGGAGTATTTTCCCACGCCTTCGAGTATATAAGAAAAGGAGTTTTGAGTATCGATATCCACTCTGTAGTTTGTGGTTAAAACTGGTAATAAAAAGTTTAAGAACATTTATTTTCAAAATGAGCTTAGTGAACGGATCGTATTGTAGTTCCGAAATAGATGTTACGGATGTTTTTTAGTGATAAATATAACTCCAAATCTCCTACCTGGTGAGAATTTTCTGTTTTTTGCTACACACTTTGTTGAAGAAAAAGTGTTTAGTTATAAACTGTCAAAGATACTATGATGAGTATCATTGACCAAGTACTTACCGCTTAAAACTTGAAAAAGAACATTAAAATAATTTCGAAAGGTACTCTAGAGAAAAACAGAAACAACAGGGTGTTCTGAGCGAAGCAAGTTGTAGTAGAGCTCGTGCACATTAGTCCTTCGCTCAGTTAGTCGGATAGGTTCTATTGGACGCCACCAGTTTTTTACACCGACACAAACTGGATGTCGCCTTGGTGGTCTAGGACCCTGCTTCAACACACAACAAACCTGCTATTCATAATTAAAATCAAAACATAGGGCGCAGTGAGCTGAATAGAACAACGTAATTCATTTAACCCTATTTACATATATTTATACAGAAGAAGGTGTTTTACATTGTACACAGATAACAAAAAAAGGTTGGGCGATTTTTGCCCCCGCAAAATAAATACACTAAATACAAAAAAAACTTCCTGAGGAAGTCAGTCCTCAGTATCGCATAAATAGGGAGGCTCCTTAGCCCTCACCCAAGAAAAGGGTAGGATGACTTCTAGCCCCCACCGGAAAAAGAGATGGAATGGCTCTTAGCACCCACCGGAAAAAGAGATGGGATGGCTCTTAGCGCCCATCGGAAAAAGATAGGAAGGCTGCTTAGCGCCAGTAGGAAAAGCCCTAGGAAAAACAATTCCTAGTAGTAAGGGTAATTTAAATGTAATTAATAAAAAATATGAAGTTACGTTAATAAAAAGGTCATAAGTTACGTTAATAGAAAAACAATTAATAAAATTTTAAGAGAAACACTTAACTTGAACTAAAGCGCAAAATTTAAGAATATTAAATAAAAGGTTAATATTAACAGAGAAAGCCAGAGGCTTGATCGCAAAATTTAAGTAAGTTACAAAAATATAAAAATATGAACTTGGTTTAATATATCAAAAAGAGTCACTAATAAAACAGAAATTACTTATTAAAAACCCAATTGCAAAATTTAAGAAAACTTAAGATGAGATTAAGAAGTCAATTAATAAACAAAAGAAGTTATTACTTAAGGACATCGATAACTAAATTGTAAAGTTCATTGATACTTTAACAATAAACGTTAGTATTTACAAAAACTAAATGATCACTAACGACCAAGTTTAACTCTACATTATGTTACCTTACATTAATAATAAAAAAGGACAATAAAAGAAAAATAATTGGTTATTAAATCGGAGTTTATGTAAGACCCACAGTAAAAAAGACAGGCTAAAAAAGTCAATAAAAACAGTTAAAAATTTGAACCCCTGAAGTAACTTGACTTAAAGTTAACGTTTCATACTTATCGAGTAAACCGAATCAATACAAGATAACATAAAAAAGGGAAAACCAAATAATAATGTACTTTAGAAAAATTTTGGTCATTGAAATGAAGAGAAAACATCCCTCATAGCGAGAAACCGTTTAAATAGAAATAATCAAAAATATACACGCTTATGTATATATATATATATATATATATATATATATATATATATATATATATATATATATATATATATATATATATATATATATATATATTCTAAAGTCCATTATTATTTGGTTTTCCTTTTTTTATGTTATCTTGTATTGATTCGGTTTACTCGATAAGTATGAAACGTTAACTTTAAGTCAAGTTACTTCAGGGGTTCAAATTTTTAACTGTTTTTATTGACTTTTTTAGCCTGTCTTTTTTACTGTGGGTCTTACATAAACTCCGATTTAATAACCAATTATTTTTCTTTTATTGTCCTTTTTTATTATTAATATAAGGTAACATAATGTAGAGTTAAACTTGGTCGTTAGTGATCATTCAGTTTTTGTAAATACTAACGTTTATTGTTAAAGTATCAATGAACTTTACAATTTAGTTATCGATGTCCTTGAGTAATAACTTCTTTTGTTTATTAATTGACTTCTTAATCTCATCTTAAGCTTTCTTAAATTTTGCAATTGGGTTTTTAATAAGTAATTTCTGTTTTATTAGTGACTCTTTTGATATATTAAACCAAGTTCATATTTTTATATTTTTGTAACTTACTTAAATTTTGCGATTCAATTCAAGCCTCTGGCTTTCTCTGTTAATATTAACCTTTTATTTAATATCCTTAAATTTTGCGCTTTAGTTCAAGTTAAGTGTTTCTCTTAAAATTTTATTAATTGTTTTTCTATTAACGTAACCTATGACCTTTTTATTAACGTAACTTCATATTTTTTATTAATTACATTTAAATTACCCTTACTACTAGGAATTGTTTTTCCTAGGGCTTTTCCTACTGGCGCTAAGCAGCCTTCCTATCTTTTTCCGATGGGCGCTAAGAGCCATCCCATCTCTTTTTCCGGTGGGTGCTAAGAGCCATTCCATCTCTTTTTCCGGTGGGGGCTAGAAGTCATCCTACCCTTTTCTTGGGTGAGGGCTAAGGAGCCTCCCTATTTATGCGATACTGAGGACTGACTTCCTCAGGAAGTTTTTTTTTGTATTTAGTTTATTTATTTTGCGGGGGCAAAAATCGCCCAACCTTTTTTTGTTATCTGTGTACAATGTAAAACACCTTCTTCTGTATAAATATATGTAAATAGGGTTAAATGAATTACGTTGTTCTATTCAGCTCACTGCGCCCTATGTTTTGATTTTAATTATGAATAGCAGGTTTGTTGTGTGTTGAAGCAGGGTCCTAGACCATCCAGTTTGTGTCGGTGTAAAAAACTGGTGGCGTCCAATAGAACCTATCCGACTAACTGAGCGAAGGACTAATGTGCACGAGCTCTACTACAACTTGCTTCGCTCAGAACACCCTGTTGTTTCTGTTTTTCTCTAGAGTACCTTTCGAAATTATTTTAATGTTCTTTTTCAAGTTTTAAGCGGTAAGTACTTGGTCAATGATACTCATCATAGTATCTTTGACAGTTTATAACTAAACACTTTTTCTTCAACAAAGTGTGTAGCAAAAAACAGAAAATTCTCACCTGGTAGGAGATTTGGAGTTATATTTATCACTAAAAAACATCCGTAACATCTATTTCGGAACTACAATACGATCCGTTCACTAAGCTCATTTTGAAAATAAATGTTCTTAAACTTTGTATTACCAGTTTTAACCACAAACTACAGAGTGGATATCGATACTCATAACTCCTTTTCTTATATACTCGAAGGCGTGGGAAAATACTCCACTCATATATTTTTATTAATTTTGTTACTTTAGGTTAACTCAAAAACTGACCAATCCAAATAACCCAACCCAACCTTTTTAATGAAAATTCTATTCAGCTGCCAATACCCTGTTTTCTCATACTTGTCAGAGAATTTTTTTTTAAATTATCCTTAATATACAAAAAAGAACAAAACGAACAGATTTATTATGCTTTTGCCTTTTTAGGCTGCATTCAAGTTAAAATATTAACGTGATTCTCAGTGGGGTAGTTTTATTGCTATCTTAGATTACATTTAAGTTTAAATGTTCGCTCTTTTCATAACAACTGCTTGTAAAAGCGAAATTCTGTTAAACCCCCAGGGGTACCTTTTATTGTCCTTTATAACATACGAAAAGATCAGTTTAAAATCAAACCTAAAAAGAAATAAAAAACTCTTTATTTCGCCTTTTAAACGGTAACTTTAATTACCTGTCTAGAAAAATATATATGAGTCATATCAAATATTTTAAAAGTTATTGTGGTGAGCATATTGTAAATATCATCTTTGTATTTTGAGAAATTTATTTCTGATATGTACATAAAAATGCTTGTTTTAAAATTAACAGCTGGATAGCTTACAAAATCGATTTTATTACAGATTAACTGTTTTACACTGCATTAAAGTTTTAAAAATTCCCTCTATTTAATAGACACTGCTTTTAAAGGGGAGAATATTGTTAAACCACAGGGTACCTTTATTGTTTTCTGTCTAAGAAACTGAAAATAAATAAATTCATAATATCCTCATAAAAGCCTTTTGTGTTCTGGGAAAATTACTTCTTGTTATTTACATAAAAGAATAGTTTTAAAAAATTAATCGGTGGATACTACTGGATACCTTTCAAATATGATATTTTATTATCCTATTTTTATTAAGCACATAGAAAAAGCACACACGCTTATGTATATACAGGGTGGTGCAACCAAGATGGGGTGGACGATTGTGAGTAAACGGTGAGGAATTTGGAAAATTTTTTTTTTGGATATTATCGATAGTCAGACACGCTATGTTTTAAAATTATTGCCATAATACAGGGTGGTCCGAAAAACTCGTGGCGAACCAAACTTGTATTTTTTTAAATGGGACACCCGGTATATTATTGTTCCAATTGATTCTCCTGTTCGTTACGATCATTTTGATATAGGGTTTATTGGATCTAAAACTTATAGTAAGGGAATGGGAGGCGGTTAAAGTTGAAAAAATGCTCACAGTTCGGCCATTTTTTAAAGAAATTTGAAACAGGTATGGAAAAACCAAATATTCCATAAAACGTTACATATCCTTGAATACATTAATCACTTGCAATTTGTTTAAAATTATTCACTGTTATACAGGGTGGTCAAGTTTTGCAAATACGCCCTGGACTCATTTTTTTTAAATGGAACACCCTGTATATTTTATTTTCATGTTAAAGATAACATTACTAGCTTTCAAAAAATACCATACATGATGCCTTTCTGACCAACAGTTTTTTAGTAAACTAGCCGTGAAAGCAAAGTTTCTTCATTCTAATACGATTATACTGAATTTACGTTGTTTATTATTAAATATCTAATATTAGGAGGCCATGACACTATTATAAATGAAACAAAATATTGTCAAAGCTACTGCCGCATAATCCATTATTTACAAGTTAAGCGTAGGTGAGGTAAGAAAACTGAGACCCGAAACCTTTACATGCTTTTTAGAGAAATTTCAAAAAACAGAAAATATTGTTTTTAGGAAATGTAAAGTAATTAATAAACAAAGATAATCAGTTATCAGTATTATTAATAGTGTAAGAAAATTAATTAAGCAAAAAACAGAACATCTTTTAAAATTATTTAGGTATGTACTTACTTGTAAACCTAATTTAATTTAAACAAGTAAGTACATACCTAAATAATTTTAAAAGATGTTCTGTTTTTGCTTAATTAATTTCCTTACACTATTAATAATACTGATAACTGATTATCTTTGTTTATTAATTACTTTACATTTCCTAAAAACAATATTTTCTGTTTTTTGAAATATCTCTAATAAACATGTAAAAGTTTCGGGTCTCAGTTTTCTTACCTCATAATTATTGGGCCACCTACACTTAACTTGTAAATAATGGATTATGCGGCAGTAGCTTTGACAAGTTCGTCAATCTTTTGTTTCATTTCAATAATAAACAACGTAAATAATCGTATTAGAATGAAGAAACTTTGCTTTCACGGCTGGTTTACTAAAAAACTGTTGGTCAGAAAGGCATCATGTATGGTATTTTTTGAAAGCTAGTAATGTTATCTTTAACATGAAAATAAAATATATAGGGTGTTCCATTTAAAAAAAATGAGTCCAGGGCGTATTTGCAAAACTTGACCACCCTGTATAACAGTGAATAATGTTAAACAAATTGCAAGTGATTAATGTATTCAAGGATATGTAACGTTTTATGGAATATTTGGTTTTTCCATACCTGTTTCAAATTTCTTTAAAAAATGGCCGAACTGTGAGCATTTTTTCAACTTTAACCGCCTCCCATTCCCTTACTATAAGTTTTAGACCCAATAAACCCTATATCAAAATGATCGTAACGAACAGGAGAATCAATTGGAACAATAATATACCGGGTGTCCCATTTAAAAAAATACAAGTTTGGTTCGCCACGAGTTTTTCGGACCACCCTGTATTATGGCAATAATTTTAAAACATAGCGTGTCTGACTATCGATAATATCCAAAACAAATTTTTTCGAAATTCCTCACCGTTTACTCACAATCGTCCACCCCATCTTGGTTGCACCACCCTGTATATATATATATATATATATATATATATATATATATATATATATATATATATATATATATATATAACAAATGTGCAATTATACCGCTAAAGAAAGGCAACTACTTAACCACTTTAAGTTCCAAAAACAAATAATACGATATAACAAAAGAATAAGAATAACTATTAATAAAGCAACTATGTAACCACCTTAAGTTTCATCAAAGCACATAGTACGATATAATAAAAAAGAATAAAACATGCACGAGCTTAATAAGTTGCCAAATACTAGTCAAATAACAAATTTGAAAATAAAATAATACGGTAATTAACCTCTCTGAAAGCATAAAAATTTCATTTAACCTAAAGTTATAGACAATCGTAAAAATAAATCTAAATTCGTAAAAATGAAGCCCGTGAAACTCCAAGCCCGTACACATTCTAACTTATAAAAAATAAAAACTTGTGGTACTTATTCGGAATACACGAAATACATCCATTCTGATGTTTCTTGACAGGCTGGCGACTGACCCCTAATAATAGCAAATTAATATATTTGAAAACTGATTATAATGCTTAAATTTTCACAGTCTGGGGTATATGACAGGCTTGTCAACTTGGCGTTTACGATAACAAATTATACTGTCAGAACTAACTAGTGCCATAAATTCCTTTATTCATAAATTACGGTTTGAAATTAAGATTACAGATAGCCCCGTAACTTCTGCACGTGCTTTGTGATAGTATAAATTCAATAAAAAACTTGTTAAAATCAATCTAAAGTAACCAACCGGGTTACTGACTCTACTTAAAGTCGACTAAAATCCAAGCCTAGTCGTTACAACTGGCTCGTAAGCTGGTATTGAGAGGTTCTAGATATAATTTAAAGATTATCATTATTCAAAATATGATGTAGCACACAGAGCTACCAAAAACTAGAGTCTTAGAAGATAATACTTTGAAGCAGAATTTCGATGGCTAAGGTTCGCTAAAATTTTAATTGCAATTTATTGGCATAAAATAGGCAAATAATATGTATCCGAAAAGCATGGGGCTAAACAAAAAAACTTCAATGTTACTTCCCTCTTCAAAGATAAAGAGGGATCGATATTCTAAATTCTAGAGACAAATCACAGCAAATGGGGCAGCCACAGGCAAACAGCACTAACCAGACGGGGATAACTGTTAAAAGAAATAAAGAAAAGACTCTTAAAAGTCGAGATTTCCGCCAAACACGTGGCATCTACGCATAGATTCACAAAAAGCTTATAAAAAAATCACTCACCTATTACGATATCGACCGAAGTCGCAAACAAAACCCTGCATCTAGCAGGCAAGATTCAGCAGAAGAATTTAATCGCGGTCTCGGAATTAGTCCAAAAATGCTTGGGCCTAAAATGGCCAACACCCGAGACCGCTAACGACTTTGTCGAAAACCAAAATGGAAATGCCAGCCCTTCCTCTCGGATGGACGAAATGACACTCCCCTTCCACCACCGGCAACAGCTACAAACCTGTGGCCTAAAAGAAAGAGCAACAAATAACCTTGCCATGCCCAATACCCAAATGCTACAGGACAAACTTCGAACCTACGAATCGGCAACGCTGGAAACGCTGATAGTGACAGCGGCTAGTAAAAACAAAAATTCTAACCTGCATATGTCTACTTTTTATAGAAGTCCAAAACAAAATCCGAAAGAAACGAATGCCGTTTAAACAATACAGAACGCCGAGGAGCAAGGGCAGAAACCAGGGCAGTGAAGGCAATGCGATCAAAAGCCATACAAGTCAAGGGCGCTCCAATGTTGCAAGAAAATGCAAACAATAGACTTCCAGGAAGAAGAACAGTAAGTAGCCCATCAAAACTTACCCCCTAAAATCATATTATCATAAATAGACTAAAAGCGACCATCTATACACAGGGAGGACTTTAAGAAAGGCGAAGAAAACGAAATTCAGGGCCAACAACAAAGAGAACGTTAAATCAAAGTACAAGCTATGAAAGATGGACAGCTGATTTAGACAAGACAAAAGGCAATCAACATTCCCAGGGGGTAACCTGGAAAGCAAGGCAAGGCAAACTACACGGCGCGGCGTATCTGTTGCATAAAAACACTTGTACCTCTTGCATAAAAACACAGCAACTTAACTTAAGGTGTGAAAGTAATAAAAAAATAATAAATATTAAATCATGTTCAAAGTGACCAAATTGAACTCCCCCTCTTCTACGAAAGGAGGGAAATTTTCCAATGAAAATTAACCGACGATAAGGATCAGAGGCTCTCTGTAGATACAAGAATATTGAAAAAGAAAATAAATTACCTGCGCTATGCTAGCGCCAATAAACAAAAACATAAGTAAATGATATGTGTGGACCCAAGGTAGTACCATATAACTAATGCTAACTAACAAGACTGATAATTCAATCTTAAAATAACTAAATACTCAAAGCAATCTTTGGTGCCTTCGCCACTAGTCACCCAATGACCCCCTCCAGGAAGATTCAGTGTGGAACGTAAACCCTAAGTTGATAAGGGAGCGAGCATTGCGTAACACCCAAAAAGATTGTGGGGAACCTCGTTTACTAGCCTCATACCATGGAAGGGTCCCGAAATAAATAACCAAGTGACATGCGTCAAAGCAACCAAAGGGTGGACAAGTAAAAGAGAAAAGATAAATATAATACAACACAAGCAAAATGAGAAGCAAAGAGGGATAGCCCAGATGATCCACCATACAAAAGGGAGTGGATTGTAGCACCCACCAAGCTAAAAGATGTACCAAATGGGAAGCACATCGGTCCCTGTGCAAAACAAAAAAAAATAATCTGGGACAAATGTCTAAATCGATACAAAGCCAAGATAAAGTAAAGTCGCAATGGGGATAGTTCTATCTTGTCTAAACGGTGAATAGACAAAATATATCAGTAAGAATCTAGGCGCAAAACAAATAAATACTGAAATGGCCGGAGCCTACCATATAGTCCTGCCAAGACCTAGACCTAAGACAAATCCAAGTAATAAATAAAATACCAAAGGTATCAAAGCAAATTAAAGCCAGTCAAAGGCCAATCACGGTAAGGTAAGTAAATCAAAATAAAGGTAAGTAAATCCAGAAATAAAGGTAACGGAATGATCGCCACGGTAATCGAAATAAACCAAAGTAAATGTAATCAAAATTACGCAAAGGTAAGCCCATAAACGCAAAGGTCAGTAAATTATCGCAAAGACAAGTAAATTAACGCAAATATAAGTAAATTAACGCAAGGATAAGCAAAGCAGACCAAGATGAAGGTAATCAATCAAAGGTAAATTAATCAAAATAAATCAAACAAAAGGTTCGCAAATCGAGATAAAGCAAATTGGGTTATTTGCCAAGAACTAGCAGTGAATCCCACCATAAGTGGTCTTCTCAACTTCACAAAATCAGCAAGAGAGAAAGAAATCTGTGTTTGTACTCTAAATCCCCAAAGGAAAGACAAAAGTCGAAATTGAGTAAAAACACATACTAGTTCAAATAATTGAAATTTCCAGACACAGGTAGGGAATAATAATAAATCACGTCAAGGTAGAGAAAACTAAGCCAAATCAAAGTAAAAAGGTCACATCAAGGTAAATACGTCAAATCAAGGTAATAAAACGAGGTCCAACTAAGGTAATGAATAAAGACGTCCGGCCCCAGTCTATAATAAAAGACAATTAATAGTGAATGAAGATAAAAAACATTAAAGAAAATGAGCTCCAAAATTAATTAAACACCGCCTTCTAACCAAGTCATCAAACTAAAATTACCATGTGACACACCGACCCCCATCCCGTTTCGCGCCGAGATGCGTGTCTGCGTGAGACTGGCAAAAGTACAAAAAAGGTAAGCTACACTAAATTAAACTTGAAATCGATACTAGAATAAACAAAGTGAAGGTAAGGTGAAGTTAAAAAGTAACGCAAAGGTTTAGGTAACCGACCGCCATCTCGTTTCGCGCCGAGATGGGTGACTACGCGAGACTGATAAAAGCAAAAAGGTAAGCTACATTAAATTAAGTTACTACAATAAACAAAGTGACGATAAGGTAAAGATAATCAGGTAATGACAACTAAAAGAAAACAAGGCATAAGGCGGCGGTGGCAAGTGAAAGTAGTAAGGCAGCTGAGGGCTTACCCACTACAAGCAACAGAAGCAAGGTAGCTGAAGGCTTACCTTGCCACGGCACTCAGGGGACTCCTACCCTACCTAGTTAACCCAGTGCAGCGCTATTCAAAGTGACAGTGTCCAAATCCATCGAGGTTCGCGCCAAGACGGATCTAGACACCATCACGCCCACACTGCAGGAAATTAAAAATTGCCCACGACTGAGCAAGGAAAGTAAAAGAAAAGAGAATTTAAACTGGGCCAAAAGACAAAATTAACACAACGACAAAAGAAAACCCACTAAACCATTAGTACCGAAAGAGGAAAACAATAAAATAAAATGTAGTAATTAATCAAATTGAAGCTATGGACTCAAAAGTTAATAAATTCAGAAATCAACAAATTGATAAGAAAATTGAAGCAAAATGACAAGTAAAACGTAATATTAAATAAATGACAGTAAAATTCACAGAAGGTAATAAAGTAAATAATGACTTGACCTAACCCCTCCTGAGCTGCCTAACAATTTATTCCCTCCTACGGACCACCACATGCAGTTTGGGCGTATACCGGTTTAAGGTCCTGTACATGCCAAATGCCCTTACTAACACCGTGTTCGTTCTCAAATTCGTAAGTACCCGTGCCGGTCTTTTATACGATTTTAAACGGACCTACAAATCCCGGAGCCAGCTTTGCGCTATATTTTGCCGCATCGGATATACTTTTATTCTTACGCCAGACTTCTTGACCAGGAACAAAGGTCACTGGGCGTCGCGTGGGCGCAAATTATAGTTATGTCGATTTTTAACACAAGAAGCTTCGATTTTATTGTGGATTTTTCTAAATAATTGCTTGAAAGCTTCTATTCGTTCCCTAATGTAATTTTGACGCTCTGTTTCTACTAGAGGAACACCCTCAGCATAGTCCGAACCGAGTCGCTTATGTTCCCTGCCAAAATTTCATCTCTGCCAAAATTAACCCAGTATGGGTGAAGCCCGTAGTTTCGTGTCGCGAAGTGCGAATGGCGCAACAGATAGCAGTTAAATTATCTTCCCAAGTTCGATGGTTATTTTGTTGAACGTAAGAGCGTAACATCGTTTTAATAACTCTACTAACGCGTTCAGTATGATCTGCTCTAGGATAGTAATTAGCAGTGTAAAATATGCTAACTTTATATTTATCGCAAAGGGCTTGAAATTCTTTGGATTTCATTTGAGTTCCGTTGTCGCACGTTAAGAATTGAGGAGCTCCGTAAACTAAGAAAATGCCATTTTCGACACACTTAACCAACGATTTTGCTGTTGCCGGTCGACACGGGAATAAGACGACGTACTTGCTAAAATAATCGGTGACCACCAAAATATGAGTGTTACCTCGTTTAGAACGAGGTAAAGGTCCTATGTAGTCTAGGCTGATGGCTTGCCAAGGTTCCTTTATGTCTGGGCGATTCCCCATTAGACCAGCTGGACGTTTCTGCTCTACTTTATTCTGAGTACAAGTTCTACAAGCACGGACATAACTAGCAACGCCGGATCTCATTTTCGACCAATAATATCTCTCGGCGACCTTCCAAAAGGTTTTAAAAACACCCACGTGCCCTGCTGCCGGATTATCATGGCATCGAAGAAATATCTCTTTTCGCTTATCCTTAGGTGCTACTATTTTCCAGTAGGTAGAATGATCGGGAAAATTAGGATTGTTGGTCTTAACATATTTAAAGAGATTGCCATTATCGACTCGCCAGCAAGGATATTTATCCGGACGTTCTTCCAGCTTCTGTATCATACCTATTTACCATTTATCTGAGGTGTCAGAAAATGATGGCGACGGTGGTTCGTCAACAGCTGCGACAGTATCAGCAGCCACTGGCACTGACCTGGAAAGAAAATCTGGCACGACATGATCTCGGCCTTTACGGTGGATTAATTCAAGGTCGTAAGGTTGCAAACGAAGAGCCCATCGAGCAAGACGTCCTTGTAAATCTTTCAAATTATGCAGCCATAACAAAGAATGGTGATCTGTTATAACTTTAAAGTGTACGCCCTCCAGATAGTGACGAAGCATTTCCACACTCCAAATTACGGCCAGGCACTCCTTTTTCGTGACGGTCAATTTCATCACTTGTTTGGTGAGAGAACGCGAAAGATAGGAAATAACTTTTTCTCCGTCATCAAATTGCTGAGTCAGAACTGCTCCTAAGTCATAAAATGATGCATCAGTCTGTAAGGTAAATGTGCGGTTGAAATCTGGACATGTAAGCACGGGAGCTGTGATAAGAGCTTCTTTAATCAAGTTGAATGATTTATCGCACTCGGAAGTCCATTCCCATTTGACATTTTTCCTGGTAAGCCGAGTAATTGGGGCTATAATAGCTGAAAAGTTCGGCACAAAATGCCGGTACCAAGAAGCGGTGCCAATAAAACGTCGAATTTCTGTAATGTTTCTTGGAGGTGCTATATTTACAATCGCCTGCACTTTCTCGGGATCTGGTATTGAACCTTTGGCGTTTACGATGTAGCCAAGGTATCTCAATTCGGGGTTACAAAAGTGACATTTCTCGGAAACTATTAGTCCTGCATCTCTCAAATGGTCGAAAACTAGGCCTAGTATCCTAAGATGTTCAGGAAAGGTTCTGGAGATGATAATTATATCATCAAGATACACCATCACATCATTTTCCAAATCAACGCCTAGTACACGGTCTACTATACGTTGCCGGGTGGCTGGCGCATTGGTCAAGTCGAAGGGCATGCGCAGAAAATGGTAAAGATTCCTACCTGGAACAGTGAAAGCAGTTAATTCACGTGAGGACTCACTAAGAGGTACCTGCCAGAACGCTGATTTTATGTCGATGGAGCTAATGTAGCGGGCGTCTCTGAGGCGATCTAAAATGGCTGAGATATAAGATATTGGATACGCGTCTTTCTTACTCTTATTTATTAAGCCATCTGAAAGCTATGCAAAACATATAGCTGTCATCTTTCTTGCGTACCAAGCACACTGGACTGGACCAAGGACTTTTAGAAGGTTCAGTCACGCCAAGTTTCAACATTTCGTCAATTTCCTGGTCCATAATCCTTTCTTTGAATCGAGAGACTTGGTAATAACGCTGTTTAATTGGTCTAGTGCCGGGTTCAAGCTCAATGACGTGTTCTGCTACTTTGCAGCAGCCATGACCAGTGCCCATTTCTGATATTTTCTCCTTAACCAGTGCATTTAAAGTCGCTAAAAAGCATCTATAATGCTACAAATTTCCGTAGGTTGATCATCAGTGGTAAATTGCTAGACGTCCTGCTTCAAGTCGGGGATCACTTCCATGGATCTCCAAAAGTCGATTCCTAAAATCAGTTGGTGGGACAGTTCTGGAAGAACTAAAATATCGATCACCCGAGATCTATTTAATAAAGTCACAGGAACCTGAAAATAGCCCAAACCGGAGCAAGTTTGTCACTGCGCAGCGGTAAAATCAGTCTGTTGCCTAATAAGTTTTAATCCCAAACAAATCCAGGTTGACCTACAATTTTGCGTGACGCTTCAGAATCTAACAAACCTGAAATCGAAATTTCTAAATAGGGGCGCTGTTCGCCATGCGCATGAGCTATGATGAAATCTAAAAGGTTTGTATTGGGAAAAGAACTGGTAGCGTGTGAATGATTTTTGTTGGAAAGGGAGTTATCGGTTAGCACAAGTTTTCCATTGGGAAGAAAGCTGTTGGTTGGTGAAATGTTTTCATTGAAAAGAAAGTGGTTGGTCGGCAAAAGGTTTTCACTGGACACAGAATTGTTAGGGGGTGAATGATTTGTGTTGAGAAGAGAGTTGTTGGTGGGCAAAAGGTTTTCATCGGGAAGAAAGCTGTAGGTTCGTGAAATATTTTCATTAGAAAGAAAGTGGTTGGTCGGCAAAAGGTTTTTATTGGATAGAGAATTGTTAAGGGGTGAACGATTTTTGTTGAGAAGAGAATTGTTGGTGGGCGAAAGGTTTCCCTTGAAAAGAGAGCTGTTCGTCGGCAAAATGTTTTTGTTGGTAGGAAAGTTGTTGGTCGGTGAAGTGAAAGGAAGGGGAGTAGTCCTACGACCTATCGACTCTCCCGAGAATCGTTTCCCGAAGAACATTTAGGGCAGTTTTTACTGGTCACATTTGGCGCACCACAGCGGTAACAATAGATTCTGCGTTGTTCAGTGCACTAACTATTTCGATGACCAGGCTTATTACAGTTCCAGCACAAGAATGATCCAGAGTTCCTGGGTGTTGTTGGACGTGACTCTCTTGGTGACTGTATATTGTCTCGAGAGTTTGATGGTACCGGACTAGATTCTCTCACTACGTCGATCGGTAACTGTCCATCGTTCCTCGAACCTGATGCTTCAGACGCTATAAAAGCAAGTAGGGAGACATAGGGAATTCTACATCACTTCGTCCCCCGGGGGAATCTTATCTTGTACTCTATGACGTCATCTCAGCCACCATTGCGCAGGAGTCAATTTCAAGTACGTCATCGAAGTCTACGTCAGTGGAGCATACGTCAGCAATATAAATGTCACTTGTCAAATGTCAAATGTCACCTGTCACTTGTCAAATGTTAAAATTAAAAACTGACATACGGCACGTGTTGAGGATGACGTCATAAGACATGGGAATAAATTTGTCAGCTGTCACTTGTCATCTTCGATGTGTCAACTGTCATCTGCCACTCGTCAAACGTCAGAATAAAAATTTAAAATACGTCACGTGTTCGGGGCGGTGTTACCCAATCACTCTATAATAAATTTTCGATTAATTATATAAATTATGAATATTATTGGATTTAATAACAGAAAAATATGCATTAGTTCTTCTGAACTTACTAGGATGTGATCAGCAAAAAATAAGATTTCAAAATTTCCATCTCACTCGGTATAATAAATTTTTAATTTAATTATATAAACTATGAATATTATTTGATTTAATAACAACAGCAAAATATGCATTAGTACTTCTGAACTTACTAGGATGTGGTTTCCATTTCTAGTTGATAGGATTATCACTTGTTTTAACTTATGCATGGTAACCACATCGGAACGCCAACGGATGTTGATAAATAAAATGCGGGGTAGGAAAAATTGTTTTTTTATTTAATAATGTTGTCTAATTGTCTTAAAAATATTAAATATTAGATTACTTAACAATAATGAACAAGCTACAGTTATAAATATAATTAAATTAAAAACAGAGTTTGATAATGATGATGTTGTTCTAGTTAATGTATCTCCACGAATTAATGGCTTCCAATCTGTTTCGCCAACGGTGTTATCTCGAAAGACGAACTTTACTTTGTAACGAATAAGGCTGTTGGATTGGATGCTGCTGCTGCAGGAATCTTCAGAGAGAAAACAGGCGTTTGCTGATTGTCTGTTCGTTCGTAAACCATCCTGACCCACGTATTATTGGAGGGAAAATCCTCGGTTTCAATCATGATGGCGGCATCCTTAACATTATTTGGCATGTATACGTAGAATACGTTGTACGCTAACGCAACGAGGAGAATGTACGTCGAACTTAACGCGGCCATGACTGACGTCAAAATGATTTAAAACTTAGAATGATAGAGATTTATAAGGTCGTATATGTGTAGAATTCCGCTGAATGATAGCACCAAAAGCGGTATTAAGAACAGAGAACTAACATGGAGAGTTCTGAGTGGTTCCAGCTGTTTTATCTTCTTCTTCTTCAAGCTTTGTGGTGGTGGTGGAACTACCTTTTTCATTTGTCGACACTTCCACAATACTTTAGAGAACGGGCAATGTTTGGAGTACTTGTAGTGGTCGGCTAGCGGATCATCTCCTTCCTTCCAGTCAGTAAACTGGCAGTGACAAAATGCACATTGAACTATATCTAATCGCTGGGTGTAATAAAAACCAGAATGTGCTGGGTCTGGGACTAACTTTATTGGTCCAATTTGCAAACGTGATCAGTCTTTCTTCAAAAGTACGAATAAAGCCTAGACCAGGGATGCACACACCGCGGCCCGCGGGCCGCATGCGGCCCGCTGTCGATGTTTATGCGGCCCGCCAACGAATTTTAAAAGCGATATTTGTGCGGCCTGCCATCGACTTTTAAAAGTATTCGTCGCCGCGCTCCGGTCCAAGCATATTGTTACGAGACTAGAAATCTGTAGCATCAACTAGATTACAGATTCGCGAAACACGTCGGTAGATCCCCGAAGAAAGTGGATGGTTCTCGATGTTTGGTAACTCGTATAAATTCGACGCATCGCCGGTTACCGGGGCAGTTAAGTTTTGACTACGGATAAGCGAACGTTATACTGTTTGAGAACTGTAATCTGTGACGAGTAAATATTTCGTCGTTCGAACTTGGCTTTTACCGACTGTAACAATATAATATTAATTTTGACATGGATAAACCAGGCCCCAGTAAGAAACGTAGTCGTAAGGTTGAAGATGAAAATCGACAGTTTCATGATATTTGGACCGAAAAATACTTTTTATTTCATCGCATAACAAAATTGTCTGTTTAATATGCAAGAGTAGTGTTTCTATTCCGAAGGAATATAATGTGAAAAGGCACTATGAAACCCAGCATCCTACTTTTACCACATTAACTGGCGAAAATCGAACGCAAAGAATTTCCACTTTACAACGGGAACTAATAAGCCAGCAATCTATGTTTACAAAACCAATTCAAGATGCTGAAACAGCCACTGAAGTTAGCTTTGAAATATCTCGAATAATAGCGAAAACTTGTCGGCCTTTTAAAGATGGTGAGTTTGTTAAGCAATGTTTGGATATCGCCGCAAAAAAAATTTGTCCGGAAAATGTAAAGAAGTTTGAAAAAATTCAGTTAAATCGGATGACTGTTCAAAGAAGAATTACCGCATTAGCAGATAATATAGAAGAGCAATTAGCTACGAAATCGAGAAGTTTTGAGTATTTTTCTATAGCGCTCGACGAATCTACAGATATAAGTTCAACTGCTCAACTATTAATATTTTTACGAGGTGTAACGCAAAATTTTGAAGTGAGTGAAGAACTGATTGGTATGAGTTCTTTGACAAGTCAAACCAAGGGAAGTGACATGCTCAAAGCTCTTCTAGAAAAATGTTCTATAATGGATTTGGATTTAACGAAAATATCTGGAATTACAACTGACGGAGCACCTTCAATGGTTGGAAGTACATCTGGGATAGTAACTATGTTAAAAACATATTTACAAACTAAAAACATAAATACCAAGGAATTAATGCAGTTTCATTGTATTATACATCAAGAGGCCCTCTGTTCAAAATTATTGGGATTTGAAAATGTTATGAAAGTTGTAGTACCTACCGTAAACTTTATAAAATCACGAGGTCTCAATCACCGACAATTCAAACAATTTCTCGAGGATATTGAAAGCGAATATGGTGATCTCCTGTTTTACACTGAAGTAAGGTGGCTAAGTCGTGGGTTGACACTACAGCGGTTTCTTAACTTAATTGAAGAAATCCAACTATTTCTGGCGGAAAAGAAAAACGACGTCCCCGAACTCGACAACCCTGATTGGCTGTGTGACTTAGCGTTTCTTGTAGACATCACAAATCACTTGAATGTCTTAAATACGCGACTCCAAGGCAAAGATCAATTGATTTCGCAGCTATACTCTCATGTTTCGTCCTTTCAATGCAAATTGAGTCTTTTCAGGACACAAATCAATTCAGCCAATTACGGCCATTTTCCGAACTACAAAAAAATTATGGAGAAGTTCAATAAAACTGACGTCAATTTCGCTCATGTTGAAAAAATTGATATTTTGATACAAGCTTTTGAAAATCGTTTTGTAGACTTCAAAAAAGTTAAACCGCTATTGGACATTTTCAGCAATCCTTTCACCATTTCACCCGAAAATGCGCCGGAATCAATGCAGCTGGAATTAATAGACATGCAAAATGATGATAATTTAAGAAACAAATTTAATGAAGGTAATTTACTCAACTTCTACCTTTGCGTTGATAAAAACGCTTATAAAGAGTTGCGAATAAATGCATTGAAATGCGCAAGCTTATTTGGATCGACGTATATTTGTGAACAAACGTTTTCAGTGATGAAACTTAAGAAAACGAAAAACCGAAACCGCCTGGCAAATGAAAATTTGGACGCAATTATACGTGTGGCTACAAGTAATGTGGAGCCAAATATAAAAAAACTTGTTAGTTCAATGCAATGTCATGCATCAAAATAATAAAACATGAAATATTACATTGTAATGATTACATAATTATTACAACAAACATTTTTGAAGGTTCTTTTATTTTTATCATTGTATTTCATACTATTTAAAAATAAAAATTTTTGTGTTAATAAATATTGTTTGTAGTGGCCCGTCCTTGGCTTATATTTTTCCCGAGTGGCCCCTGCTCCCTATAAGTCTGTGCATCCCTGGCCTAGACCATCGTCTAAGCAATCAGGACAATCTACACTGCGGCTAGCCATTTAGCGACGGCTTTCTACTTAAACTAATCTAGCTATACTAAGAAATAAAACAAACAAAATATGTTATATACTTTTATTCCATATCATTTAAAAAACAATGTCGGAAATTATACAATAACTTAACATTATTGCAGGCCAAACATTAAAGTCCTTATGGTGAAAACATTCCACAACTTTCTTATATTTACTTGGTTTTACTTTTGGTATTTACTTAGGTTCAGTCTTTAAAGAATACTAAATATAAGGCAAGAATCAAAAATCTGCTTTAAATCGCCCTTAACCAGAAATTTAGGAGAGTCATGCTGAAGACATATGTCACGTCAAACACTTTCAAATTGGTTCAAGTCCAAACAGCCAGACTCCCACAGTAGTCCATGGTATTTTTCCTCCAAATGTTCTACTATCTTGAGATGTTCAGGACTAGACTCAAAGACGACACTGCTAACGACGGTGTTGAACTAACGTCTAAACAGTTTCCAGTAATGGAGGGCTTTAAATAGGATACAATACACCCCACAACCACCACCACCACCAACACCAGTGGAAATAGGCTTTATTCCAAACATCCAAATTGGATTAGAGCGCGAGTGTTACCTCCAGCAGCATTAGTTAAGTTAAACTATACTTGTCACTGGACATATTCATTTGGTCAACCTGATTAAGCGATAAAGTTTCAGCTAACCGTTGGGGTGAAAATATTTTAAAGATCGCCTTCTTCTGGGCAATATCGATCAATTTCGCAACAATAATTCTTCCAAAACGTGTTGTAACAAATTCCAGTTTTTTAATAGGATACACTGTTCCTACACCCAAAGCGGCAAGTTTTCTACACTCGGGAAATTTAACACTTTTGTTAATTTGATCATTAAGTTCCAATAAGGTAAGCTTCGAAATACTCATGTTTTAAGGTTATGAAACAAGTCACGACAGGTCTAGACAGGCTACGACTGAATGCAATGAATGTATGAACATCTATGAAAACTCTGCCGGAAATCGAGTGGTTTTATGAGTAACCGCAGCAGCAACAGCTGGATAAGGGAGAGGGGAAAGGGAAAAAAATAAAAGAACCTTGACCGTTACAATATTTATTATTATTCGGAGACATCAGAATGCATATACAGTTTATCAAAGTCATCTAACAATTTTTGCTGGTTGTAATGCAATTATTCCAACATGTAATAACTTTGTTCAGATGGGTTTAAATCACACAGATTGGATATAATTTGAAAAAAGTTTTCCTTAAAATTAACAAAACATTTTGCATTCTGCAAAGTATCATCATAATAGCTTCTAAACTGTAAACGTTCCACTAACTTTAATCTATAGTTAATTAAATGCTTAATGCTAACAATAGAATTCATATCATTGTAAGAAAACGTGAAAGTTACATCATTACTCTTAAGTCTAAACAGCACTGGATACGGTAAAATTTTCCGATGAAGACATCAGCGTTGTTGTCACACTTCCATCAGTATCGGCAATCATCTTGTCAATAATCTCCAAAAACTCGAACCAATCAGAATGGCTGAGGGAGAGCTGGTGATGTTCGGGTGTTGTTGTTGTGGTTAGTTTTACACTTGGCATCATCCCCCTGGCAATACTGAGACCCACAGTTACTGTAAAATTACCAGTAGGACAGCAAAATTCACCCAAGAGTTTCTTCTCGTTGTTAATTTCTCGGTTACTTCGGAGAATCATACTGTCTAGATTTGTCCAATAGGGTGATGAGCTTCGAGAACTATCGTCTTCTTCTATCAACTCAGGAGCAGCAGCAGCAGTGGTACAACTTTTACCAACCATGGTTCACACGAAAATAATGACGTCTACCAACGTATTAGGATTTTTATTATTATAGCGGGAACTATACCCCCACTCTACATTTATTGATGTTAAGTTCGAGAAACAGTAGTTGGGATAACGCCCATCCGCTTCCCTTCTCGGTGAATTCGGAAGCTTTTTTCACTAGATACATCTGATATTCGCTGTAAAAGTCCTCCAAATTAGTGTTGGGAGAAATAACACTAAATTTTGTATTAAATGATTTAATGTCTTATTCTTGTGTTGATGCCGACAGATAAGAACAATATAACTCCATATTAACTTTAAGCTGGGGATAAGTCTTTAAAGGATCAGTGAGTAAAGTAATATCCGTATCTTTTAGATCTTCTAAATATTGCTTAGCATCAGTCGAATGTAAGTCACTTGTCAGATGGCAAGTTAGTATCCGTTGTTTAAAAGCAGTTCGAACTAATTTTATATGAGGGTACAAGTTCTCACTGCATTGCTGCTTATGTTTTGTGGTACGGTTATGAGCACTACGAAATAAAATTTCCGTATCACACTCTTTGCAATACGGCATAGATTTAACTGGTCAAAATCCGGACAATGCTGTCTATTTATTAGAAGAACGAGCTTTTAAACCACATCCTTAACTATATCTATCCAACTATTATGAGACTTATCAAACCCAAGCCATTTTACATACATCTTTTTGCCCTTTTTACGCAAAACTTGTTCAATCAGAAATACGTCAGATTGTTTGGTTTTTTGCAATTCTTCTTCATAGAATCCACCACTAAGGGTTGACCGCTCGTATCCTCAAGCAAATAAGTCGTAGGATTGGTAATCTTCACCTGAGATACTTTAAACAACTCAGTGGTCCAATTGGGCACATAACCATTTTCAAACACGTGCTTAGCCTTACTTATGCGAACAATATCACCAACTTTGAATTTTTGCTTCCCCACAACCTTTAAACGACTATAAACAGAGTCTAATATATTCTTCTCATTACTCTTGTTAACATCCTTCGGTTTCATGCGGATTGTGTGATGTTCGGTGTTATTGTAATTATTTGTAACTTGTCCCAACAAGTCACTCCATTTATGATTACCATTTAAGGTAAACAACTTAAACAGGTGTTTTTTGAGCGTTCGAATTACTCGTTCAGCAATAGAAGCCTTTAAAATACTAAAGGTACTGTAATGACGTATCCCATGCTTCTTCATGAGACTTTGAAAGCTAGAGTTATAATACTCTTTCCCATTATCTGTAACCAGCTTTTTCGGAATCCTCCGAGACTGTTTAAGTATATGATCCATTGCATTACTGACATCCTGAGCATTTTTTGACTTTAGAGAACTGGTCCAGAGAAATTTTGAAAAGCAATCAATTACAACCAAGATGTATTTAAATCCCTTGTTTTCACGAGCGTATTGATCGAGTTGAGCAAGATCGGAAGCAAACGTACCATCTAAACCATACTGGATAAATCTGCGACGTTTAAATTTAATTCTAGCTGGTTTATATAGTTCCTTAACAACTTATTCTCTCGCCTTAGTAATGCTCTTAGCCACTATTTCCAAAAGAATGAGGTTCTGCAGCAAGATATCGAATTATATACGTCTACATTTTAGATAGTTGCTGGGTAGGAAAATCCTTTCTTTAGCAAATCAACTGTTTGTAATAATTTTGATAGTTCTTCACGAATATTTTTCATATCCACACTGACTAGTTTGAGAGCATTTCGAATAGCGAAACTTTTAGGATTTTTTCGAGGTCCTTAAATTGGGTAGACGTACGATCCAGGTTTGTATCCAAAATTAAAGTCTCACTCTTTAATTTGTCGTCAAGTAGCTTAAGTTGGTCGGATACCGAGTCTACTTAATCCTTATTAGTTTTTGTAAAGGCCCCCATTTGCTTTACAATACTACCGATAGAGTTGTTTACTTTTTGTTCCAATTCCTACAAAATGCTTCAAATCTCGTTCATGTTATTATTGTTGCCAACCTGATTGAAAGCTTCCAATTTTTTAAAACGTTCAACTAACTCGTTTACGTTATCATAGTATACAAATTCTTTGGGTTTTTCGTGGTATTCCATTAAGACAGATCCAGATTTCTCAGAATTCGATCTTGTCATTATTTTACCCCCGGGCGATAGAATTTTACTGATAGAACCTTTAGAAAGTAGTGGTTTCACAATGGCATGATATTTGTGAGATCTATTACCTTTTAATTTCCCATTTTCTTTGAAGTATAAATCTGTTCGCCTTAGAATATCAGCATACTGTTTCTCATCGTCAGCGGTATTAAATTTAGTAACCTTGAGAAACAATAAATCCTATAGTCCCAGAGTTCCTTTGTACATAATGGGACCTACTTGAATATCGCCAGTCTTTAAGAAATTAACCGGTTGTGAACCTAATCTCCAAGAATCAGTCACTATAACATATTTCATGCCGTTAGCATCTATTTCGGCAGAGTCCGTCCAATATTGTTTCAGATATTCTTGAGCAATCTTCGGATACTGATCGATAAAATTCTCAAACACCTCAGATTTCCGAAGAGAATCTTCAAAATTCTTTCTGATATCTTGCAATGATTGTTCCGCAGGGTCCTGAGCTGGTTCTTCAAACACATCACCATCATCAGCATCCCCATAGTGAGTTTCATCCGTTAAAAATTTTACAGGAGGTTTCACTTCTCGAGTTACTATAATCGGTTTAAATTTTGATTTTACACCATCACTCTCTTCCGCTTTAATCTCACGTTTCTTCGACTTTGCATTGGTGGAAGCACCCGCAAGCTTATTCAGAGGATCTGTAATAGGCATTAAGATTTTATTAAGAGCTTCATCTTCTTCACCTCGCTCTAACTTTATTGCTAAATACTTCTTTCTTATTGTTCGTGCAGCTTGGATAATCCTACGTTTAACGTCTTTATCGAGCTTATTAATTTGGGTGTCCATACTACAAGCAGCTAAAAAACAGACACCCTGTTTCAGGAAAGAGCTAGGAAACAGCCAAAAACAGCTAAAAACAGCTAAAAACAGACCCCCTGTTTCTGGAAACAGCTATGAAACAGCTAAAACAGCTAAAAACAGACCCCCTGTTTCTGGAAACAGCTATGAAACAGCTAAAACAGCTAAAAACAGACCCCCTGTTTCTGAAAACAGCTATGAAACGGCTAAAAACAGCTAAAAACAGACCCTCCTGTTTCTGGAAACAGCTAAAAACAGCTAAAAAACAGACCCTCTGTTTCTGGAAACAGCTATGAAACAGCTAAAACAGACCCCCTGTTTCTGGAAACAGCTAAAACAGCTAAATCACAGACCCCTCTTTCTGGAAACAGCTAAAAACAGCTAAAAACAGACCCCCTGTTTCTGGAGACTTAACATATCTAGCTTCTAGGACGTCAAGTATCGCACTGAGCCTCAAGGGGAATAGGGTATGATATAAGTATCAAACTTGTTTCGCTATCGGCCTTTAGCAATATCATTGTCTTTTACTATTACTAGGAACCCATACCTATCTTTGCAACATTCGGAAAAAATATGTTTAAATGCATCGAATGCCCTGTCTGCATTAACGTGATCGTCGTAGATATGTTTCAAGTTTAAGTCGTCCTGCTTAAATAAAATTAATACATTAGCATTATCACGAACCAGCTGTTTAGGTATTTTCGAGTAAGTTTGTGATAAATAGAATGAATCAATTGCATTATGACAACCCATACAAAAATAAGTACGTATTTTATCCTGCTTCTCACATGCTACGTCATCACATATGAATACAGAGTGAGGTCGGGCACTGACAGGATCTAAAACTTCATCATTATAACTGTAACCGAAATACCCTAAACGGGAATGTTTTAAACCTGTTGAAGAAAGTCGTACTTGTCTTGATGCAGAGATTTTGAATGCACGTACACATTCTCGAATTTTAAACCATTTTCGACAATCAAAAGACTAATCATTACATTGGTTTTGCCGCAATTACTAGGACCACATATTAACGCTCGAATTGTAGAAGACAAAAGTTGACCATGAATGCTACTTCGGGACTTGTCTTTTTTCATATCGCAATTATAAACTTGGATTTTGAGTTTCCGCTTCTCTTGACGCATCTCTATAAATATTACTCTACACCCCCCCCCCCCAGGGCTTCATTACTAATGAAGACTCAGCAGGGTGCAGGTGTGTTATATAGAGTTATCAACAAGCTCCCGTTCGAGCTTCATTAGCCTGGTTGTTCCTATTGCGGTCCTGGAACCAAACTTCAAGAGCGGCTGGCTCGCGGCGATCGACCGAAGAACAAATTGCATAGTGCTTGTCGCGATCACGATATCGAATACGCAAAGTCTAAAGAGTTGGAACAAAGACATCGAGCCGATCGGGTGTTGGAGAACCGAGCTTGGGAACGAGTAAAGGCAAACGATTCCAGTTTTGGTGAAAAAGCTTCAGCGTGGTTAGTAACTGACGCTATGAAGGTAAAACGCAAGTTGGGTGGTGGCAAGAAGAAGATGAAACCCCTATCATCAGTGGTCAATCTGCTTAAGAAACAACTTAAATATACGGGTACTGGCGGTGTTAGTAAGAAAAGGGCTCTCAGTAAAATACTTAAAGCTGCACGAGTAACGGTCAAGAAGGTGGGAGGGCGTAAGCGGATCAACTTACCACGAATAGTACCATTACCGAAACAGGGTGGATTTCTACCACTTATTCCCATATTTGCAGGACTTAGTGCCCTGGGAGCACTAAGCGGGGCGCTGCCGGGATAGCGAAGGCCGTTAATGACGCTCAAAGTGACAAGGAGAAGTTAAAAAAATCTAAACGACACAACGAACCAATAGAAGCGATTGCATTGGTAAAAATGGGTAGCGGCCTGTATTTAAAAAAACGCAAAACTGGCTATGGATTGTTGTTACTACGAAAAATGCCAAAAAACTACCAATAAAGCTACCTGAAAAGCCGCTATCCGATTACGATATTAATTCGTACGTCACTCGATTAAAAATACCGCATTTTAGAGGAGTATTTATGCGAGACACTTTACCGAACGCACCCCTCAAAACAGAGTGTGGTGTTATTAATTTGGATCGGAACACAAGATTCGGAACACATTGGGTAGCTTACAAGAGACACGGTAATCGAGTTGTTTATTTCGATAGTTTTGGCAACTTGAAACTGCCCAAGGAATTTGTCAAGTACATGAATAATGTTAAAATATATTTTAATTTCGAACAGTATCAGGATTATGGAATGACACATTGTGGACATCTTACTCTAAAATTTCTGTACAATGAAACTTTATAAATGCAGTTGTTGATGCTTATTGCTATCAGTCATGTCACAGACATTCACGTTAAAAAGTCGCTCTCACCGACTTGAAGCATACTTTGTACCTCCCATAGAGCTCGATTCAAGATTTGATTACTCTTTAGCATTAATTTCGCTAAACACTTGGAACATAATCCCTAATATAGAAGAGGGACGAAACAAGCTTTATTATATTGTCAATAATCAGGAGGAGCGAGTATTGGAAATACCAACAGGGTCCTACGAGTTGGAAGATATCGAACAGTTTCTACAGCGTAATCTCCTAGATCCGAGTGCTTCCGCAGACGAACGGAATCGCATCTTATCGCTTAAACCCAATAACAATACGTTAAAGTGCGAGTTAACCAGTGTCTACGACATAAACTTTAAACCAGAAGACAGTATTGCAAAGTTGTTGGGATTTTCGCGTCAACTGTTAAAGTCTGGTAAATTCCACGAATCAGATCAACCTGTGGATATTATACAAGTTGTTTATATTAGAGTAGAGTGTAACATCATTTCCGGCTCGTATTACACAAATAATCCCTCACATACTCTTTACGAATTTTCACCAACTGTCGATCCCGGCAACAGTATAAATATCGAACCAAGGAATCTAATATATTTACCTGTGAACCAAAAAAGCATCTATAACATTACTCTCACGCTAGTAGACCAGGATTCTAGACTTCTTAATTTTCGAGGGGAAGAAGTAGTAATTCGATTAGAACTTACACGAAAAGGTTCCAGTATTTAAAAGGTATTTAAACACTAATACCTCAGCTAGCAGATCATTCAGTGATCAGAAGTCGAAGGGGTCACTTACGTTTTCAAAAATATTATATTTGCAGACTAGAAGCAGTCATTACCGCTACCATGTCAGAAAAACTTCAAATCTTCAATCACATCAAGAGCGATGAGTCGGTCATTCGCGAAGAATGGCACACTTTTCACCCCTTTACCAACTCCTTTAATAACAATGACGAAATCGAGATTGTTTTCAATCAGCAAGATGTCTTTTTGGATATGAGTGAAGCTCAACTCTACATCGAGGGTACGTCTAAGGTGGAAGCAGATGCCGCTGGTAAGACCGGTACTTGCGATCTAACCAATAATGCTGGAGCCATTCTCTTTGACAACATTTCCTATGAAGTTAATGGTAAGGAGATTGAAAAGATTCGAGATCCTGGTATTGTTAGCACAGTTAAAAATATGCTATGTTTAAATGAGCAGGAAAGTCGTGCTCTAGACATAGCTGGATGGAATTGGCCTAGTGGAACTGTTAAGACCTTGGACGAAACTTCTAAAGACTTTAATTTTCGTATACCGCTTTCAATATTGTTTGGCGTGTTTGCCGATTACCACAATGTATTAATGGGTAAACAGAAAATTAAACTAGTTCGTGCTCGTCATGACGACAACTGCTACAAGTCCACTGGTACTAAGAAGGCAACAATAACGTTAAAAACGGCTGAGTTGAAAGTGAGACATATTTACCCGAGTGATGTAGTTAAATTAAGGCTTTTGGACGAAATTGCAAAGAACAAACCGATATATATATATATATATATATATATATATATATATATATATATATATATATATATATATATATATATACAGGGTGTTATGAAATTCACTGCATATATTGAAACCAGTAAATCCTGATATGAATTCAGATTGAATAAAAATATTCATAAATAGCCCTTCACTATAAAAAAAGGTTGATATCGGCCCTCAAAAAATTTTTTTTTAGTCTCAGCGCACCACTGGTAATAAACACATGGCCATATAAAAAACCACGAGCAATGTCAGTTACAGAAAAAACTCATTTGTTTTTACGTGAGATGTTGCCAAATCTTTCTAGTCCCTCCCATGTAACAGGTTTAAAAAAATAATATTTTTATTATCTTTAAATAAAGAAATCCTACTACTTAACTCTTTCAAAACACTCAATTTCAAAAAGTTAAAATACTACAACACAAAAAATCCAACAGCTGTTCAAACAAAGATTACAATAATAATTTTCAAATAAGCGGACCAGACATTTTTAGAGGAAAAGGCTACCTATCCAAAATTAGCTTCAAACAAAGAAATTTTAATTGCGCAATAAAAACTAGCAACAGTTTAACAAAAATAACTCAGACGAATTGTATGAAGCTAACGTATACAAAAAAGTGAGGAAACACTAACTTTTGTACTTTTCAGTAACTAGAACTAACCAAAATCTAAACCAAAAAGTAATTAGGTTGACAACTTATCACCCTTATTAATCCGCTTCTCAACATTTTGACACAGATCAAAGGATAAATATGTTATCTATTTATATCAGCTAATATCACTCTCGCTACATTTCATTACAGTTAAAAAAAGTAATAAACACTAAAATCACAATAAAAGCATTGTAGAGAAATAAACATCATAATATGACACGAAAAATACTGCCTTTTTTAAACTGGTGAAATGATATTACTAACTCAAATTTACTATAACTATCTCAAAACACTAAATTTCAAAAAGTTAAAATACCTATAATAATCCAGGGATCAGCTGTTCAAACGAAAACTACCACCAAACACCAAACTAAACATCCAGAAATCTGTTTTGCAAAACTTCATATTCTACAACACTCAGCCGATACGATAATCTATTAAATAGCACTGTAATAAATAATTAAATGTGTTAGGATTATTTAATGAACACTGCAAAGCAACTACAAAGTATAAAACTGTTTTAAGGAGCAGAATAAAATATTCCAACAATGACCATAACTTGTTGAAAACGTTGAAAATACTACTCAAAGAAAATAAATAGGGTAAGATACTACTGTTGTAGTTAAAACTATATTCTTAATAAAGACATAGGGTTACAATATGCACCGGTGTATAAGTGGTTGCCTATGACTAGAGCATATTGGCTAGTAATAAATAAAGCTGTGCAAACGGGGTTATTCCAGGGACGGCTCTAACCTAGTTGGAAATAAAATTATGATTCGATTTGAAAATTTATCCACATTGTATAATTTGAAAATGCGAAATACGAAAATACTTCGGTTAAAGTAATATAACATACAGGGTGTCTAAAAAGTCTTAGTATGGCTAAATATCTTTGCTATTAATAAAGATAGAGACACCAAATTTTAGTTATATCTTATTGATTAATAAATCTACTTTTTATGTAATTTGACTTTTTCAATCCCCTTGGGGGTGATGCTAGGGAGTTGAGGTCCTTTCTTTTAAAAGTCTTCAGAAAAGAAACATTTTACCGCAAACCACATATTTTAATTCATTTTTAAATGGCTAGCCTATAAAAATTATAAATCGTATAATCGGCGGGACATATGTCGACCGTTGGCCGACCTCTTGTGCCATACAGTACCAGTCTTCGTGCACATTTATTTTTTGTTTTGTGGGGCACATTTTTTTCTAACTTTTTTCCAACTTTTTCTACTTCTTCATTTGTCGTTTTATATTTATTTGTTCATTCACTTTTAAGAATATATCCCCAATAGTCAACTTACCACTACGTATTTAACTTTATAACTTTTTCCTCAAGTTTGTTTCGACTTTATTTTTTGTCTGAGCAGTAGACCAAAATGCGTGCCACGCGCAAAGTGCTACACATGCGCACGGAATTTCAGGAGATGGACTTTGGTGTCTACATTTGAACCCACACCAGAATATATCAACAATGGTCAAGGTACCACTACGTATTTAACTTTATAACTTTTTTCCCAAATTTTCTTCGACTTTATTTTTCGTTATTTGCCATCTCTTCAGACACCCACGGTACTTTAGTACTTAGGCTTGAAGTCTACGTGTGATGTCTTAGATAAAAAAAAATCTGCGCAGTAGACAAAAATGCGCACCACGCGCAAACCGAGCGTGCTAGACATGCGTACGTAATTTCAGGAGATGTACTTGGGTGTTCTACATTCGAACCCATTCACTTTTAAGAATATATCCCCTATAGTCAAGGTACCACTACGTATTTAATTTTATAACTTTTTCCCCAGTTTTTTCGACTTTATTTTCCGTTTTTTGCCATCTGCGCTGTAGACCAAAATGCGTACCACGCGCAAACCGAGCGTACTAGACAAGCGCACGAGATTTCAGGGGATGTACTTTGGTGTCTACATCCAAACCTATCCACTTTCAAGAATATATCTCCAATAGTAAAACTACAACTACGTATTTAAGATATTTCTACGATTTTATGACGTCTTACTTTTTTGAACATTCTTAACTATGTGCCATTGTGACACCGCACAACAAGAATATGGGATGAAACATCAGCACATTTATTAAAAATATATAAACACAATCTTACGGTGGTACGGAACCCTATATGCGTGAGTCGAACTCGCACGTGGCCATTTGTTTTTATTTTACACAATCACAGCAACGCCCATGAATAAAACAGTGACTAACAGTGACTGCCTTACTTATTACGTTAAAAGTTGTTTAGAATGACCACCATGAACTTCTTGGCAGTAATAAAGTCCATTTTGGAACTCTGCCAAGAAGTAACATCTGCCATTCTCGAAAAGACCTTTAAAATGAGGTACCACACGGCATAGGGTTGCATTTAGAATTTTTGACCTCAACTCCCTAGCGTAACCCCCAAGGGGGTTGAAAAAGTGAAATTACATAAAAAAGTAGATTTATTAACCAATAAGATACAACTAAAATTTGGTGTCTCTACCTTTATTAATAGTAAAGATATTTGCCCATGCTAAGACTTTTCAGACACCCTGTATGGTATATCACTGTAACCGAAGTATTTTCGTATTTCGCATTTTCAAATAACACAATGTGGATAAATAAATATTTGTATTTTATTTTCAGATCGAATCCTAATTTTATTCCCGACTAGGTTAGAGCCGTCCCTGGAATAACCCCCGTTTGACAGCTTTGCTTATGACCAATAAGGACGCGGTTAGTTCTAAAAGCTAAAAGGTGTCTGGTCCTCCCATGTTGCCGATTCGGGGCAAAACGATTCGTGTTGATTGCATTATTAAAAAAAATATATTATAAAACGAGAGCTTTTTCTCATTTTTAATGTAATATAAAATGGTACGTATGTATTTTTTACATCGATATTCGCGTGGCACGGTGAATGCTGTATTTCTTCTGCACTGCTTCTATAATTTGGCAACAACGTTGGACAGTAATTTGTCTGAATGTTTTTTTTGCCGTCAGTTCGTATAAGTTTTAGATTTTAAACGATTTCTTATGTTTCTTAATCCAAGATTCCGAGATGCTTAGCTTACGGATAGCGTTTTGCGGGGTACGATGAAGGAAATAGTGTATTATAGTAAGTATGCCAATTGAAAAAGTGAATTAACTGCGAAGTCGCGTTGAATGGAGAAAATCTTTCAACGGGTTCGGGGCCCCAGAGTACCTTAGTGTTCGGGACAATAATGAGGACAATATGGTACGAATCATGCTTGTTTGGGAGCAAATTAGAGACATTTTCGGTACATTCCCGGCTAGATAAGTACCAATCATTTTTTGCAACTTTTTATTAGTTTTACTTATTGATATTTAAATTATGTTAGGCAACTACTGGTTAAAACTAAGGCTGCGGACAGAAAGGAGTGAGTGGTTTCCCAGTGGCCTTTTTAACATTTTTTTTAGTTTTTCCTTCGGAAAAGGTTTAAATTTGTTTTATCTTTGTCTTAAATTACGGGTAATAACAGAAAATAATTAAGATTCATAATATGTGGCAACGTTTACACAAATTCAATTGTTTTTAATTTTTCGCGCGCAAATTTACGTCAAGCGCCTTGTGTATGCTTAGTCAGGTGCGGCGAATATAGACTGGTTTTAGGGTATTTTTGAAAATTTTTAAAATGTTCGATTTAACAAAAAAAAAGTATTGGGTATGTCTGTAGACTACCCCAGGAATCACCCATTCCAATATATGCAGTGAATTTAATAACACCCTGTATATATATATACCCAATCAAACTTCAGAATTTAAATGCAACTTAACGTCGGTGATGTCTAAATTATCAAAGTAGGTACAATCAGCTTCAAAGTTATTTTTTCGCTTCTTCATAAAAAATACAATGACGTATCTAGCTCTCTCAGACATGGTGTTAACGGTCCAATATCACGCTTTGTTGTTCTCAAAGCATGCAGTTCATGTAGTTCCCAGTTTCTAAACGAAATATATATATATATATATATATATATATATATATATATATATATATATATATATATATATATATATATATATATATATATATATATAGATATGTATAGCGGCCATAGGTAGCCCGTTTGCCATGCGAACAGTATAATCGTCAGCCCGAAAAAACGTTGGTCGTCCCAATTTCGGGCTCACCAAGGAATCGCAGTGTATACCCTCTCTAAACGTTACAGGAGACTCTAAAACATCGTTTCCCGCATTTTTGGGTGGGAAGACCTTTTTACTGTTCACATATCCATTATACTCCCATTAGTTCAGAGATAGTCCATGTAGAGGGCGCTAATTTTATACATATTTTGGATATATATCAGGTATGTGAACAGCTTCTTGGTTATCCCGAAATTTGGCAACATGGCAGAAATCATCATTGAGTGCCATACCTGGTACATTCTTAGACTTTCTTATCATTCATACCAATAATAATATGATTTTATTCTAAAAACAAGAATAATCAGTCGAAGTGAACACTTAGTTGATCTTAGGCATTGTATCAATCCATTAAATTCTCGGTAAAATCTGAACGCAAAAATGCGCGCAAACTATGCCGTATTATTTCCAATAAGAATCTTCACAGTTTCAGGAACTTATGTCTAACAACTGAATGGGTTGTCCGGTATGATGATGTCGATACCGAATTTTCCAGATTCATAAAATCCTTATCTAGTCTGGCATTAGAATCCTTTCCTCTGAGGCCTATCAAAGCTAAACAACATAAACCCTGGTCTACTAAAGGCATACGTACATCTGCAAAGAACATGCGCTCATTGTCTCACCGAAAAAAATTCTTGGACAGCGTCTTCTTCCATGATTACTTCAAGCGTTACAGAAAAATCTATCATAAGACTATAAAAGCTACCAAGGATATTTATTATAATAGGCGGCTGGCCGAATCTGGTGATGTTGCTAAGGAGACATAGCCAATTGTGAATGATTTAAGGAATAAAACTTCATCGACTAGCACAATACCTAACTCACCTGAGAATCTAAACAATTACTTTGTAAATGTGGCTAAAAACTTAATGAACTCCATAACTCCCTCCCATGATCCCCTTTCATTTCTTCCTAATGCTAATGAGAATTTACACAGTTTCTTTTTTACACCCGTAGTATTAGCAGAGCTTCGCAGTACAATTAATGATATTACAAACAACTCCTCTTCTGGGACTGATGGGCTTACTCTGAAAATGTTCTCGATCCAGCCGGAATGCACTTTAACCCACTTTACAAATGTAATTAACAAGTCATTTATAAATGGATTCTTTCCAAGCTGCCTTGAGACGGCAATAATTATACCCTTGCATAAAGGAGGTGATAAAGATCAAACCTCAAACTATCGCCCAATTGCACTCCTTCCCACATTATCAAAGATCATTTAAAGATTGGTTAAAAAAAGGCTCCTCTCTTTTCTCTTTAAATATAAAAAAATTACTACAAGTCAATTTGGATGTTTAAGTAACAAATGCACAAATGATGCTATGTTCTCCCTCTTTAATAGTGTATACTCCAGCCTGAACAGCCATCACTCTATAGCAACAATATTCTGTGATTTCTCCAAAGCATTCGATTGAGTAGATCATAATATCTTAATTAATAAACTGCAGTACTACGGGCTTAGAGTCAGGTCATATCTCAACAACAGAGGTCAACTTGAGAGGGTTAATGCGTCGATGTCTTCTTGCAAGCCAATAGAATATGGAGTACCTCAAGGTTCAGTACTAGGTCCTATTTTGTTTCTACTGTTTATCAATGACATTGCTAGTCTGGACATTAGTGGTAAAATCTGTCTCTTTGCGGACGATACTAGTTTCACTTGGAGCAACCCGGATATAACGGCACTTCATAGAACTGTGTCTAGTGACTTGATCACGATTAAATCATGGTGCGATTCGAATCTCCTGTGCCTCAACGTTTCTAAAACTAAAGTTTTGTCATATAAAAGTACGTTGCAACCTTTCGTACTCAATAACACCACTATTGACGTCGTTGAATCTGTGAAATTCCTGGGGCTTGTTGTGGACAACTCATGGAAATGGGACTTGCACATCGATGCTTTGTCTAAAAAGTTGAGTTCTGCCTGTTTTGCTCTAAGATCAGTTTCCAAGGAGCTTAACTTGTCAACTTCTAGATCGGTCTATTATGCCCTTTTTGAGTCGCATCTCCGATACGCCCTTCCATTTTGGGGTACGTGTTGTGCGACTCAGTTTGAGCGTATTTTCAAATTACAAAAGAGAGCTGTTCGATATTCACTGGGACTTGACAGTAGAACTCACTGCCAGGATTTCTTCAAAAAATTTAAAATACTAACTCTTCCTTCCTTATTCATATTTGAATCCGTTTGCTTAATCCGCAAGCACGTGTCTGCTATTCCAGAAAGGCCATCCCACAACTACCCACTTAGGAATACGGAACATGACCTTTACCTGCCTATCCCACGTTTAGAGTTGGTTAGAAGCTCTATATTGTACAATGCAAAAAAAATGCACAATCATCTGTCATTTGAAATCAAGTCCTTAACATCATTTCCCGCGTTTTGCAAAGCTTTGAAATCATACTTACTGAAGAGAGCCTTGTACACACTAAATGACTTTTTTACCCATAGTTAGTTTTATTTATTTACTGTTTTGTGTAGCTAAACCATAATTATTAAATTGTTTAATTTATAATATACCTAAAAGTATAAGTATATACTCTGACCACATACAATTTATGCAATTGTATTATGTTTGTATATTTTGGTTATTTATTTTATTCTCATCCAGGCTATCTTCAAATTGATATGGATCAATCTTAACATTAGCCTAAAAAATGCATCTTTTATATCTTTTATCAATCCACTAGTATATTGTTTGCTAAGATATGTTAACAAACCTTTAAAATTGTTAGAATGATTACTTTTTAACAAGCTAAAAACTATAGATATTGGAAAGAAAAGATCTTTGTGTTTTGGTTTCTCAAACAAATGCTCTTAAAATAAAAATAATGATATTAATTATATTGCTGACTAACCAAAACAATAATTAACCAATCACCGATAATCTTCCCCACTTAATGTGGGATACATGATGAATCCCTTCTGAAAATACTCCTCTTTGAATTAGGTATGATCATTGGATCCGTTGAAAATTAGGTAAGAAAAAAGAATTTTGCTGCAATTGGACTAAGTACATCCATTAAACTATGTCACAAAAATATTTAAACATCATCAAAAACTCAGAAAAAAAAACAATTTCATTTTCTGAATCCCCATCTTCTACCCTAACTGCCCATTAGACTTTTGAACATTTTTCTTTGCAAAGTTTCATGTAGAAAAACATTTTTCTAAGAAACTACTTTATTAATAAATGAGCATGCCCCACAAACTTTCTTGATTGATTGATTATGTTGTTAGTCTGCAAATAAATGACTGTTTCCTTAACATGATTTTTCTAGTTCGGGTAGAATATCTAGACATTTTGAAAATAATACACTTAACTGCACTGAAGTCAATATGCGACTAATATGATTAATATGAACACGTGCTGGTGACCGTTAAAACTTTAGAAAAAGAGAATCGGCAACAACGCCGGGCTAACCAAGTTATTAATGACATATTTTTTTATACTACCGGGATGACCATTGCACTCTTGACGATACATATTTTGTAGTAGTTAAAGTAGATGCTTAGTGAGTTTCCGCATGCGCAGTAGGGTCGACCTTGAACGCTCAGGTGTGCTATTGTTATTTGGCCTTGATATGCGCAGGTGTTGTTCCAAGGTCAAGGTCAATAACTTGGCCTTGAACTCGAGCAGATGTTTCTTTGTTTGGTGATGGCCAGGTGGACGACGCTTATTTCAAGGTTACATTTGCTTGGTCTTGAACGCGAGCAGATGTTTCTTTGTTTGGTGATGACCAGGTGGACGACGCTTATTTCAAGGTTACATTTGTTTTGTATTTTTCCAGGTCGTCGGATGTATTCCTCCCACCATAAATAAATACTTGACCTTGGATTACTTCCTAATAAATATGGCTCATTTCGAAAATAGCTTTCATTGTCACTCATACATCGTATGCGTTAACTGTTGCTTTGGCATATAAAGTATTGTGTTTGTGGTGTGTTCTACAAGTGTTTATTCAAGGTACTTGACAGTAATTGTTTTTATTGTATTTTAAATCATGAGCATTTCAAAGCAGACCATAGCCGAATTTAATAATATGATAAACCAAGATATTCAATTTCTGGAACGTAGAAAATTCTCTACATTAACGGTGGGCAAAATTTATATGATAAAAAAATTAATTCTTTGACTTCACGTTTTGGAAAAGCCATTATCGTCACATTGTTTGATCCAACACATCAAGCAACATTTGAAACATTTTTACCATCACGCGTAGCTGAAATTCTGACAGAGGATACTATTGAAATGATGAATAACTCCGGTGATCAGTACACCTTAACTTATTTGGGGCAAAGCTCACATGTATTCTCTGGAGGTAATACTAGAGCGTTGTTAAATTTTGGTTGTTTGTAATATATTGTTGATTAGGCTATTTTAATGTTGATTTAAAATGTAATAAAATAGTTCTTGTTAAGTATATATCGAAAAACACACAGTCACACACAATCACATATCCATTATTTTCTATTTAAGATGTGTGACTGCCCTACTGTCATTGAAAATCGAGATATGTACATTAATTGGTTATCATGTAAATTAAGAGAGCTGGCTGAAGAAATACTACACTTTGCAAATTATGGTAAATCCGATATGGGTTTTAGTGAAAGTCAGTATAGGAAGTATATGAAAGACGCCGTAAATTTCACGGCTGGAGCACATACTTGCGAGAAATACCTATATGGAACCATTGATCTGGACGAATTTTGCGCTGGAATGATAAATGAAGAATTGGGAAGCTACCTATTCGAAGTGCCTCATTTACCCGATGAATTAGCTACAAAATATGGTTTGGCTCCCGCAGATGATACCACTATTCTTGATGAGCTTGGAAATAAACCAGTCACCAATGAAGTTGATAGTAAAGCATTGGCTACTGTTAGCGATGACGAAATGGAGTGTGTTCAAGAAGATGAAGAAAATCGTTAATTCATTGTATAATATAATAACATGAGATGTTAAATAAATGATTAAGTACCTAAATTATTGTTTAATTTTTTTATAAATAGGCAACCTTCACAAAAATCACATCAGTTTAAGCTAAAAATGGGTCGTGTTAACAACACAATTGATAAATTTGGGCGCCAAAAATTTAATGACCAAAATCACATTGTTCTTGTTGGACAACCAGGAGTTGGATTTAGATTGACCGATGATGGTCAATATGATATACAAGGGAAATCTTTAACTAATGTAGCACCACCAAAGAATCCTGGGGATGCCGCTAATCAGGAATATGTTCTTGAACAAAGGCGTGAAATTATTAAAAAACTTAGTGAATTAGTGAATAATGATGTTTTGGAATATGTTAGAAAAGAACTTAATGAAATGAATAAAAAGCTTGCTGAAGAGGCGAATGAAGATTTTTTGCAATCTGTTACAAAAAGACTTAAGGAAATCGATTCAAAATTGTTGAATCAAGAAAAAGCTATTCAGCGTATACGTATTACGCGCATGTAGATAAAGAAACAAGTCTATTCTGTGTATGGTGACCTCGATTTTACATGGGATATGAGAGTGGAGGGGTTTGAAGGTCACCTAACAGATACAAATAGAGGCACAAAACTTTCTTGTTTCAGTCTGCATTTCAGTACTTCCAGAATACTGCATAGTAATTTATTTCCTCAAAATGCAGTCACCAAAAAGTGAACGTCAAATTGCAGTTGTTCGCCCATTCTCTGTAAACGGTCGTCAGATGTGTGCCAATTGCGAAAATTGGGAATTTATTAGTGGAATAATGGGTTTCTGTGAATGGTGTCAAAATGAGTACCATAAGAAACATGGGATGAAATCACCGCAACAAATATCTCGTGAAAATTCTAGTGAATCTCTGCAAAGTCTCGCTGTCTCAGTGGGAGGTTCATCAGAACATAATAATCACGATACGCCGGAATTCAGTCAAGAAGGGCAGCGCTGGACTTCTTCAAGCAATTTTGAAGATCTCGAAATAATTAACGAATCACCTCAAAGTCCTGTTTTCTTAGAAGGAGGAGGAGGAGGAGTAGGGGGAGGAGGTTCATCAGAACGTAATAATAGTGAGACCATGGAATTCGACCAAGAAGGGCAGCGCTGGTAATTCCGAAAAATAGAGACAATTTAGATATAGTGTAAAAGTTTCTTATGATAGTCATGTAATTTTAAATTTATGTGAATAAGTGCGTTTTTCTAATGATAGTGTGGATGTATTATTTAAATCTTAATAAAAATCTTTTTGTACTAAATATGTTTATTATTCACCATACATTTGAATTAACAAATCGCTCTTGATATATATTATTTCTGTGGTTCCGTTCTAAAATCCTCGCTAGCATTACATCCATTTTTCCAATTCTCCTTTGAAAACGATATCTATCAAGTATTAGTTGCTGAAAATTACTTTGTCTGGCTTGTCTATATGCAAAACACCAAACAGACATACGGTGGATAATATTTCTTTCTTCGTCAAATCTTACTTGCTTCATGGTGTATTGTAAAATGAATTTTTATTAGTTATGTCATTTATATATAGGCTGAACATAAAGAGAGTGAATTAGTTTTACTTTAAAATGGGTCGTGTTAACAACACAATTGATAAATTTGGTCGACAGAAAACTCCTGTTTGTAACAACTTATCGCGAGGGTTGCCCGGAATCGGATTTAAACTTACTTCAGATGGACATTTTGATATAGAGGGAAAATTATTAAGGAATGTTGCCCAACCGATAAATGATAATGATGCTGCTACCAAAGAATATGTCCTTACGGAAGTTCATCAACTTGGTTCGCAGATAAATACCATACTTAGTAATGTGCTAGTACCGGTTTTTCAAAAAATGTTTGAAGATGATGAGACCAAAATTACGTACCTTAAGGAAAAAATGTATCAAATTCACTCACTTGCTGCACGGTATACTACAGCGAAGATAAAGGATCCAAAAAAACCAAAATGGAAACCAACCTAGATAAAGTTCTATTTAAAAACATAATTATACTGTTAAATTGAAAATAAAACGAATAATTATGAAAAGCAATATTTATTTTTATTATTTATAATGCATACATACGTAACGTAAAACCTATTTGATAATATTTATACAATATCTGATTTGTCTATCCAAGAATTAAATTGATTTGGAAAACCTAACCATTTTACAAACAATTGATCGTTTTGATTGTTCTTGCGTTTTCTAAGAATTTTCTCAACTAAATAAACACCAGGGCTAGCTGTCTTTTGCAGTTCTGCTTCGTAAAAACATCCTTTAATAGGTTGACCTTCCAATGATTGTAGCAAGTATGTAGGTGGATTTGTAATATTAACTTTTGCTATTTCAAACAGTTCCGTTGACCACGAAGGCGTATATCCTTTGTCAAATACACCTTTGTACTTGCTAATGCGAACAACGTCACCCAAATGAAATTTTTTTTTCTTCGGAACAATTTTCAAATAGTCATATGCTTTAATAGGGGTATCCTCTTTTACACTGTTAGGCTTCATTCCAATGGTGCGGTGTTTAGTGTTATTATAGGTCTTCGTTATAGCTGGTAATATTTGTAACCATCTGTAAGAACCTCTAGCCGAGAATTGTTTATATAACTTATTTTTCAAAGTTCTTATAACACGCTCAACAATTGCCGCTTTTTTCGTGCTATATGTGGAATAATGGTTTATATTATATTTTTTCATGAGTGCTTGAAAGGTGCTATTATAAAATTCCTTTCCTTGATCACTCTGTAAATTGTTTGGTGCATATGATGCTTCTTCAATGATGCTTTTCATGGCATTCGTAACTTCAACACCGGTCTTATTCTTAACTGCTTTGGTGTACACGAATTTGGAGTAACAATTTATACATACAACAATGTAACGGTATCCATCATTGTCAGTAGCATATTGCTGCATTTCCGCCAAATCAATTTGCCACAAATCTCGATATCCTTTTATGACCGTACGTCTTCTAACAAAATTTTTTCTTGCTGTCCTATGTAATTCATTTACGACTTTAATTTTTTCTCGGCTAGGATCCATATTATAAGGTTCCACGTCTTATCAGACACTGAGGATGGCAACTACGTGCAAAACTTAATATATTATTCCTTCTTCTCGAAGCTCTTCCATAATTGACATAATCTCATTATCATGTCCGGTATGTCCAGCTACTTTTGACCCCCACAATAATCGTAATCTATCCACTAACTCCTTAGGTTTATTCCAATAAACATATTGAGATGATTTCGACGATAGGCGCTTTTTTGCTGGTAGTTGGATTTTGTTGTCGCCTTTTTTTCTTCCTACACCACCACCACCCAGTTTGGTTCCCATAATTAGCGGTTTTATGATTCGTAAATATTTTCTCCATCGGGTTTCCCTTAAACCACGTTTCTTGTCATAACCGTCGTAGGCCGCATCCGTCAATTTCAAAATGGTTTGGTATTTTCGAAGTACATCTAGACTAATTTCGTCTTCATTATCTAAGCATGCTGGATTTTTTAGAAAAATCAAATCGTAAAGCTCAGCCGTTCCATCGAATTCAGCAATGTTTGTTTTGTTCTTGTATAACACCATCTTTCCGTTTGTTAGAAAACGAACCACCAAGTTGCCAATATATTTTGTTGATTTATTTTCTTTTTTACCAAAGCGTACACCATACACGGTATCATAATGAGATGGCTCCAATTTTAATCCATTTAAATAATCTTGAATTGTTTTTGCGGCTGAACTGCTACCACTGGATGTGTGTGGTGATGTGTAAGATGATGTTATCGTTGATGGGGAAGGGGTTTCGAACAGTGACTCACGATTTCCACGTTTTGGTGTAGGAATTTGTGTTTTTTGCGAAATCGGTGTAGATGTTTCAAAATCCGCTTCTGTTGGATGTTCTTCAAACATTTTCGCCATTCCCACCGAGCTGCTGCTGCTACTCCGACTTTGTGGTTTAGTCGTAGTACTTGATTTTTTAGTTGCGTACTGTTGCTGCTGCTGCTTTACGGCTTTAGATATAGATTCTAGTGGTTTAGAAACTGGTTCATAAAACTTTTCCAAATCATGTTCATTCTGCACTTTAGCTGCTTTAATTTGTTTAAATTTTTTTCTAACCGCATTTGTAGTTTCCAGTAGCTTTCGTTTTAATTCGATTTCTTCATTCATGATGCTTTCAAAGCACCGTTCAACGATGAAATGATTATCCAAGTTATTATTATAGGAATATATAACTATCGAATCCCTTGCGGTATCTGCCCGAATTTACATCACTATCCTTGTCAATAACTAAAAAACCATATTTATTATCCCAACATTTAGCACACATCTCTTGAAATTGTGTAAACGTCAGGTCGGGTGAAACGTGATCGGAAAATATATGTTTCATATTCATCTCATCTTGTTTAAACATAATAATGAAGTTGGCATTATCCCGGACGAGCTGCTTAGGAACACGAGAATACGTTTGCGCCAAGTAAAAGGCATCCACATTTTTGTGACGTCCCATGCTAAAATACGATCTTATAACGTCCTGTTTCTCACACATAACGTCATCAAAAATAAATATTGAATTAGGTTTAGCATCTGACGGTTCCACAATGTTATTTGCGTCGCTAAAAGCGTAGTAGCCAAGACCTTTGATTGGTGATAAAATTTTCTTTAAATATTCATATTTCGGTTGATAGAGCGACTTTGAGTAGATATAAACATTTTCGAAACGCAGTCCCGAGGGGTGAGTAAGCAGCGAAATCATAACATTTGTCTTTCCACAGTTTGAAGGTCCTATTAATAATCCACGAATAGATGACGGTAGCAAAGGACCATGTCTTTTAAATAATTTTTGTTCTAGTCCAGATCCGACCTTTACATCGAGATTATCGACGGGAAGTTTTTGTTTAAGATTGACGATACGCATCTTAACAAAATCTATATTTTATACTGAACTTTCACGTAAACTATCATTCAGATGTCGCTCGTCAGACGAAGTAGACGGTCTCGTTTATCAAGTAAGACTGGAAGCGGTATTGTTAATTCAGTAATTAATAGGCTACCGTTCGAGTTACACATTCCCGGCTATCAGTATTGCGGGCCCGGGACGAAAGTAGTAAAACGTGTGGCAAGAGGAGATCAAGGAATTAATTCTTTGGATGTCGCATGCAAAAAACACGATTTAGCCTATTTGCGTAATAGTGAAAATTTAAGTGCTCGCCACCAAGCAGATCAGGAACTCGAGCAAAGCGCGTGGAAAAGAGTAAAATCGAAAGACTCTAGCGCTAGTGAAAAAGCTGCAGCTTGGTTGGTAACCAACATTATGAAAGCGAAACAACGTTTTGGTATGGGTGTATCATCATCATCAAAATCGAGAAAAGCATCCACTAGAGGTAAACGTCGCTTCCAGCGCCGCCGCCGCCACACTAAAGGTAATGGCGTCGGTAAACATAAGCGAGTACACAAAGTAGCTTTTGGATCATCTATTAGACGACCCGTTCGATCAGAATTGTTAAAAGCTGGTGGGAAAAAACTTATCGAGAAAAATATCATGAAAGCATCGAAAATAGCTGCAGTAGCTGCACGTAAATCCCTAAGAATAGCCGGTGGCAAACGAAAAATTCGCACGCCCAGAATCATTCCAATTCCGAAGACTGGGGGGATATTACCGTTAATACCAATATTTGCAGGACTATCGGCCTTAGGTTCATTAGCAGGTGGTGCAGCAGGCATCGTGCGTGCCGTAAAAGCAGTAAAAAAGTCGACTGCAGAAAAAATAGGTACCGGCTTACATCTAAGTTCAAGAGGAAACGGATTATACTTGAAACCATATCGCACAGGTTTGGGATTATTTATAAACAACGGCAAAAATAAGAAATCAAAAAACTAATAGAATCCCTACCTCAAAGACCACTATCCAATATTGATATAGAAAAGTGCGCCTTAAAAATGAAAATACCACACTTTCGAGGCGTATATATGAGAGATTCATTACCTGTACGCGGTCCCAAACGTTATGAGGCCGCCATTATAAATTTGGATAGTATGTCGGGTGTAGGGACTCATTGGGTAGCATATAGAAAAAGCAATTCTGATGTAACATACTACGATAGTTTCGGTGATTTACCCCCACCTATGGAATTGGTACGATATCTGCAGATGGGTTCCGAAGCGACGACGAAAATTTACTATACATACGACCGTCAACAAGAATTTGGAACAGTCTGGTGTGGACATTTGTGTTTGAAGTTTCTTTTACAATCGTAAAAAGTATGTCTTTGACACCCCAAATGGAACGTGACAACTACACCAAAATGTTGCTATCACTTAAAGCATATCGTGAAGTCGGAGGATTACAAAAAATGACAGCTGAACAGTTAGAAAATACGCCCAAAGAAGTGTTGATCGCATTAGCTCCAAATGAAATAGCACTAGTTTGGGATAGGTTACCTAATCACCTAAAAAGTGACGTCGATATATTGAAATATCAATACTGTTTCGAACATTATAATAGCAATAATTCAGATTCGGACGAGGGTGATGGACCGATACCAAAAAAAATATTTTGTTGTTATTGCAAAATTAACGATGTGAATATAAAGGCAGAAAACAGTTTAAAAACGTCCAAAGGAATAAAGCAACGCTTCAGCTTAAATCCATTTAACTGTTGCAAACAGCAATAAAATAGCTACACAAATAGTTTCGTGGTCAGTCATGTCTTACACATTCACTCTAACAGGACATTCAAGTGTCTTAAGTGCGGATTTTTACCCACCCATCGAGTTAAATACAACAAGCAAATATGGAGTTGCACTACTGGGATTTTACACATATAATTCGATTTTTAATATCGACGAAAGCAATAATTCATTCAGCCATTTGAAAACAGTGATACCAAAGCATTTAAGGATTCCACCAGGAGCTTACGAAATTAATGAAATAGCAAAAGCCATGTACACCGCTTTAAAAGAGTCATGCAATGAAGTTGGTACCGATTTATTTTCATTAACAGCCAATAATAATACGTTAAAATGTGAGCTAAAGTCAAAATATAGCATCGATTTTCGAGGTAGCAATAGTATCGGCAAAGTGCTCGGATTTGGCTCTGTGCTGCTGCAAGGTGGACAACGACACGAATCAAGTGCCATCGTGGACATAATGAAAGTGCGCATCGTACGTGTGGATTGTAATATAATTTCCGGAGCATACCTGAATTCTTTGGAAAGTCATACGTTATTTGAATTTGATATTGACGTCGAACCCGGTTACAAAATCTCCAAAGAACCGCAAAATAATATTTATATGCCGATAATGCCGGATGGTCGTCAGTTTATCGACAACATTACTCTACGCATCTTGGACGATAGCGGTGATTTGATCGATTTTCGAGGTGAGAAAATAATAGTTAAACTAGAGTTGAAAAAAATCGTATAATGGGTTTTTGCTTTAACCGTCAACTGCATAAGCTGTCAACAATTCAAGATTCAGTTAAACGACATAAAAGTAAGCAGACAACACAGTCAAGGTTCATTCGCAAGTCAGACGGACGATCGAAAACACATCCGCACAGCAATCGCCAGCTCTCCGTGAAAGATTGCAAATTTCTACAATCGATCGGTTTGAAAGTGAGAAAAATTAGAAAATGATGGCCGCTAGCAGTGATAAAATCGAAGTTTTTACCGAACCCATTTTTGATAACTCCATTATTAGTTTTCAAGAACACACATATAAACCTTACGGTTCTCCAACATTCCGCAATTCCGATGAAATTCGTATACCTGTACACTTTCAAGATATCATTTTGGATATATCGGATAGTTACATTTACATCGAAGGAACATTTAAACCCAAAGATGTTAGTAAAAAATGTTATCTATCAAATAATGCCATCGCCTTTCTATTCGACGAATGTCGTTATGAAATGGGAGGGGAGCAAGTTGCCGTCGTTCGGAAACCCGGAATTACCACAACGATGAAAACTATGGTGTCATTGGGTGCCGCACAAAATAGAGCTCTCATGGCATGCGGATGGGGTCTAGACGAAGCAAATCAAGGGATACTAGATTCCACAAGTAACATGTTCTCCGGCAAGCTTCCTCTAAAATATCTCATGGGTTTCGCAGAGGATTATTCAAAGGGTATTTTTAACGTCAAGCAAGAGTTGATTTTAATTATCGCCCGCACTTTCAACAATTGCTATATCGGCGAAGTAGATGCAGATATTTCAATTGAAAAAATTGAATGGAAAATTCGTCACATTATTCCAGACGATCGACAGAAGTTAAAGATATTATCACGCATGAATAAAGGTGGCAGTAACGCAAACGTTCCAATGGCTTACCGTAAATGGGATCTTTACGAGCTACCTTCTTTGAGAGAAACATCGTCAGACGTTTGGGCCTTAAGAACTAGCACGAGTCTCGAAAAACCGAGATATTTGATTATCGGTTTTCAACCAACTAGCTCTTCCGACAACAGAGCAAAAGATAGCACACAATTTACAACGGCCGATATAAGTGATATTAGGCTCTATCTTAACTCTGCCGTATTTCCCTACGAAAGATGGAATTTAGATTTTTCCAAGAAACTGTATGCCGCAGCCTATTATAATTATGAGAATTTTCAAGCTAGCTACTACCAGCGAGAACTGAGCGATCCTATGATGAGTTTTGCCGACTATCTTAAAAATCCGTTATTCGTAATAGATTGCAGTCACCAACCAGAAGCCGTCAGGACGTCCACAGTGGACGTGAAATTGGAGTTCGAAACACGCAAAAGTAAATTTCCTAAAGACATTAAAGTGTACGCGTTAGTTATTCACGATGCATTTTTTAGTTACAATATACTTAATGGTTCTGTTACTAACAAATCAATACATTAGTTTGAAGTTGTGTAATTCTCCAAATTATGTACTTTACATATTTAAAATAAACTTATAAACGACATATTGGAGTTTTATTCTTACTACATACGACATATTTGAGGCTTATTTTAATACATCAAATGTGGGGCTTTGGTAAATAAGGTCGAGAGATGAAGAATAGGCAGAAATTTAGGAGAGGGGTGGGGAAAAGAATGTATATAAGACGTGATTTAGAAAATTAAATTCACTCGAAGCCAAGATGTCATCAAGTTCAGATGATGGATATTCCAGTGACGACGAGCAGACCGCGGCACCAAATGTGCAACATAGGCTTGTACTGAGACCGCGAAGGCTTAGACCTAGGTATTGCATCATGCAATCCTACGTCTCATGGGGGTCTAGAGATTTGTGTATGCACTGCTACACGAGAGGATTTGGAGCTGTGATGATGGATGTTCATTTCGTCACAACTCATTTTACAGTGGGTTCGCGAGGTGATCAAAGGCGGAACCACTCGAGGTGTGCTTTGTGTAGGGAGAGACTGTTTACAGTCGTTCATCAGCAGTCTTGCCTTATTTGCAATAGAATGTAAATTCTATTACAAATAAAGCTCCTCATACGACAACCCTGCCTGCCCCCTGACAAAATCAGTCCTTTTCAGGACTACAGAATATTTGATCGTAGTTTGTAGTTAAACACTATGTTTCCTAAGGAAGATATTTCTCGAAGGAAAAATTGTGTTACTTTGAGTGAGAGATGCATTATGTGTTTAAATCATACATAGATAGCGAGAGAAAGAGCATTTGCAAGATTTAGCTTGTAGTTTTTATGTATGATAAGAACGCATATGCCTCTAATTATTCAAAGTGACATGACTTTCTATCAAGAAACATATTTTAAAAAATAAAGTCACTCTGGGTTGATACGCTCAAAAAGATACATCAGAATTTTGTCGTTTCACATAGAACATTGGCTAATATTAAACCTGCTCTTAAGTATGACAAAAACAGACGAATCCTTTCAGTGTAACAAAATATTTCGAACAAGAAATCTCTTCTATAGGAAATATTTTGTTACTCTGAAAGGATATGTTAGAACTGTTTAGCCCCACTCTCACCCCCCACCATCCTAAATGCTTTTAAAAGCGGTAGCAGCCATCACATTTTTCATATTTCAACCAGCCATGAAGTGGGACAGGCTGATGTTAAGGACGACAAGGGAGTCCAAAATAAGCGAGTTTTGGGAGGCTTGGCGTTTAAAAAACGCGAATAAGCCAACGGCTATCGTACAGCCGATTCCAAGACCGCCGCCACCACCGGAGCCGGCTCCAACAGAGCCGGTGGAAGTGGTGGAAGGACCCCAGATGCTGCTGGGTCCGGAAGAAAGGGAGGCTCTCTTACAAGAGCTCACGGAGCGCCGTCGGAGCCGTCGCAGCACGCGACTGGAGGCACGAAGACGGCGTGCCGCACCGCGATCGGTGCAGATCGCGAGAGGGGAACAACCACTCTAGGTTTCCCTCTCCAACCCAACCCACCGCGAAAACGGCCCTTTTTAGGGCCACAAAAGATTTGATCGTAGTTTAGATATGCTCAGTCACTTTGTGTTTGACACTGAATCAGTGAAAAAATGCAAAGATGACCAAGGATGACATTTTATGGACGTTTAAAAATAGACGTTGACATTTTCGCATAACTGTTTTCGATAATTTACCTAGAAGTGTCTAAAACTAATTTTAAGTTGAAGGTCCACGATCTGTTAAAACTGTTATATTTCTAACTTAAAAATTGTATTCATATAGTTATTTCCGAGGGGCAATTTTTGGTTCTATAAACTTTTTATGAAGTTAGAAAAATCGATATTAAAATCCCGCGGTTTGCTCGGAGAAATACAGACGGCCCGTAAAGCACGTGCGGTGTCGCGCGGAACTGAAACTTTGTGGTCAATGTAATGACATGGGCATAATAGTTTTACCATTTAGTAGGCAATGACTATAAAAAAAAAGTTGTTGATAATGGTAAAACCAATGTCAAAAAGTTTTTGGACACTTCTAGTGAAATTAGGGAAAAAAGTAATTAGAAAATGTTGTTTGGAATGTCCATTTTAATCGAAATCCGCTTTTAAAAAGTGAAATAATTTTTAAGATCCGCGCTTTGCTCGGAAAACAAAGATTGCACGGGAGTTTTTAGACACTTCCAGTGAAATAATCAAAGCAAGTTATAAGAAAAAAATGTGCGTAACGACCATTTTTATCGAAATCCACTTTAAAAAATTGAAAAAGTGAAAATTGAAAAAAGAGTTATGGAAAATTATAGGTTTTTAACGAAATTGCACATTTTAGGCCATTTTAGACTGCTATAGCTCCATTATTATTAGTCGCACAGAAAAACCGCGGGGATCAAATCTTAAGGAAATTTTACGTAGAATCCGAAAATTTAAAAAAAATTGAAAAAAGTGGAGGGGGAAGGAAAACATTTTCAAAAAAATTTAAAAACGCGAGATAACAGTCAAATAAACATCGCCCAGCGCTCCAAATGGGGGGGGTGTTACTATGCGGGTTTTTTTTTTTTTTTTTTTTTTTTTTTTAGAGTCCCTGCTCCGCTGCGCTACGCAGGGACTCCGATTTCACCGAGCAAAGCTTGGGCCTTATATTATTTCGTTCATATGAAATTCTATATGAGGTTTCTTTTTCAAGGGAAGGGGGAATCTGAGGTCTTTAAAAGCAGCTCGAGTCGACTGCTTACTTCATTACATTCGCTCATCTCAACATGGCATCATCAGATGATGATGGATACTTAAGCGATGATACTCCTAGGAATTTGGATAATTGGGCTATAAGACGGAGGAAAGTTTTCCCCGTCCGATCCCGCCGGGTGTGCAAGACCTTAAACCTGGTGAAGGTGGGTGATGACGGCTGGTGTATTGGCTGCTATGCCGACTTGGAAAACAAGTCGGCTGGTGACCAATTCTTCAGTGGTCATGTAACCCAAGATTTGCGCGACTACGCGCACATACCGAACTGTAAAGGTTGTGGAGTAGCTCTTGGTACTCTACAACATAAGAGTGCGTGCCTTATTTGTAATCGAGCCTGATTACAAATAAGATATCCCGTGAAAAACGGTCCTTTTCAGGACCACAGAATGTTTCATCGTAGTTTTAGTTACCTAATGCCATAGTATATGTGGCGTTAGATAGAAAATTATATAAGTCCAGTCGGATCGAGTATAATTTTCTTTGCAAAATCCGTCCTTTTCAGGATGACAGAATATTTTGATCTTACTTGTATTTATCTAATGTCACGACATCTGTGACATTAGATAGAAATTATGTAAGTCCAGACGGATCGAGTATAAGTTTCTTTGTCGGTCACATTTCCACAAGACAATTACACCATTTTTGCGAACTAAAAGCAGTTTTCGACAGTGAAGTCCGCCAGTATCATTTTTGGATGGAGGGCATTTGTATAATAAACTCTAGTTTGTTGGCGGTGAAAAGGTGGGGATGGAGTGGTGGAGGGGGTAGATTATCTCTATTTAAACGGTTGCGAGCGGGTCACAGAATCACTTCATTTTTAAATCTTAAAGTACCAAGATATAACTATGAATTTCGAAAGGCCGTTAAGTCGCGGTTCATCGGTTTTTAGCGATGATACCGTCGACATGAATGATGTCGATATGGATGATCGGCTCTTGGACATCGAACGACTTCTAGACATCGAGGCAGAAGATATGTTTATTGCCTGGGAAGATGAGCGGGCAGTCGAAGAAGCAGATCTGGGTCAGGAATTGCCAAACATCGATTGGCAAAATGGGGAGTTGTCGGCTGATGAGATGGAGCCGGACTCCAGTACCGATTGGGTGCCACCACCGCCGCCGGAAGATCATGACGGTCCGGCCGATTCATCCACTTGGTGGATCACGGACCATCAGGATGAAGATGGTCCAGCGGATTCCACCAACTGATCCCGGAACCATGCCCTCCCCGATCTACCCCGGCAAAATCAGTCCTTTTCAGGACTACAAAATATTTGATCGTAGTTTGTAGTTGATTCATGTCACATCTCATGTAACATGATATTTCTCAAGAATTAATTTCTTTTGGGAAATATTGTGTTACTCTGTAAAGACATGTACGTTCTTACCGTACGTTAGAACTAGCTAAATTTCTAGTATGCTGAGAGTTTGGTCTATTATCTTACTTGTAGTAAAATTCACATTTTATTACAAATAAGATGCATGTTCTCAGCCATTGTAACGGATAGCCTCTCTTCACAGACATAACACTTTATCGCATACTTAAGTTGTGTGCATCTAACGATTACACACCTAAAGTTACGGCCCTACATTTTCCGTCTATTCGTTTTTCTATTTTGCATTTTCACACTATTTTTTGTGTGTAACTTCCGTATACTTATTTTAGAAATAAAAAAATATTGTTTCATTTAACTTCTTTTTTTATTATCATATATACAAAAACATTTTCTTTTACTTATATATACATTACTATTACAAAAATAACTTAACTCTATATTTACAATAAAATTCTAAAGCTACTTCTTATACGCTAAATTATTCATTACTTCCAGTCTTTTAACGCACTTCTCCCTTTTCCTTTTAGTTTGCTCCACTTTCACCCGCAGTTCATTAATCTGTCTTTCAAAGTCCGCCTCATCACTATCACACTTTTTTACTTCGCGCAGTAGTTGTTCCCTATACCTATATGCCGCGGAGAAGACGCACTTTTGGCTCGACGAAAACTCGTTCAACCAGTCCGGCTCTTCAGCAGTTGTTGCTGACTGCTGCGATTCCTCGTACGATCGCTTGCATCGCATCTTGGCCGGTTTGCGGCACTTCCCACGTCCTATTGTTGGCGATAGTGGTGCCTCCGTTGCAATTGTCCCTTTGTCGACAACCTGTGAATTGTCAGGTGTGGCCGAGTCTGGACCGTTATTCACCACAACGATTGGAGACAGAGGCTTCGGTGGTGGCGGAGACTTCAGAAAATCAGGTAGTTCCACTGGCACTGTGGGGCGCCTAAACTGAAATTTCCTCTTCTTCTTCTCGCCCTCGGCAGCCGCATAGAATTCACCTTTATTAATGGTGGCCGTCTTGGGTTTGGTCAGAAGATTTTGTAGTTTCGATGTTGGCCCCCGCCTCGCCTTTTTGATCACCACATCACTTATAATATTAATTCGGCCTCCATCCTCCTCAGTCCACTTGTTGACGTAGTCAACCGCCGAATTAACTGTCTCCTTTTTCGCGTCTACTTCTTCTTCCACAAACGCAGTGTTCAGCACGTCGTCATTGTGCCATTCTTCGAAGACACCTGGGGTCAGCAGGTCAATCACTTCCTGCCCCATCAACTCTGCTTGGATACTTCCATCCAAGTTAAACGCATTTAACAACGACTCACTACCGGAATTCATTTTTCTAACTAACTCACTGCACTAAACTGACAAATGTATTTACTTGGCGAACTGTTCTAGCGAACTATGAAATGCTCTGCCTAGCAAACCAAATTTATACTTATCACCCCACGATAAACTCCCCCACTCTATCTGACGGTTGATGCTTTGGAGGCCAAACAAGTTCATTCAACTTACAAGGTTGCGTTCAACGGCTAGACAGCGATTCAAGGACATATTTTCAAGGTAATCGTGTGTTCTTACTTCTGTTATTGTTTGTGCTCTCAAGGTTATATGATCCAGACAACCCATATTTATAGGCACTCTCTTTCCTTCGATGACTATTATCAGAAACTATAATGTTGCCTGCAGATCAAGATAACAATCGTCCAGCTGAGACTTTTTCAGGAGCACAAATAATAATTTCTGCCGTTTGCTATAATTGTAAAAGAGAAGTATATATTTGGACTGACCACATGCAATCTTACAGTTACATTGAATTGTTGAGAGTAAGGATTGTTAAGTGTCATTACTGTGGAACGCTGATGTGTCGACGAGGGCCGATTAGCAGATCTCATATGCTGAGAAGACAATGGATGCTACGAGAAATTTACAAGCAAGACATTAATTAATTTTTATTTTTGTAACTTTATTACTATATTGTAAAATAAAACAACATATTATTGAAACAATTATCTATGTATTTTACTATCCTGCGTTATAAAATTTCAACTATTGCTATTACTATAGTGGTTAATAAAACTACGTGACATTGGAGTTAATATTTTTTTATTTTTCTAAAACATAGACTTTCCAACATTTTTCTAATTATAACTAATATTTTCGGGTAAAAAACTTTGCATAGCTTGTATTAACATATTTAGGTTATCTTCAGGGTTTGTTTCGTAAAACTTTATGTCTGGGTGCCCCCAAGGTAGAGTTTTTGTTGTTGATGGTATAATATAACGTTTATCGTCGTGGTGAGATAAAGCAACTTTATTAATTATTTCGGTATAAACGTCGTGTTTATAACTTCGAAAGGTTTTCATTTTTCGAAATATCTGACCACCACGTTCTACGATATTCCGATAATCTTCCAGGTGAAGCTGTTTTTCAATTACACGTTTTTTTATACCTTTCGCTTTCTTAATTTCGCTACTGACTGAGTTTATGTAATAAGCTTTGGCTCCGGTACCAAAAAAACTTATTATTGGATCACCTGGAAATTCATCCTTCATTCTACCTACTACTGACTGACTTTTTTTTATGTTAAAAATATTTCCTTCGGTATAATTGGATGTATCGAATTTATCCGGATTTTCTGCAATTATGCGATAAAAATTGTCGGTGTAAACTTTTAATATTAACGAATCTGTGTCTGTATACAGTAAAGAAGCATTTTTGCCAAATTTTGTTTTAATGAATGAGTAGAAAAAATCATAAATTACTGTTTTCGACATGTCCAGTATGGAAAATCCGATATAAATTGGTTTATTATAAGTTACCTTTAATTGATCCATATGAATGGCAACGAATTCTTTATTAAAAACCGTTGAACTTTTAAAATAAGGACGAGAAATTAATGCTCGTGCCCCAATTTTATTCCTGTCATTTTCCCATCGGGTAACTAGTTTTATATCATTACGATTCTCCACATTTTCCATGGTCTTGCCAAAAACAGCATTAATGATTAATTTAAAAGTGTCTTTACCAAACTTTGTTGTTGCCCTATTGCGCAAATCTGTATTTAAGTCGATATATGTCTTTAACCATGGGGATTGATTAAATTTTAAAATTCTGTGTGTTTGCATTACCATTAGGCCGTTATTGATTGCTTGTTTTAATGTTCGGTAATGAATGATGTATTTCTTTTTATCGTTTAAATTCGGAATTAACTTTGAAAATTTTGCCGATTCCGTGGGTGGTACAATATTTTCAACTAAAAAGGGTAAGTCGGAATGGTCATCATATAGCGTATCCGGATAATGAACGTCAACTTCCAAAACGTATCCTTCTGGATCATTATCGTCCACATCCATAATATTTAAATTTAAAATTTCATGCTCTGATAACCATCTAAAGCCGCCAAATGGTAATGCCTGCGACATACTATGACCGTATAGATTTGTTGCATCAAGATAAACAATGAAAGATGATGGTTCGTTAGGGTCGTAGTTTGGTACATATATGTTGTTGGCAGCGTGCATCCTTTCTGAACACTGACTTATACCGCCTCGAATACCTTTTTTGAAAAAATGAACCGTGTCGATATCAGTCAATAGCTCTAACTCTACCTTAGAAATACGCAACATACAATCAAACGAATAACTTGGAAGGGTATAGTACTGTGCTGGATCCAGTTTATACGTTTCTAAACAAGTATCGCGAAACTGTTCAAAAACATCGGTTAGTAATAAAACATCAGATTTCAAATATAAATCCGAATAGTCCCCCAAATTCTTACAATTAAATGTGTCCCACACCTTTTTAGCTCTATCATAATCTTCATCGCTAATGTGCTCCTCTGACAAACTATCATAAAACTGATTTTTTGTGGGTAAAATTGGATGGTTCATTTTCTCCATTGAATCGACAAAACTATAGGGAAAAACACCTTTTTTGCGCATTAAATTAAACTGCTCATTATCAGAAAAATATTTTCCTGTTTCCCTGAAACTACCCACAGCTAATCCATTACCCAAATTTTCCAGCGAAGTTGATAGAAATTTAAAACTATCGATGAACCGCAATTTCAAATATTTTTTCTTTATTGTCCCACTTTTATTATCGACATAATCGTGAACGTAAATACTTTTCGTAAACGAAATATACTTTTCCTTGCTTTGAGCTAAAACATCGATCTTGTCTCCGTGACGACACAACTCTTTAATAAACATGTGGCAATCGTACCCGCTCAAGTTATGAAATATAATTGGAATAAAATTGGGTAACTTATAATTTAAATTGCAAATCGAATGAGCAGCACCAGGTCTTTTTTTCCCAGTTATGTGACAGTGGTCCTTTACTTTACAATTATTATTTTCAAAAGGTCGTTCACATATACCACATTTTGTGGCATTATTGAACTCCGCTATTTGGTCCACCGTTAAAGTTTCCATTGCTTTTATATCTCTTAAGTATGTATTGTAAAGAGATCTTAAATCACTTTCAAGTCGAGAAACGAAAACCTGGGCTGCGTCGTTTCCCCGGTAGAGCTCAAATTTTGAAATCGAATCGTCAAAGGAGCACTTAATTAAATACGCAAAAGAATATGGTTCATGTTTGATGCTTTTGACTAAGTAAGAATTTGTGGGATTTGGTTCCACAGTATCCAGCGGTTTAAGCACCGATTCAAAATCCGCGTAAACGACAAACGGTACACGCATTTGCTTTTCTATGTTTTCAAATTTTAATATATTTTCACTTACACTCCTTCCAAATTTATCTATTTTTAAATTTAGTGATGGTGTTAATGAATATTTGTGGTTACAGTCATTTTTTTGGTGTGATATCAAAGATGATGGTGAACTAAAATATATCAAACAACCATCACAAAAATACATTTTATCTCTACGCGATGTAATTTGACTGGAACATAATTTCGATAAGTCTTTTATCCAACAATAATGACTTTTAGAACAACGCGTATCACAAATATGCTCATCATCATCTTTAATACTACAATCCTTTGTTATTAACAACAAGTTTACATGTCTGTTAAGTTTTCTACCCGAATACCTTAATGGACCGACAACTTCATACTTTAACATATTATTTTCGAAAATTTTTTGCAAACCATAAACGTTAACTGAAATATTATTCATTTCTTCAAATTTTGATATATCACGCAACTTTACTGGAAAGTCTATACCTGTAAAATTCAGCAGTCTTGAATAGTGTGGATAAGATTGAATCTGTGATGCCCTTCTAGTGGCGGGGCACAAAGCAGACACGATTGACTACGCAAAACAACACTCATCTTGATTAATCACATTGATGATGGCTTTTTTCAATTCGATGAATCGGGGTAACTTTATATATGAAGATCCACCAAAAGGTTTATACTCGTTGACATTTACTTCCAGGTATAGAATTTTTTCCAGAGCCCAACCTACGAAAACAAGAAAGAGTGACATAAGTATTTATTTTATTTTTAGTCGTTAATTTATAACATACCTGAATCTTTTTCCTGAAACTCAGTCGATTGAGTCTTCATGGCTTCCACTAATGATTGATATATTTCTTCCAAATCGCTTCCTGAAGTAACAATTTCATTGCGTGTATTAAATGACTTGTCACTGTACATATTATCTTGTGTTGGTAAAAGATACCGACCAACAACCACCATATTAACTTTCAAAGCACAACGCACTCTTACTAGGTCACTTACTACCTCTAACACTTTTGCTTTAATTTCGTCAAAAAATAATGAATAGTCAGTATGTTCATTATCACTTGATATACGGTATGTGGCAATCCTATTTCTAAAAGCACTGGACACGAGTTCAACACCAGCTGATATTGGTGAACATGCATTACTTTTATGGTGTATTGTTCTTTGATGAGCTGCCATTCGATTTGCTGGTATGGTTATATTGCAGCAAGTGCAAGTGCGCACCTCAGATGTTGATGCCCCATCGTCAACTTTTCGCTGTTTTCCACCATGTATATTTGCAAATCGTGCTACGCACGATTCTCTTTTGTGTCGTAACATATTATAACTCTGGGTAAACGATTTACCACAATTTTCACACACGTACGCCATGACTTTCAAATTAACTTGCTTGAACCGTTTTACTCAACACAATGTTCTATACTAAAATTTAATTCCCCCTACCCTCATATATACCGAACCACATTAGACCCAACCCACTCGATCTTCATACCAAAACATGTTACACCCCAATAATAACTCAAGGTAAACTAACATCACAAATGTAACCTTGAAATAAGCGTCGTACACCTGGTCATCACCAAACAAAGAAACAGCTGCTCGCATTCATTGAAAATATGCATCGTAAATGTAACCTTGAAATAAGCGTCGTCCACCTGGTCATCACCAAACAAAGAAGCAGCTGCTCGCATTCATTGAAAATATGCATCGCAAATGTAACCTTGAAATAAGCGTCGTCCACCTGGTCATCACCAAACAAAGAAACAGCTGCTCGCATTCATTGAAAATATACACCGCAAATGTAACCTTGAAATAAGCGTCGTCCACCGGGCCATCACCAAACAAAGAAACAACTGCTCGAGTTCAAGGCCAAGTTATTGACCTTGACCTTGGAACAACACCTGCGCATATCAAGGCCAAATAACAATAGCACACCTGAGCGTTCAAGGTCGACCCTACTGCGCATGCGGAAACTCACTAAGCATCTACTTTAACTACTTTTTGTATATAAATCATGTACCTCCTTAGCTACCTTTAGATTTCGCAACACTGCACTGCAAAATTTACCGTAAAAAGCTTTTCTTGGTACATTTTAACATTTTTAAATCAATCAAACTCGCATGCGCAAACGAAGAATAATCGTCTGATTCGACTTTGCTTTTTATTATTCTCTTTAAAGATACTTTAATTTGATAGGGCAATTTGATTATAATCGAAGAAATCGGCATTTAAAAGAGTGAATTAGCACAAATTCTTATAATTTAATTTTTAACTATTAACTGTACAATGTAATTTGCCCATGGGAATTTTAAGAGAAAAACTAACTTAAACTAACCAAAACTAATCAACGATATATTATCGATTCTTAAAAAATACTAAAAAACAAAAACAAAAAAAAGAACCTGCTGCCGACACCGAGCCTGGGACCTCATAACTCACAAGCTGAGGCTCTACCACTGAGCCAGCCTTATCGCTGAAATTATTATGTTTGTTGTTGAATATGAACTATACTTTCCTAATGCTTGACAATTTGACAGAAATTAGTGATTAGTTGTGTGCCCTTTATCCGCAAGTCAAGTTCTCTCTTTTATATTGATATACAGTAAGCTCCAAGGTTTTAGGTTGACGAAATGTACACCCTGTACATTTTTCGGCACTTTTATAATGTATATCTATAGTTGTTACTGCTATCAAAATGTAATATAGGTGTCATATGATCTTTTTGGGTCGAACTTAAAATGGTTAAATCAAAATTTTAAAGATACGGGGAAAAATCTAAGAATTGTCAATTTAAAAATTTCCCCTTATTTTCATATTTAAAAGAGATGCAGAAAATATTTCATTCAGAAGTTTCTCTCTTTATAATGATTTTTGAATAATCTGCCGTTTGCAGAATTAGTATACGTGGTCAGGTAAAAAAATTATCAAATCCAACCTCATTTTTCCAAATGAAACAGTCTGTAGATTTCAATCTAAAACACAGCATAGATGATACTATTTTCCTTCTATCTAGGCGATTTATTTAAAATTATATATTTTAAATCCCTATGTAGGCCATGACACCAAAACTAATATCCTCGAATAAAAACTATTTTAGCTAGAAAAACATTACAAAATATATTTTAGGCGACAAAGAGTAGAATAAATAGTAATAAGAGTAAACCATTTCTAATTGGAACAAGAAAGTAAATAAAAACTATGGAAACTTTGAAGCAAACTAAAAAATTCAGATTAAGGGAACAAACAACGGGAATCATCGCAAATGTTCTAAAGTTCCTCCGTTATATTCAATGCACTCTTGACATAATTTTCGAAAGGATTTTAAGAATTCATGATGTGTAATGGCTTAATTCCTGAAAAGGACTCATGAATGCTTTGATCAAGTTGTTCTCGGGTTGAGATAATTTCTTTATAAATTTTATTTTCAAACACTTCCCAAATAAAAAATCTAGAGGAGTTAGATCCGGAGATCGTGGTGGCCTTATAGGTCCATGTGTTCCTATCTAATGGTTTCTAAAGTAAGTAAGTACTCTCCTATTCGAAGAGCGTTATGGGTAGCGGGCCATCTTGGTGAAAGTAAATCTCTATTACTTCATATAAAGGAACATCGTCAAGGATATCGAAAAGGTTTGATAGAAGTATGTCCAAATATTTATCTGCATTTAAATTTTCTTCAAAACAGCGATACACTAGCTAATTTTGAAATAAATAACAACTTGCATTTACATTTGTGGAGTTCCCATTTCTTTCATTATGTCGGTTACTCGACACAAATGTATGACCAAATAATTTTTTGAAAAAATGACGTTTCTATTTAGATTTAAACTAGTGACAAAATTCCAATATTCTCACAACATCATCAGAGTGCAAATATTGGAGAATAGTAACAACATAGGGAACATATTTATTGGATGTCAAAATTCCTTGCGCCTTAGATGTTGAAATTCCAGTTTTTTGACGGAGGTAGAGCTTTTTTCTAACATTTCAAAGTGAGTTTAGAGAATAAAATTAGGTTGTATGTTTAAGACCATAAGACAGAAGTGAAAACTTCTCCATGACGAGATTTGCTATTAATGCTATTATTCTTTAACAATCTAACAGACGCGAATCAAATTCAAGACGATAACAAAATCGATCTATAAAAAACAAATACCCTATATATTTGGTCAAATTTTAGTTTATTTGGCTTTCTTTTCGACTGATCATGAGCGTTGCATGGCGAAGTCTGACGGCTCAGTCTCTTTCAATACCCATACCCCAACCTGAATAGCTGTATCTTTCGAAAAGCTAGACATCAAGCGGCCATGAGAAAGTCCATAAGCCGAGATTTTGTTAATAAGAGCCTCATGCTTTTCCAAGAGGTCACCAGAGGACCGTTTGAGCCTGAAGCCATACTGTTTAATAGGGATAATTTTGTTGGGTTCAAGATATTTGAGAATCTCTATATTAATTTCCTTTTCCATTACCTTCGAAACGATAGATACCAGAAAGATTGGACGATAGTTGTTTGCCAAATTATTTTTCCCTTTTATTGGATCTGGTTGCACCCTAACACATTTTCATGCATTTGGAAATATACCTTTGCTGTACGAGATAAGCAAAATTGGTAGCTTTTTTCCCGGTGCATCAGTAAAGTTTCGTTCCGTGATAGCTATATTATACTCGTCACGTATGAGAGGTGGGGTGGAAAACTTCAAGAAGTGAAGTTTTTTCCGACTGATTTTGCAACGCCCAGAATAATTTTGAGCCGGAGGGCCAGATTTCGAACTTTTTGTTCTAATTTGTGTTTATCCTGGTCGATAATCAATTTGTATGAAGTTCTTGTATTTTTGGAAGCCTTCCGAGCTGTGTCAGAGTGGTCATTGCGATATTCGCAATAAAAATGTTTCTTTTTGGAAACTGCTTGCTTCCATATGGACCGCACACCCTTGTTTAACTCTTACTGTTGAGATTTCTAAAATAAGATAAGGTTTTTAGCTCAGTTATTTGTGCTCCCTCAAATAGAAAGTATATTCCAGTATTTTTGCTATGACTAAAAGTGGTAGTCTCTACTCTTTTAAGATGTCTTTTGTGCAAATTCTTGTAATAAAAGAAAATCGACATGTCTTGGCATTTTTCAGTAAAACACTTCAAGAAATAATTAGGGCCTTGTTACAAGCTCCTTTAAAACCTGATTTTTCAGAATCCGTCCTTATCTAACCTGCTCACACCATAGATAACTAAGGGTTTGGAAAATAATGTATAGATTATGTTTTCAACCTTTTAGAGTGCTAGTTAAGAATTTTTTCTCAGCGAATCCCTACAACTTAGAAATAATTTTTGCGTAGAATTCCAGCCTTAAGCTTCTTTAGTTTATGTTAGGGATAGAGGGATAGTTTCTAGTCTTTAAAGTTGTCTTTCATCCAACTAAAAAAATATAATAAAAGAGAATCGATATGATTTTCAATAATAAAATAGTTCTCAAGATATGATTTATCTTAACATTTCAACGATTTTGAATCCTGATTCTGAAAAATCTGTCTTTATTTCACCTATTTGCCCTACAAGAAATTTATATGCAGTGTTGATAGGGGAGTTTTTACCATTTTGACTCAACTGCCATCCTTTAGTCCTCGAGCTGCTAAAAAGTAAAAATGCAATGAATATGCTTCCTTTTCCTTATCCCTTCTCTTAGAAAATATGTTCTTAGCCAATCCCTACATATTACAAATAAGTAGCTCTTGTGCAAAACTCCAGATTGCCTAGCTTCGATGATTTATGTCGCTAATAACGAAAATAGTTTCTACCCTTTGCGCAAATAAAAAAATGATGTAATGAAAGAGAATCCGTTATTTAGCATTTCTCACTGAAAAAATAGATTTCGTGATATGACTTTTTTCAATATTCAGGGGCTTGTTTCAACCACTCAAAAATTCTTATTTCCTCATTCCTTATCTCATCTTTCCACCCTACAAACAATGGTGAGAGTTGAGAGAATCTTAGTCATAGCAGATCTCTACAACCCATTTAAATCCAGATTTTGCAAAATCCCTCAAATATCAGTTTTCTAGCTTCAGTAATGGGGGTAGCTTTTTCCCTTTTAGGATACTTTTTGTGCACATAAGAAAATATTATATGATGTAAAAAAATTAAAGGAATTTTAAGTATCAGTTAAAAATAAACAATTCAAGATAGAATGCTGATAATATATTTGGAGAGGCTGTTTCAATCCCTACGAATCATAAGTTTGAAAAACCGTCCTCATCTTGTCTATTTGCCCTATGAAAAATGCATATGAAGCATGCTAGCTTTTAGCATCACTCTATTTGTACTGGTTAATAGGAGTTGCTCACTGTTTTTAAGTATGGTTTGTGTAAATGAAAAAATGTTGCATAATGTTAAAAATGTCTCTTTCTCTCTTTCTCTGGGCTATAGAATAAAGTTTAACGGAATAATTATTTTTTAAATATCGCTGCCCCTTGGACGGAGAATTAGTCCACCTTGTATTAATAAATTTTTTAAAACATAAAAGTTCTAAATTACTTGGAATACCTTCCTATTTGTTTACAAAATATTAATTATTATATCAAAACTTGTTAGTCCAAAAACTAATCACATATTGTTACCAGTATAATTGTATGAGAATAAAACGCTTGTAGGTACTGAATTCAATATGCAATTAATACGAACAGATGTCGGTGACCTTGAAACTTTTGGACATAAATATCGGCAACACCGCCGGGCTAACCAAAATATGAATTACATATTTTTTTATACTGTTGGGGCGACCATGGTACCTTTAACGTATCTAGGGCGACTATGTTATGGTCCGCATATAAAACCTTAATTTTTGCGATTTTCTTACCCCTCTACTTTCCCCTCAAGGGTCAAATATACTTGAAAAATGATTCCTGAAATAAATACTCCTCAAGGTTCATTAGAAATGCCGGGTGGACCAAAGGCCTGTAGACATAGCGGGCTGACCATTGTGCTGTCTACGAATATATATATATATATATATATATATATATATATATATATATATATATATATATATATATATATATATATATATATATATATATATATATATATCGATGGTATTTTTCCAAAAGGGCGAACGCGCCATTTTGATGTTTTGAGAAAATGACGAAAAACTGTTTGGTACATTCTTATAAGAGCAAACTAGTAAGTAATACATTTAGGACCTCAAATATTCATTAACTGTAATGAAAATCACTAAAAATTACTTAAAACCACAAACAGTTAACTAAAAAACCAATTTTTCTGGATATTCGCCCTTTCTCCAGATAGGCTTTATAAATAAACGACTATTCGCCCTACATTAAGTAATTGGGCCTAAAATAATTCAAAATATTACAGGTTAGTTGTCCGGTCAAGTTCGGCAAACGCCCATATACCGAAATTAGTTTCAGATGGTTGGTCGCCGGGCTTAAGCGGACACCCTATATCTGCATTATTTTAAAATATTTTTATGTAGGGATTATAATACATAAAAAATACACAAAGAAAATGTACGAACCTCTTCATTTTGTGTAACATGAATTGGACTATTTTTTCTTAGTCTGGTCAACAACACACACTTTGTCGCTTGTAGTTTAGTTCTATTCGACATAATTTAAGCTTATTTGGCAGTAACCAATAACTTCACTAAAATAACGTTGCTTAAAATAAAATGAAATAAGTGAGGTTATAATTCTAATACAAAAACAATACACGTTCGCCCTTTTGCCATCTAGGAGTACTGAATATACGTCCTTTTGGAGAAACGTCTACTGCACGTTCGCCCAGAGTAAATTTCGTTTTTTTGCTACTAATTCCTTATTTTGATCCTAATATGTTCGGCCTTTTGCCAAAATGACCGCAGAATTCGTATATATAATCTGGTACATAAAAGTCGAAATCGCAAATTTGGCGCATTCGCCCTTTTGGAAAAATACCATCGATATATATATATATATATATATATATATATATATATATATATATATATATATATATATATATATATATATATATATATATATATATTGCGTTTAGAAACTGGGAACTACATGAACTGCATGCTTTGAGAACAACAAAGCGTGATATTGGACCGTTAACACCATGTCTGAGAGAGCTAGATACGTCATTGTATTTTTTATAAAGAAGCGAAAAAATAACTTTGAAGCTGATTGTACCTACTTTGATAATTTAGACATCACCGACGTTAAGTTGCATTTAAATTCTGAAGTTTGATTGGGTATATATATATATATATATATATATATATATATATATATATATATATATATATATATATATATATATATATATCGGTTTGTTCTTTGCAATTTCGTCCAAAAGCTTTAATTTAACTGCATCACTCGGGTAAATATGTCTCACTTTCAACTCAACCGTTTTTAACGTTATTGTTGCCTTCTTAGTACCAGTGGACTTGCAGCAGTTGTCGTCATGACGAGCACGAACTAGTTTAATTTTCTGTTTACCCATTAATACATGGTGGTAATCGGCAAACACGCCAAACATTATTGAAAGCGATATACGAAAATTAATGTCTTTAGAAGTTTCGTCCAAGGTCTTAACAGTTCCACTAGGCCAATTCCATCCAGCTATGTCTAGAGCACGACTTTCCTGCTCATTTAAACATAGCATATTTTTAACTGTGCTAACAATACCAGGATCTCGAATCTTTTCAATCTCCTTACCATTAACTTCATAGGAAATGTTGTCAAAGAGAATGGCTCCAGCATTATTGGTTAGATCGCAAGTACCGGTCTTACCAGCGGCATCTGCTTCCACCTTAGACGTACCCTCGATGTAGAGTTGAGCTTCACTCATATCCAAAAAGATATCTTGCTGATTGAAAACAATCTCGATTTCGTCATTGTTATTAAAGGAGTTGGTAAAGGGGTGATAAGTGTGCCATTCTTCGCGAATGACCGACTCATCGCTCTTGATGTGATTGAAGATTTGAAGTTTTTCTGACATGGTAGCGGTAATGACTGCTTCTAGTCTGCAAATATAATATTTTTGAAAACGTAAGTGACCCCTTCGATTTCTGATCACTGAATGATCTGCTAGCTGAGGTATTAGTGTTTAAATACCTTTTAAATACTGGAACCTTTTCGTGTAAGTTCTAATCGAATTACTACTTCTTCCCATCGAAAATTAAGAGGTCTAGAATCCTGGTCTACTAGCGTGAGAGTAATGTTATAGATGCTTTTTTGGTTCACAGGTAAATATATTAGATTCCTTGGTTCGATATTTATACTGTTGCCGGGATCGACAGTTGGTGAAAATTCGTAAAGAGTATGTGAGGGATTATTTGTGTAATACGAGCCGGAAATGATGTTACAATTGCCACGCTCTTTTCCGCACAGAAGAAGAATTTTACTTCTACTTACCCTTCATAAATAAAAATTCAAAGTTCGGTAAAAAAAAATTAAAAAAAAAGATATTAAGAATTTACAAAATTAACTCACGTAAAGAGTTGAGTTGAATGCGAGAGGCTTGCGCATGCGTGCCAAAAAAAATGCCCTAGCTCCAATGCCGGAGAGAGGGGGGGTTTAATAAGGGCGCCACTGTTTTTAATGCCGAGTGAAAAACAGAAACCCTCCTAGATAGTATTGGGATCTCGCTTTCAGCTCACTCACTCACATATAGTTACCATATTATCAAAAAAAAAAATCCAAGAAACTGCGCTGTCTGGTGAGGCAAATAAAACACTACCATTAAAAACAAATTTACTAATATATTACAGATTCGTTAGGGCAAAAATTTTGATAACACATCAGTGTATTTTGTCCTTTTGTGAAATTCGATACAGTGAAATTATTAGGTATTATTATTATTAAATAAAATTATTAATGTTATTACCATTATTATTGTTATTATGGTTATTATTATAACAATTTGTAGGTCTCATGACCGGTTTTGTAGTAACTAAGTTCAAACCCTGAGGGGGAAATAAAATATAAGAAAGTTAAGGTACTAATCCGCGTAAATTAAATAATGTCAACCATGGTTAAAGTCGATATCGAACAAATTTGTTATCAAGAAAAATAGGTAACGCCAATTATAAAATTAAAAAAAAGTTGCCTGAAGGGGTTCGTCCCCTGTTGACGGTGTCTCAGGTCAATGCTGAACTGGCCTAGGCGGCTTAGCTGACTCACAGCACGATGAAAGACTGGAGATGTCTCCCAGCCACAAAAGAAGGATCGGTGTCCTCCAGTGAAAGGTTTGCTGTCTCCCAGCAAAAGATGCTTGGAGTCTCCCAGTAAAAAGTATTGTTCCCCAGCAAAAGAAAAGACGTGGTGGGGTTGTCTCCCAGTAAAAAGAAAGACTGTGGGTGTCTGTCTCTCAGTAAGCAGAAAGAAGTGCTGTCTCCCAGCAGAAAGACCCTGATAAAACAAAAGGTATGCGTCAAGGCAAGGTAAAATTCAGGTACTATGCAAATATAATTTAGAAGAAATATTAAATTTAAATCACAAAAAAAAACTTTTAGTGGCTGAAGGCCTTATACAATTATTCACTGGTATCAAGAAAATAAAACCGAAGGAAATATTTTGAATTAAATAGACATCAGGTCAAAAAAAAAATAAACAGGCAATATCGAAGCCAATTAATTAACAAATCAAAGTTAAGTTAAAATTTACATAAAAGTAGCCATTGTACGCTACTGTACACAGACAAATATTCATTATAAAATAATTATATTTACATAAGTAATGCAGCTACAAAATCTTAAACAATTAGATCATACACTGGTGACAAAATAACCAAATAACCAATAACCAAAATTGTTAGGTAATCGCTTAATTACACAAAAGAAAAGTTTAGCCGCAAAATACAATGTGATAAAATTTAGCACGTTAAGTATAATCAAAAGAGAAATTCAGTATTACTATTACTAAACATATACATCCAAATATAGTAAATGTAGCTTAATATTTATGAATATAGAATAACCATACCGTATCTGTAAGCGTAACCCAAGAATGAACAAATACCATAGGACATAGTGAATTGTTAACGGTACTATATTACACCCACCCTGAAATTTTGTAACCAAATCTAATAATTAAGAATCAGCCCTGTCTATGTTATACCCAATATTAATTAAAAGCTAATTAGCAGCAGAAAAAGAATAAGTGAAATACGAAAGTCAACACTTCTGACTGTCAGACATTTAAAATATTTACCCAAATTACTATAGTTTTAAATTGCCGGTCTCTAACGCTGTCAGCTGACATTCCAGAACACAAGATCTGAATTTTTAATGACCTGGCTATCGCTTATTAGCATAATTAGTTGATAAAAAGAAACATCATTAGGTTCCAATTCACGGGCATACACCAATGACTGATTCACTATGACTATGAATACGAAATAACAAAATAAAATTTAACCTTGGGTCACCCGGTAGAGTTCTGACCAACATTATCAAAGAATGTAGTAAATCAAGCTAGCATAGCTGACAAAAAAAAATTAGGTATCGATAAGAATTTGACCTACAAACCTGTGAAGGTCACATAAACCCCATTTAATTTTTAATAAAAAAGAACCATCTGTACATAATTTTCCTACCACGAAATGTAGCGATCTACTTGTATTTAGAGAAGTTTTAACTACAGAAAAACTAATTAAAAACGTGGACGTCGTAAAAAAAAAATAGAATCAAAAAGGAAATCAACGAAAATTAATTAAAATAGCAGTTTAATCGCGGGATTCTGTATTTTTAAGGGTTTAATAGTGGCAAAAAGGCATACCTGTCGATCTCGGGTCGGGTCTAAGTCCACATGTCCGCTGTCGTCGTAAAAACCGACGAAGAGATGTCGAATTTCTTCTACAAAATCAACTAAAACGGCCTCACTGGACCAACAACGTAACGCCAAAATGGCAAACAACAAAACAACGTAAAAGAAATTAGTTGTACCGCATTCACGGATCCCAATTTTGGGTGTCTTTCTAAAGACTTTAGAATACGATACTGTCGACGACGCGATCAGTTTGTGAAAAGAACCTCTGCTCCGGTGCCACACCCAATCTTTGCTAAAAATTCCAATATCGATTTTCTTGCACAAGTGACGTCACAGGGTTGTTTCGAAGTACCCCTTGGTACCCAATTATGTACAGTTCTGAAAGCTTTGATTCGATGGTATTCCCTTCAACGCATTGTCACGATGTTCTGCCAGTAAAATTAACCCAACCAATGAACACCGGCAATATATCAACAAAACTAACAATTAAATACGTGTTTCCATGTCCATAAACCGACATTCATTAATAGTTCGTACAATTGGCAGTACAAATGCACCCCACCTACGATTTTGGTCAACCTCGAACCGTAATGCATGAATGAACATTAGAAACCTTTAAAATCAAGGGACCTAGAACTTAGAACGCAGATTCCATCGTTCCTGGCTTCGACGTTTTCTAATAACAGTCACAGAGGGCGGCTCAGGACAGAAAACTAAGGTTTTACCGCAGGTTCGACAGACAGTAGTTCCAGCTGATTGAAATGCCAAAAATAACGTGTTATTTCGTCATGTAAACAAATTCTAATTTATATTAATAGCCAAATATAGTTTTTAGGGCCAAGTTCGGACATATTTCCTTAGGGATTAACTATACAGAAAGAGGGAAAACAAGGCTGGATCCAAGACAGACTAGTGACGGAAAATTTGTAAAAATTAAATTCAAGGTTAGGAAAAAAATTTTGACTAAATGGGAAAACAAATCAAAATAAAACGTTCAAGGAATAAGGGAATATATTCAAAAAGGTAGGTCGAAGTCTTAAAACTCAACTAATTGTTGCAACTGCTATAATAATAATACTTTAATTTCGTATGACAAAACAAACCGTAACAACTCCCCCTCTCCTACGAAAGGAGGGAAATTTTCTCAAGAAAATTATCCGACGATAAGTACTCCAAAAATCTACAGCATTTACAAGGTAAGGCAAAAATCAACTCCGGAGCTCCGGGGGTATTCCCCTAGGAAACAACGGGCGAAAGTGAAAGATACTAGTGGATCGCTACTAACAAAATATATACTCACACAACCATAAAAAAAAACTAAACCAAAAAGAAACTCTGACATGACATGACTGGTCCGAGTGCTTCTGACGGCAGCCACCATCTCCGCACCGAAAAGTCAACTGTGCCTCAATGGTATAGTGGCCACATAGACCAACACTGGGAAGATGTGTCCCCAGCTCCGGAATTTCCACCAAGGTCATAAGACACCCGTACTCATCCTATCAGCCTCCCATGAAAGAAAATAAAGAAATAAGTTACTAAAGGTATGGTTTGGGTTTGGCAAAAACATATTAAGTTAAAAAGATTAAGTTTTCAAAGAAAAGTAAGACAGAGAAAAGCCAAACCGGGTTCGTAGATCGTGGCACGCTTGACGGCAGCCAAACACTTCAGCACCAAGAAAACCAAATGTGCTTTTTATAGTGTAGGGCCACGTAGGTCGGTCCGGATTTGAAATCCGAAAAACCGAAATTTCCGCTAGGCCAAGCATCACCATGGCCGACAACCCTAGCCAACCAAAATTAACCAAGAAAAGAAATAAAATGAAAATTCAGGAACCAGTGTGGTTCCAATACAGACGAAAACAACCCAAAGGCATAATGAGGTAATTTCTCAAACTGCCTATAAAGACACCTACTAAAAATAATACCCGCAGCCTAGTGGATTACTAAACCCACTAACTCAAGTAATCGACAACCCAAAATAGTACAATAACCAAAATAATTCAAAATAAAAATTAACTTTGGTCCCCTCGCCGCTAGACACCCAGCGATCCCTCCAGGAGTATCCGGGGTGGAATAAAACTTCAGGGTGCGAAAAGCACATCCTGGTAACATTAACCCAAAGATGATAAGGGGGCTAGCATTGCGTAACACTCGAAGAAAGCGTGAGGTACCTCGTGTACTAGCATCACTCCAGAGCGTCCCAACACAGATAACCAACTGTCACGCGTCGAGTCAACCAAAGGGTGGAAAAACTAAAAAGAAAAGATAACTAATATACAACCAAGGTAATTTAAGAAGAAAAAGGGATAGCCCATATGTTCCACCGAGCATAAGGAAGTGAATTATAGTAGACACTAAACTAAAAGATGCACCGAATGGGTAGTACATCAGTCCCTGTATAAAAGAAAATAAATTAGGTAGGGTACTCTGAAAGGTGGCACTGCCACCGGCCTATCGCAACCTAATAGGCCGACTTGAGCTCAGGCCGAACAAAGTAGCTTGGCCCTCCCCTGGCCCGCCGAACAAGTTCGATGGGCAAAATGTTACCCCAGGGGTCAGACTTCCGCCCCCCCTGAACAGCCCTTCCAGTCGGTCTGCTCTCCGAAGGATCAGTAGTTCCAACAAAGAACGTCGAAGCGACATTCGGTAGCACCCAACACCGCGCAGCCTAAACAAGGAGATAGGGACAAATAAGTCATAATCGGGAAGGTTCTATTTTGGCTAGTTAAACTATAGCCCAAATATAGAACGCCAAAATAGGGGTCTAGGTACCAAGACCTAGGCCAAAGTCAAATCCAGGATAACAAAAATAGCAAGTCAAATAAGACTATAAAGAAATATCAAGGTAAAATTAAATTAATAATTAAACACAAGAAAAGATAAGGTAAATCAAGGTAAGGTAAGAAACACCAAGTCAAATACTTAAATAAGACTTGGAAGATATGAAGGTAAAATTAACCGAATAATTAAACCCAAGGTAAGATAAAGTAACCAAGCCAATGACTTAAATAAGGCTTGGAAGATATGAAGGTAAAATTAACTGAATAATTAAACATAAAATAAAATAAAGTAATAAAGGTAAGGTAAGATAAGATAATCAAGGTAAGGTAAGATAATCAAGGTAAAGTAAGATAATCAAGGTAACGCAAGGTAAGATAAGAAAATCACAATAAGGACACTAAATCAGATCGAGCTAGGATAACGAAATCACTCAGCAAGATACGGATTAGTGTCATAAGTCAAATCAAGTTAAGGTAAATTAAATTATCCAAAACAAATTGTCAAGTACAATTGCAATCAGTGTATTACGAAATTCAAAGTAGGTAAGTTTAAGGTAAATTAAAATAAGGTAATATAAGGTAAGTTCAGATAAGGTAAATTTAAGGTAAGTTCAGATAAGGTAAATTTATAGTTACTAAAAGATTAATGAATTTATGACTCAAATAAAAATATGCAAAATTTCAGGTAGTTGAGCTAACAAATAAAATAAATCATCGCCTTAAGAGAAAAACAAACTAATGACCATGTGTCACGTCTACTCCCATCTCGTCTCGCGCCAAGATGGGCGTCTGCAAGACACCGCCAAAAAAAAAAAAAAACTCTAAAATTAATGTTACTAAAGCCACAAAAGTTAAAGAAATTTAAAGATAAGGTAAAGATAGATCATACCATAAGCAAAGACGCAAAGCGATGATAGCAAGTAAAAGTAGTAAAAATGCTGAAGGCAGACTTACTACGTGCAACAGCAGCAAGTTGACTGAAGGCCTAGCTTGCCACGGCTTTCGGAGGACTCCTACCTCCACTAGTTCACCAGTGCAGCACAATTCTAAGCGATAGTGTTCAAATCCATCAATTCTCGCGCCCAGATGGATCCAAACGCCACTGCGCCCGCCACTGCAGGGCATTAAAAAAAATTTATTAAAAGAAAACGGAATAAGGTAACGTTAAAGAAAAATATTTAAAGGTAAAACTAATCATTATCTGAACTCTCATTTGCGGTCGATGGATTATACAGTTTGAGATCTTTTACGTGCCAAACACCTTTACTTTGTCCTGCTCGATCTTGAAGTTCGTAGGTGCAGGACCCTGTTTTCTTCTTAATAATAAACGGGCCCACATAAGCCGGAGCCAATTTGGCACTATAATAGTTCGCGGCATCGGAAAGACTTTTGTTTTTACGCCAAACCTCTTGTCCAGGTGCATACTCAACGGGTCGTCTACGTAAGTTGTATCTACGTTGATTTCTAACATGAGATGTTTTAATTTTATCCTGAACTTCGCGATACAATTTCACAAAAGCGGCTTGTCTTTTCCTGACATAATCTTGAAGGTCTGCATTGGTGTTAGCAGTCTCTTCTGCAAAGTCTTGTCCGTACAATTTATGTTCTCTCCCAAAATTAAGAAAATGCGGAGTAAAGCCAGTGGTCTCATGTCTTGATGTTCGCAAAGCACAGCCTATAGAAGCTAGGTTCTCGTCCCAGGTACGGTGGTTATTGTTCTTGATGTAAGATCGCATCATGGTCTTTATGACTCTGTTGACTCGTTCGGTCGGATCGGCTTGTGGATGATAAGATGCTGTGTAGAATAGCTTGGTTTTATAGCGTTGGCATAGGTTCTGAAATTCCTTGGACTTCATTTGTACTCCATTATCACACATTAGGAACTGTGGTGATCCAAACATTAGGAAAATACCTTCTTCAACCTGTTTGGTGAGGGATTTAGCTGTCGCTGAACGAGAAGGAAATAAAACGGAGAATTTGGTGAAATAATCGGTAACCACAAGAACGTAAGAGTTACCTGACCTCGAACGAGGAAACGGTCCAATATAATCCAGGCTGATACACTGCCAAGGTTGATTTATTGTAGGACGATCACCCATTAATCCTGCAGGAGGTTTTTGTTCTACTTTGTGCTGGGCACAAACTCGACAAGCTTTCACATAACTAGTGACGTCACTCCTCATCTTAGGCCAATAATAGCGTTGGCATACTTTCCAGTAGGTCTTGAATACGCCTACGTGACCCGAAGCAGGTATATCATGGCAACGGGCGAGTATCTGGCGCCTTTTATCCTTAGGAACGACAATTTTCCAAGAACTGGATGGAGTACCAAGGTCCGGATGATTGGTTCTTGCATATTTATACAACATGTTGTTTTCTACACGCCAAGCAGGAAATTTGTCTGGTTGTTGTTCAAGCCTTACAAACATATTTTTATACCATCCATCAGTGGTGGAAGACATCGGAACATCACTATCGTCGGTGTCAATAGCTTCAGCGGAAACAGGAACGGATCTGGACAGAAAATCGGCAACAATGTGCTCTTTACCAGGGCGATGGATTAAGGTAAAATCATAGGGTTGCAGACGAAGCGCCCATCGCGCTAAACGACCTTGAGGGTCTTTTAATCTGTGCAGCCATAGTAACGAGTGGTGGTCAGTTACTACCGTGAAGTGTACCCCTTCCAAATAATGTCTTAATTTCTCCACACTCCAAATCACTGCCAAACATTCTTTCTCGGTGGCTGTATATTTCATTTCTTGTTTAGTCAGTGAACGTGATAGGAAGCATATTACTTTCTCACCATCATCAAAAGTCTGTGTTAAACCTGCACCAAGGCCATATGCGCTTGCATCGGTTTGCAGGACAAAAGGACGGTTAAAATCAGGACAGGTAAGTATCGGTGCTGTAACCAAAGCTTCCTTGATCGCTTTAAAGGCTCTATCACAGTCGGTTGTCCATGACCATCTGACATTTTTCTTAGTCAAGTTAGTTAGCGGAGATATGGTGGATGAAAAATTCGGAACAAAGCGACGGTACCAAGATGCTGTAGCAATAAATCGGCGAATTTCTGTGACATTCTTCGGTGGTATAATATTTACAATTGCCTCCACTTTTAATGGATCTGGTCGGAGTCCCTGACGGTCCACAACATATCCTAAGTACTTCAATTCTGGCAGGCAAAACTGACATTTGTCTAGTGAAACTATGAGTCCCCTTCATGTAGTCGGTCGAAAACTAAGCCCAACAGACGTAGGTGTTCATCGAAGTCCTGAGATATGAGAATTATATCATCCAGATATACCATGACCGCTGGTTGAAGGTCTGCTCCAAGGACGGTATCTACTATGCGCTGCCAGGTTGCTGGTGAATTGGTTAAACCAAAAGGCATGCGACGGAACTGAAATAGTCCTCTTCCAGGGACGGTAAATGCAGTATATTCACGCGAAGATTCACTTAAGGGAACTGTCCAAAATGCGGATTTGATATCGATGGAACTGAGGTAAGTTGCATCTCTCAGGCGGTCCAAAATGGCAGAAATGTAGGGCAAGGGATATGCGTCTTTCTTGCTCAAACTGTTCAAAATTCTGTAATCTACACAAAATCTGTAGGAATCATCCTTCTTGCGCACTAAACATATCGGACTGGACCAAGCACTCTTCGAAGGTTCGATGACTCCGTCCTCCAGCATTTGCTTAAGTTCTTCATCAATAATTTTCTGCTTAAATGGAGACACCGGGTAATATCTTTGTTTGACAGGTTTCGTACCTGGCTCCACTTCAATAACATGTTCAGCCACCTTACAACATCCCAGGCCTGTACCCATTAAAGCAAGTTTTTCTTTGACTAAGTTATCAAGAGTCATTCGCTGAGCGATAGTAAGGGTACTCTCATCCCGTATGCTAAGTACTTGAGTGGAATTCGTTTCATCTGCGAAATGCCAAACATCCTGATTCAAATCTGGTACGATCCCCATGCTCTTCCAGAAATCGACTCCCAAAATTAAGGTATGAGCCAGTGCAGGCAGGACTAACACATCTATCATGCGGGTTTTTCCCATTAAACTAAACGGTACTTGCATGTAACCAATAGCAGAACAGCTCTCTCCATTAGCGACTGTACATCTTGTTTCTTTGCCTAAAAGTTGTAGTCCCAAACTCCGTAGCAACTCATATCCAGGAAGGCCAACAAGTGTTCGAGTGGCACCAGAATCCAGCAAACCTCGTATAGGTGTGCCTATGACAGAAACTTCCAAATATGGACGTTGATCTCCTCGTGCGTGACTAATGATGAAATCTAGAAGAATTTTGGATGAAAAATCGAAATCATTGGTCGTTACACGCTTGGTATTGGGAGAAATCGTACGACCTATTGATTCCCCCGGGAAGCGTTTCCCGAATTAGCACATTTTGGGCAAGATCTTACAGTGACATTAGGTGTTCCACAACGATAACAGTGTGTTTTTCTAGGGCTTTGACAATCTCGATTAAAATGTCCCGTTTGTTGACAATTCCAACAGACTACTCCTCTAGGACCTCTACTGGTAGTAGCAGGGTTGGCATGTCTCACTTCATTGACCTTAGTTGAAGGTAAGTCTTCTTGCATATCTGAGACGAAGGCGAAATCAGGTTCTACAAATCCTTGTCGCTTCCGAGATGGCGGTACATAATGTTCTGCACGGTATTTCTTGGCTTCTAAAACCAGGCACTGCTCCTCTAATTCTTCCAATGAGTTCACTATGGGTAACTGAGTGGTGTAAAATGGAGCTAAATTCCTAGTTATCATGTCCAACTTTGCATCCTCACTGAGGGAACCATAACGCCGAAACAGAGCCTGCATGCTTGAAAGATAGTCCACTATGCTTTCTGATGGATCTTGAGTCCTCTCGAGCATTTCTTTAAAGAGTCGAGCACGATAATCTGGTGGTTCAAAGTGTCTGCAAAGCAGTTCAGCTAGTTCTCTCCAGTTGTTAAACCGGGAACGGTTCGCTCTAAACCAATTCAATGCCTTGCCTTCAAATAAATCTATGGCAGACTCAAACAGTTCTCTTTCTGATACATTACGAGCCAATCTCAGCTCGTTTACTCTCTCCAAGAATCCATGGACTGACATACTCTTGGGATCTCCTGTAAATTTAAGGCCCCATTTTTCTATACGTAGTGCCTTGAAGTTTGACACTGGCTGTCTATTCGGGGTTGAACCATGCTGAGTTGGTCGAGGCACTCCCTCTTCTGACGAATCATCAGAATCAGAACCTCCCGAACGTGCTGCATCCAATAACACGCTCAAGTTGGGATCTCGTCTGGATACTTGCTCTAGCTCGTCAAGAGCAGATAAGGTTTCTGCAATTAATATTGCTCGTGCGTCAGCATCCTCTGACGACAGTTGGCTAACTGGTACACGATCAATTCGGTTAAGAAGATGGACCAAGTGTGTCTGTAGACGTTCGAATTTGGTCTGGGCTTTTTCTCCAGTAACGGACTTAATCGCCAATTTAGTCTTCCTCAAGTTAGTCGCCACATAAGCTCTTTCTTCAGCAAAATCCATATTATAGGGAGGGTGACTTATAGTCTTACTAACTTTCTCCATCTGCAACAATGGGCGTAAGGATGCACGAAGGCTTTCGACAGTTTTCGTTTCATCAGCTGGAATGCCACGAACTTGCAACTCATAAATGAGCATATCCTTTCTAAGGTAAGGCACTCTCATACTGTAATCCATCGTAACTTATTACGAGTCAAATAATACACAAGCAAATATAAATTAAAAGAACAATCAATAAAATATTAACACTGATTGCACTTGACACTGTAAACTGCAAACAATTTCCAAAACTAAATTTTCAGATAATTTTCACTAATTAAACTTCACCAAAAAAGATTTAAAAAAAAATAAACCGGTTAGGACAGCGATGTCCTAACAGAAGGAATAACGAAAACCCGTCAGAACAGCGAAGTTCTGATGGCTACAACAAAACAATAGGTAAGCCGCAAAAAAAAATGTTGCATTATCAAAAAAAATCTCATCAGAGGTAAGACAACATATCAGAAGCGCAAAAATCGATAAATGAAAAATTAAAAAAAAAAAAATTTTGATAATGTTAGTACCAAAGTGCTCTATCTGATCTCACCAAACGCAGTTTCCTTTTGTTTGAATGCCCCACGTTGGGCGCCAAAATTTGCCACGCTCTTTTCCGCACAGAAGAAGAATTTTACTTCTACTTACCCTTCATAAATAAAAATTCAAAGTTCGGTAAAAAAAAAAATTAAAAAAAAAAGATATTGAGAATTTACAAAATTAACTGACGTAAAGAGTTGAGTTGAATGCGAGAGGCTTGCGCATGCGTGCCAAAAAAAATGCCCTAGCTCCAATGCCGGAGAGAGGGGGGGTTTAATAAGGGCGCCACTGTTTTTAATGCCGAGTGAAAAACAGAAACCCTCCTAGATAGTATTGGGATCTCGCTTTCAGCTCACTCACTCACATATAGTTACCATATTATCCAAAAAAAAAATCCAAGAAACTGCGCTGTCTGGTGAGGCAAATAAAACACTACCATTAAAAACAACTTTACTAATATATTACAGATTCGTTAGGGCAAAAATTTTGATAACACATCAGTGTATTTTGTCCTTTTGTGAAATTCGATACAGTGAAATTATTAGGTATTATTATTATTAAATAAAATTATTAATGTTATTACCATTATTATTGTTATTATGGTTATTATTATAACAATTTGTAGGTCTCATGACCGGTTTTGTAGTAACTAAGTTCAAACCCTGAGGGGGAAATAAAATAAAAGAAAGTTAAGGTACTAATCCGCTTAAATTAAATAATGTCAACCATGGTTAAAGTCGATATCGAACAAATTTGTTATCAAGAAAAATAGGTAACGCCAATTATAAAATTAAAAAAAGTTGCCTGAAGGGGTTCGTCCCCTGTTGACGGTGTCTCAGGTCAATGCTGAACTGGCCTAGGCGGCTTAGCTGACTCACAGCACGATGAAAGACTGGAGATGTCTCCCAGCCACAAAAGAAGGATCGGTGTCCTCCAGTGAAAGGTTTGCTGTCTCCCAGCAAAAGATGCTTGGAGTCTCCCAGTAAAAAGGATTGTTCCCCAGCAAAAGAAAAGACGTGGTGGGGTTGTCTCCCAGTAAAAAGAAAGACTGTGGGTGTCTGTCTCTCAGTAAGCAGAAAGAAGTGCTGTCTCCCAGCAGAAAGACCCTGATAAAACAAAAGGTATGCGTCAAGGCAAGGTAAAATTCAGGTACTATGCAAATATAATTTAGAAGAAATATTAAATTTAAATCACAAAAAAAAAACTTTTAGTGGCTGAACGCCTTATACAATTATTCACTGGTATCAAGAAAATAAAACCGAAGGAAATATTTTGAATTAAATAGACATCAGGTCAAAAAAAAATAAACAGGCAATATCGAAGCCAATTAATTAACAAATCAAAGTTAAGTTAAAATTTACATAAAAGTAGCCATTGTACGCTACTGTACACAGACAAATATTCATTATAAAATAATTATATTTACATAAGTAATGCAGCTACAAAATCTTAAACAATTAGATCATACACTGGTGACAAAATAACCAAATAACCAATAACCAAAATTGTTAGGTAATCGCTTAATTACACAAAAGAAAAGTTTAGCCGCAAAATACAATGTGATAAAATTTAGCACATTGTACAACGTGGACGTCGTAAAAAAAAAATAGAATCAAAAAGGAAATCAACGAAAATTAATTAAAATAGCAGTTTAATCGCGGGATTCTGTATTTTTAAGGGTTTAATAGTGGCAAAAAGGCATACCTGTCGATCTCGGGTCGGGTCTAAGTCCACATGTCCGCTGTCCTCGTAAAAACCGACGAAGAGATGTCGAATTTCTTCTACAAAATCAACTAAAACGGCCTCACTGGACCAACAACGTAACGCCAAAATGGCAAACAACAAAACAACGTAAAAGAAATTAGTTGTACCGCATTCACGGATCCCAATTTTGGGTGTCTTTTTAAAGACTTTAGAATACGATACTGTCGACGACGCGATCAGTTTGTGAAAAGAACCTCTGCTCCGGTGCCACACCCAATCTTTGCTAAAAATTCCAATATCGATTTTCTTGCACAAGTGACGTCACAGGGTTGTTTCGAAGTACCCCTTGGTACCCAATTATGTACAGTTCTGAAAGCTTTGATTCGATGGTATTCCGTTCAACGCATTGTCACGATGTTCTGCCAGTAAAATTAACCCAACCAATGAACACCGGCAATATACCAACAAAACTAACAATTAAATACGTGTTTCCATGTCCATAAACCGACATTCATTAATAGTTCGTACAATTGGCAGTACAAATGCACCCCACCTACGATTTTGGTCAACCTCGAACCGTAATGCATGAATGAACATTAGAAACCTTTAAAATCAAGGGACCTAGAACTGAGAACGCAGATTCCATCGTTCCTGGCTTCGACGTTTTCCAATAACAGTCACAGAGGGCGGCTCAGGACAGAAAACTAAGGTTTTACCGCAGGTTCGACAGACAGTAGTTCCAGCTGATTGAAATGCCAAAAATAACGTGTTATTTCGTCATGTAAACAAATTCTAATTTATATTAATAGCCAAATATAGTTTTTATGGCCAAATTCGGACATATTTCCTTAGGGATTAACTATACAGAAAGAGGGAAAACAAGGCTGGATCCAAGACAGACTAGTGACGGAAAATTTGTAAAAATTAAATTCAAGGTTAGGAAAAAAATTTTGACTAAATGGGAAAACAAATCAAAATAAAACGTTCAAGGAATAAGGGAATATATTCAAAAAGGTAGGTCGAAGTCTTAAAACTCAACTAATTGTTGCAACTGCTATAATAATAATACTTTAATTTCGTATGACAAAACAAACCGTAACACACTCTACTTTAATATAAACAACTTGTATAATATCCACAGGTTGATCTGATTCGTGGAATTTACCAGACTTTAACAGTTGAGGCGAAAATCCCAACAACTTTGCAATACTGTCTTCTGGTTTAAAGTTTATGTCGTAGACACTGGTTAACTCGCACTTTAACGTATTGTTATTGGGTTTAAGCGATAAGATGCGATTCCGTTCGTCTGCGGAAGCACTCGGATCTAGGAGATTACGCTGTAGAAACTGTTCGATATCTTCCAACTCGTAGGACCCTGTTGGTATTTCCAATACTCGCTCCTCCTGATTATTGACAATATAATAAAGCTTGTTTCGTCCCTCTTCTATATTAGGGATTATGTTCCAAGTGTTTAGCGAAATTAATGCTAAAGAGTAATCAAATCTTGAATCGAGCTCTATGGGAGGTACAAAGTATGCTTCAAGTCGGTGAGAGCGACTTTTTAACGTGAATGTCTGTGACATGACTGATAGCAATAAGCATCAACAACTGCATTTATAAAGTTTCATTGTACAGAAATTTTAGAGTAAGATGTCCACAATGTGTCATTCCATAATCCTGATACTGTTCGAAATTAAAATATATTTTAACATTATTCATGTACTTGACAAATTCCTTGGGCAGTTTCAAGTTGCCAAAACTATCGAAATAAACAACTCGATTACCGTGTCTCTTGTAAGCTACCCAATGTGTTCCGAATCTTGTGTTCCGATCCAAATTAATAACACCACACTCTGTTTTGAGGGGTGCGTTCGGTAAAGGGTCTCGCATAAATACTCCTCTAAAATGCGGTATTTTTAATCGAGTGACGTACGAATTAATATCGTAACCGGATAGCGGCTTTTCAGGTAGCTTGGTAGTTTTTTGGCATTTTTCGTAGTAACAACAATCCATAGCCAGTTTTGCGTTTTACTTTGATAATTTAGACATCACCGACGTTAAGTTGCATTTAAATTCTGAAGTTTACCCCTATGAGTCGTTAAACCTAAACTTTGCCAATAGACAGTTTTCAGAAGCCTATCAGATGTATACGGACTTTCACAAAAATTATTTGGGAAAACAACGGTGTGAGCCGCTCTTGGATTTTCTCGCTTTCGCTAGCAGGGCCCTCTTTGTTATTGACTGTTCCAAACAAAATGAAGCCGCCAAGAGTAACACTATTGACGTTAAGTTGGAGTTTCAAAGTTCCGAAAACTTCTCGGATGAGTCACGTGCCATTTGTATAATTATTCATGATCGAGTGCTCGAGTATCAGGCTTTAACAGGTCAAGTACGTGATCTCTTGTAGTCAGTTACTATTCAACCCTCTCAGCACTATGAAGTTTGTTGTGGTTGACGTTCAAGGATTCAGCGTTCCAGAATTTCAAGCTAAAGAATTGGCTATTTACGATGGAAAGCAAATAAAAAACTATCTTTTTAAACCAGTTAAGCCGTTTTATGAACCATCCTATGATTGTCAGAAGCAAGCAATGTTTCTATATGGGAACCGACATGATTTATACTACAATTCTGGTGAAACCGATTACAATGAACTTCACTGCATTATCTACAACGACCTACGAGATGTTGATGTCATCTATGGGAAGGGACATGTAAAGAAGGCATTTTTGCTTGAAACTTTTACCACGACGAAATATCTTAAGAATATACCCGATATTGTTAATTTAGAATTTACTAGGGACAGTGTTAATGTACCGAAATTATCTCTAAGTAAAACCACTTGTTCTTATCATGGTTTAGAATATTGCACTTGCAGTGCTAAGAATTCAAATATATTGTATGAATATATTTATGATTTTTTACCTAAATAAAGAAGTTAAACTGTATTACATGTTTAATTTTATCCTATTTTACTAGAACCCCTTGAGAAATTTAGGCATTTAGTCTCGAGTTTATGACAAAGGCCGTCGACTTGTCAGTTAAATTAGATGAGCATTTGAAAAAAATACGCAAGCTGAAAAGAGACATTAAGTTTTACAAAGAAAATAAATCTTTGGTTAGAATATTTTTGAAACCTGCCATTTGAACTTATCAATGGCTACCTCCTCTTCCAACTGGGATAAGGTGTTTGGATCTTCTTCTAGATGTCCTGATGTTCCAGCGATAGTTCTTAAGACTAAGCCTATCCGAGTTTACGAGGTTGACGATTTTATAACTGTCATTTTACTGCGTCAGAAGAGGAATGCAAACAAGTAATTTTAGATACTATTGGTTATGGCAAAATTTCTTTCCCTAGTGATGAATTTGAAGAATTTTAAGAACTTTTGATTGTTTGAATACCCATTGGGTAGATATATTTATGATAATTGGACAGTACAGGCTAGTGTTTCATCGCAATGGGGATAAGAGAAGTCTCAAGTTTGAAGATGCCACAACAGACAAGTATTTTTTCGATGGACGGAGCTGCTAATACACCTATTTGCAAAACATGTTTATGAATTGTATAAGCTTACTATTGAATATTATATTGTTACTAAATAAATAGTCTAATGTCAATTTGTTCTTTATTTGTTTTTTTCTTTGTTCTAACTAAGGAAATAAGACGCCAATCAAAAACAAGCATTTATTATTGTGTAAAAAATTTAAAAAAGTAAAAATGTGACCGAACAGTGGTCTGTAAATAGTAAATAGAGTAAAATAAACAACCCATATAAAAATAAAAAACTAGGGTAAACTAAAGTAAATAGGTAAATACATTAAATAGGGTAGACTAGGGTGAAATAAATGAATACAATAAATAGCGTAGACTAGGGTGAAATAAAGGAATACAATAAATAATAAAATAAATAAAATATATGCCTAATCTAATATCACAGCCTCTAAACATTTAGTTACCAAAGGTGATTGATGTAAAGTTAGCTGTCGGTGATCAGTCTTAGCTCATGGAATTTCCGATGATTCCTTACACTTTACGATATCTCGATGACCCCAAGCAAGCGTGTTCTCCAAGTCACCGGGAATAAGATAACGCTTATCGTCCGCGTGTGATAGCGCTACCTTATTTTTAAGTTCGACATACATATCGTGCAAATGTGAATGGAAAGTGTTCATCTGTCGATGAATGTGAGTTCCTTCTACGTCAACCGCCTCCCTATAATCGTCAAGAGTCAGTTCTTTCTGGGTGACTTAGTCAGGAACTCTCTTAGCTTTTTTCGTTAACTCTCTCTAAACATTAACACAATACGCTTTCGCCCCGGTACCGTAGAAATACCAAATAAATTTTCCTGCAAACTCATCTTTCATTTTACCCAAAATTGATTGGTTTACAGGAACATCATGTGGGTTATCTTGTGAGTAATTGGATGTATCGAACCTATCTATCTATTTTGTTTCATGTCATTATAGAAATTTTCGGTTGTAATTTTTAAAACAAGGGAATCAGTATCAGTGTAGAGTAATACTGCGTTGTTGCCGTATTTTGGCTTAATATACCCGTACAGAAAGTCATACATAATAGTCTTGGATATTTCCAAGATGCTAAAACCTACGTAAATAAGTTTATTATATGTGTCTTTTTGTTTCTTCATCTGGATGGCTACCAGGTTCTCGTTGAAAATAGTGCGGTCTATAAAATGAAGTTTTGAGTTTAACGCTTCGGCTCCCAACCTTCTAACAATATTTTCCCCCAGAAACACGTTTAACATTCCATTCCATTTCTCCACATTTTCCTTCGTTTTATCAAACACAGAGTTGTTCATAAGTTTAAAGAAATCTTTCTCAAACTTATTTTTCGCTTTATTGCGCATCGCTGTGTTCAGATCGATATATTTCTTAAGCCATGGCGATTGGTCAAAACTTAACACGCGATGAATTTTTGTGAGCTTAAGCCCATGATATAAAGCCTGACGCAAATTTTGATAATAAATTATATATTTATTTACTTTTAGACTTAAAATTTGGAATTAATTTTTTAATATCCTTAAATTTGGATTCTGGAGATGCAATGGATTCTAGACAAAAGGGTAGTTCGTTGTGTAAATAATGCAACTGTTCGGGATATTCTAAACCTACCTCTAGTACGTAGCCAGTTGTAGAATCATTCGCGACATTCATATAATCTAAGTTTTGAGTTTCGGTCTCATCCAACCACTTAAAATTCTCCTTTGGTAAATATTGTGACATGACTGCACCATATAGGTTGGTAGCGTCCAAATATATGATGTTGGAAGTAGGTTTGGAAGCGTCATAATGAGGTATAAATTTATTATTTTTTGCAAAAGCTTTTCTAACGTTACACTGACTGACCCCATCGCGAATAGTGTGTTTAAAGAAGTGCACCATGTCTAGATCCGTCAGTAATTCCAAGTTAATTAATGTGGCCTTAAGGGCCGAGTCGAATGAAAGTGATGGCGCTTTGAAATACTGCGCAGGATCCAGACCGTCAGTGCTAAGGCACACGTCTCTAAAACTTTCAAAAACATCTGTTAATAATAAAACGTCGGACTTTAAATAAATATCTGAATATTCGCCTAAAGTTTTGCTTTCAAATAAATTCCACACAGCCCAAGCACGCTTGTAATCCTCTTTGCTAATGTCTTCTTTCTTTAGCTGGATGTAAAAGTCTTTCTGTGATGGACGCTTTGTATCGTTCAATTTTACGAAACTACGTAATTATATGGGAAGACACCCTTCTGTCGAATAAACTGAAACTTGTTTTCTTCGGCGAAATATTTTCTAACTTTTCGACATTGTTCAGGTTTTAAATTTTGACTAAGTTTATCTAGACTGTTGACAATGAAACGAAAACTGTCGAGGAAGCGTAATTTTAAAAATACCTGTCGTTGTTTACCATCCTTGTTTCCGATGTTATCCATCAAAACATGCTTAGTAAATGATATATAATTTTCCTTGTCTTGCGGGATAACATCCAGCTTTTCTTCGTTGGAAGCCAATTCCTTAACAAACAGGTGAGAATCAAAGTTGGATATATTATGGAAAAAATGGGTATAAATTGAGGGATTGTGTAATTTAGGTTAAATACAGAGTGCGAAGGCGCCCGATATGCGCCATTTGCGTGATTATGGTCGTGCACGCGATCGTTCAATGCTACATCAAATGGCTTTTCGCAGATATGACACACCGTAGCATTTTGATGCTCAATCTCTTGTTCCGCAGAAATAGGTAGCATGGGTACTACTTCCTTCATAAAGCGATTATAGATTGATTTACAGTCAGTCCCTAAGCGTTTTATGAATTCTTTGTGAGCATCCGGACCCCTATAACTTTGGTAAATCGAATGAGTATCATCAAAGTCACATTTGATATAGTAACCGAAAGAGTACGGGACATGCTTGTGCGTTCTTAGGACATATCGGGATCCTGAGCATTTTCCTCTGTATCGATAGGTTCAAGGATAGTTTCGAAATCGGCTTAAACAACGAAAGGCACTTTTAAATTTTTTCAAAGTTTGTAAATTTCAGGATATTCTCGGGAATCTCTTCACCATATCTATTTTTTTTTAATTTGTCGTTGGGACTTTAACTAAAACGTGACCGCAATCGTGCTCCTGATGAGTCTTTAATTTTTGTTCTGAATAAAAATAAGATAAACACCCATCACATAAATACTTAGCAACATGGTGTAAGGATAATTGCCTTAAGATCAGGCGAGATAAACTTCTTATTAACCAGTAATGGCTATTACCATAGTCATCACTGGTTACTAACAAATTTACATGTCGCTCCCTATTACGAGAATTTGTAACGTATAAGGGCCCCACGACTTCAATAATAGTTTTACCATCTTCGAACCCTTTCTCCAGTCCGTATACGTTGATAGAAGTATGATTGAGTCGCTCAAACTTAGTGATGTCAGTAAGTTTGATCGGAAATTATATACCTGTAAAGTCCAGCTCGTTTTCAAAGGGCAAATAGTTCGCGACTCTATTTGCATTTTGAGTCCGGTCCACAGGATGTAAGGCAGCTAGGACTGACCACATAAAACACTTCTGTTCAGTGTTCCGGATGTTTAGAACAGCTTTCTTTGCTTCAATCCCTTTGGCAGCGGGATGTAGGAAGATGGATTTAGAGGCTTGATCTTGTTGATCCCCAATTCTAAGTGGAGGAGTTGTTGGAGCGCCCACCCTGTAACAATAGAAATATTTATTAGTAAGAAATCTTAAACAGTTTTACATTTGTTTTTTTGCAATGGTTTTACACTCACCACTGTCCTTTTCCCGAAATTCGGAATACTTTCGGTCTAGGATGGTGATGAACTGCTCGAACAGCTCCTCCAAGTCCGTAGTCCCATTCACCATCTGGTACTTGCTGTTGAAGGACTTCACCTCTGACGACTCGTTTGTGTGCAGGAGGAATCGGTCGAAAAGCTCCAGTCCAATTTTCAGCTGGTCGTACTTCGCTCGAATGTCTCCCACCAACTTGATGAATTTTTGTTTTAGATGTTGTAGATAATCTTTTACGTTGGTGGGATCCTGGCTTGAAGTAGGTCGGTACGTAGCAATTCGGCTCCTGAATGATGTTTTTACCAACTCTACACCTTCCTCCTCCTGCACCACGCATCATTTCTCCCGATATCCCAGGGTCCTTAGATGTCCACCCATCGGTTCGTAGGAACATCTAGTTGGCATGCTGTACAATGCTGTGTGGACGATGTTGTTGGTTCTGAAAATAGGAATAAATAATTAGTACCTGAGTTATATAAAGACAAATTTCTTATTTAGACCACCAGAAATTTAAATTTTCAATACTCACCATCTGTCGAAACGAGTCTTGCTCTTTTCACCATGGATGTCTGCGTGGCATTAGCTGGTCTTTTGGGAGCTGGATGTTTCTCCTTCTGGTGACGAAGAAGAGCCCCTCCGACTTGAAAATTCCACTGCAGACGTCGCAGATTTTGACCGCTATGCGGCAATCTCCATGACGCTTGAGGTGATCCTTCCTGGTGAATGTCCGGCTACAGAATTGGCATGCAAACATTTTCTGTAAAAATGAAAGATTTTGAGTGAGGAAATGTTCCAGAACCCCGCGCTAGTATACTACTACTATACGACACAATTTTTGATTTAATTTTTCTTTTCCTGATTTTGCAGTTTTTAGCATAACTTAAAGCAAAACTACAGTTTATGCATACCCGATAGAGAAATTATTTTTTAAAACAATATTACATTTATAAAGAATACTTCATCAGTTTATAGTTTAAAATATTTATTGTTTGGGTGTTACGTCACTCTACTGTTAAGGAAAATTAATATTTTAAAAATAATAAAAGTCACCGCGTTTAAACAAAAAACAAATCTTGAAAAAAGAAATGTTCTGAACACTGTCAGTGACTTTTAATTACAAAAAGTATGCCTGACAGTAATCTATATAGTTTAAAAATAAAAAGTGTTTAAGACAAAAATACTTTTCTATCCCTAGATCCAGATACTAATATTAATGCAAATAACTAAATACTTCCCTGTTGTTACTTAAACGGAAATTTAAAATAATAATTTTGTGCAATAAGGTTGTAAGACAGACACATCGATAGACTATTTTGTTTTTCCTGACAAAGCGGCACTAATATTCTTGTAAATATTAAACATTTCATTTTTTTTTTTGCTAACTTTAAGCTAATATCAATCGGTACTTACCCAAAATTTAACAGTACACTTCACAAAGAAAAATATTCGGGTTATGAAAACGAACTTAACGCACACACTCACACACAAGCAGGTTCAAAAGTCGACTGGACTTTGCGAATCGTTGCTTTCTCAATTTTATGCTCTACAGGCGAGAACCTTATCGGCCGGAAACTGATAAGTCCTTACAAGTTAACAACGCATTTTGCTGTTTAAAATAAAGTTACTAATTTATAATTGTGGGTTTTATTTACCAGCCCAAGATTAATACTTTACAATTCATAGTTTTCTCTGTGGTTTTCTTTATCAACATCCGCCGCCTACGATGCTGCTACCACGTTCGAGCTAACCTTATCGGCCGGATATAATAACCACATCCTCGTAAGTTCAGAAGTACTAATGTATATTTTGCTGTTGTTATTAACTCAAATAATACTCATAGTTTATATAATTAAATTAAAAATGTATTATACAGAGTGATGTGTAAATTTTGACATGTTATTTTTGCTGATCACATGCTAGTAAGTTCAGAAGTACTATTGCATATTTTGCTGTTGTTATTAAATCAAATAATATTCATAGTTTATATAATTAAATTAAAAATTTATTATACAGAGTGATGTGGAAATTTTGACATCTTATTTTTTGCTGATCACATCCTAGTAAGTTCAGAAGAACTAATGCATATTTTTCTGTTATTAAATCCAATGATATTCATAATTTATATAAATAATAGAAAATTTATTATAAAGAGTGGTGTAGAGATTTTGAAATCTTATTTTTTACTACCAGTCGAGATTTTTGAAAAAAAAATTCACTAATCGAAAGATCGGTTCATCCACTATCCCACATGCGAATTTCGTCTCTCCACCGGCACCCGTTCGGCCGCTAATCGCAAAAAACTGTATCTCCGGAACCAAATGGCGTTATTCTTTTTTTAAACGCCTTCTGACACCGCCCCGAACACGTGACGTATTTTAAATTTTTATTCTGACGTTTGACGAGTGACAGATGACAGTTGACATGTCGAAGATGACAAGTGACAGCTGACAAATTCCTTTCCATGTCTTATGACGTCATCCTCAACACGTGCCGTATGTCAGTTTTTACTTTTGACATTTGGCAAGTGACAGATGACAAGTGACAGGTGACATTTGACATTTGACAAGTGACATTTATATTGCTGACGTAAGCTCCACTGACGTTATAAGTAATATCTCGAGTGGTAACAACTTTAATAACTTCTTCTTAAAGTTAACAGAATGATGACAACTTATCGTTAACGATAAGGAAGTTATCTTTAAGTTAAGTGTTGTTAAAGTTGCCTTCAAGTTACGGATAAGAAAGTTACCTTAAAGTTGCGTTAACGATAAGCTTTGAGTGCAGCCCTAAGATGCCTTCTTGAACTAGAGCAAGAGTTGCACTGTTTTATAGTCAGAGAGTGTAGTCAACAAAAGCGCCACCTGTTTTAACCCCGGTAAGGCAGAGACTGATCTTTTAAAATAAAACAGGAAATTCTAAGTTTGACCCAATAAAACAGCTTGCTCTAAAGGTTATTAATTTAATTTAAGAAGGAATGTTTAATATTTACAAGGATCATATTCGTACTGTCCTTAATATGAGACATTATCAGACTCTTAACTTAAAATGAAAATTATAGTTATTTACATGAAAATAGGTGATCTGGAAGCTGTTACGCAAATAATAAAAAAAAATTAACAAACTTACACTTATCGTGGACTGGTATCGATATAATTGCCCATCTCTACTGATTTTGACAGTCGTTTTCCAAAGTGAAAGAAAGGTTAATATAGGTTAGGTTTAATAAGTGAAAAATGTAACTGATGCGATTTTATTTTATTTTGAGCTCGTTTCAAATCAAGTGTCAATAAAATTGAGGTGCCAAAATCAGTGACGGACACGGTTAATCATTATGTACAATAATAGTTTGATAATTAAACCAGTGCACGTGCACGCGAGTAATAAGGCCTTGTTACTGAGTGTTGTGCATTACAAGTTAAAGTTCATGACGATTTAAAGTTCATGGTACTACCTAATGCAACAATATAATAAACATTACACAATAAAAAGTTAGTGCAAAGTTGGCAGATGGTGTTTCACTTATCAGCCGATAGTTATAATGATGGTCCCACTAGAACGGCAGAGACATATAAAACCTGACATTTATGATGGTGTAGAGGTTGTGGTGCTCCCAGTACACAAGCAGCAAGATGTACGGTGAAGCCTGAACGGTGTCACCAGGGCAAGCACACTCTGGGAATATCAGGACGATGGTCTCCTGCCCTGATGTGGAAGCTCCAAGGCAGAACCGTAAGGGCAGACAGACAACAAAGTGACAAAGGAATAAAGAGAACTGGGAAAATTAAGCCTGAAACAGAACCGAGCTTTAGGACGTGACCTTCAGGCATAAAATAAGGTAGGTAGATTTTGAGATATATTTGTAATATTTATAGACTTAAATAAAAGTGTTAATATCAGAAGTCACATATAAAGATAGATGTTTAAAATCCAAACTCACCCGAGATGGCATGTGGCCTTGTCGAGAAAAAAACCGAATGTTGGAATTTTGCCCATGAAACTGAATCAAAATGAGTAAACTAACTCTATGGCGTAAAAAGGTATTTTACCGCCAAGATTACAGCTTTGGGGCTTCTAAAAATTCATGCAATATCTGCAAAAATGCAGCTGGACTGCTGGAATGCAACTCTGCAAAAAGGCTAGTCCACAAAAAACCCAAACCGTCATCAAAAACGGCGGCAGGTTCCCATCTGTCAAAGACCTAGGGAATTTTGAATCTAAGCAGTGTGACCTCTAACGACTTTTGACATTTCAAAACAATAACAAAGTGGTTTTTAATTATTTTTATTAAAAAAACAAAGATTTAAGTCTCAATGCATTCTAAGCCTTAAATATGCCTAAAACATTCCCTACTAGGGCTCTGATGTCAGTAACTGATGTTTACCTTACTTAACTTCGTAATTTTTAGGTCTCGATTCTGAACCAAAAAGAAAGAACCCAGATGAGGCCTAGAACGAGATACTAAAGAATATGAAGTCAGATACAAATACCGTTGAATACCTAGCGATGCACTTGAAGAAATAGCAGGTAAGCTTTTAACCATTACAACAATTTTTTAGCGGGTCTACCAGATCTTATCACTATCACACTAATAACACAAGCTAATAATTATTTTATTCTTTTAGGATGACCTGAGGGACTATACACAGCTTGAGAAAACCCTTGACGACAAGGCGAACTGGAATTAAATATACTTATATCTACATTGTACTTATAACGATTGAAATAAAGGAATCTATAAAACTAGAAACTAAGCTCTTTTCACTTAACACTAAGCGAAGACCTGGTAAGTTTTTAACTTTTATTTACAAAGTCCTGGAGCAAAATAAACCCGTAACAACGTAGACTTCGATAACGTACTTGAAATTGACTCCTGCGCAATGGTGGCTGAGATTTGACGTCATAGATCACAAGATAAGATTCCCCCGGGGGACGGAGTGATGCAGAATTCCCTATGTCTCCCTACTAAAGCAAAGTCTGGTTCCACAAAATTATGCCTTTTTCGAGAAGGTGGGACATAGGTTTCAGCACGATATTTCTTTGCCTCCAGTTTGAGACATTCTTCTTCTAGTTCTTCCAACTTGTTGACTGCCGGAAGTTGGGTAGTATAAAAAGGCGACAAATTCCGTGTGATAATATCTAGTTGAACATCTTCGAGAATGGTTCAATGTCGTCTAAATATCGCGCTCATGCTGGAAAGGTAATCGACTATACTTTCAGTCGAATCCTGAGTTCTATCCAGAATTTCCTTAAATACCCGATGACGATAATCTGGCGGTTCGAAATGTTTACACAGAACGTCAGACAGACTAGACCAGTCCGAAAATCGATGACGATTCGCGCGAAACGAATTCAGTGCTCTACCAGTAAATAGACCAGATTCGAAAAACTCACGTTCTGAAATACCCCGAGCTTCGCGTAGTTCCGATACTCGCTCCAAGAAATTATGCACAGTCATTTGTTTAGCCTCGCCGGTAAATCGAATTCCCCACTTTTCGACACGCTGCACCTAATTGCCTGGCTAATTTCAGACGAATCCGAATCCGAATCGTTCAAATGAGTTTGATCGAGTAAGGCGCTTAAATTCGGGTCTCGTTTTAAGAGATCGTCCAAACTGTTCAATTTGCCCAAAGTTTAAAGCAACAAATTAGACCGACTTTGCGATTCCTCGGCACTGAGGTTCGTAACCGGAATGCGATCAACACGAGTGAATAAATGGACAAGTTGCGATTGCAAACGTACGAACTTCGCCGTGGCTGAGTCACCGGAAATATTCTTGATCGCGTTATCAATATCGTGTAAAGTTCTGGTTATGTAGTCACATTCGTCGTCAAAAACACAGTTATAGACCGGACGAGTAAAAATTTTGCCTTTTCTTTCCATTTTTAAGATAGGACGTAACGATACTACAAGTTCCGTTACGCTATTAGCATCACTAGCCGGAATTCCACGAATCGTGAGCTCGTAAACAAGCATTTTCTTCCGAAGGTAATGAACTTGCATATTATAATCCATTTTGGAGTGAACAAAAACAATAGCAACTCAAAGTCAACATAAAAAAGATAAAATCTAGGTACGATCGAATAAACTCAACAAAACTAAACCAATAGTGTAGTCAAATATAGCAAATAAAGTAATTAAATCAGCAATTTTAATACAGTACCCAAAGATAATCAAAGTCACGTAAATAAATAAAATAAAATCGGTAATAAATCGCAATATCAAAGACAATCAAAGTTACGTAATAAGTAAAATAAAATCGGTAATAAATCAGCAAAATCAAATGCAGTAATACAGGGCTAGTACAGTCAAAGTTAAAGTCGAAGAAAATATTTAAAGTTCCATCCAGCTCACTATACGCACAAAAGAGTAAAATTCGAAAAAAAAAACGTTTTTTTTTTAAATTTGCCCCACGTTGGGCGCCAAAAATTTGCGACGGACTTTGTTGGATAAAAAGTGTTTAGTTATAAACTGTCAAAGATACTATTATGAGTATCATTGACCAAGTACTTACCGCTTAAAACTTGAAAAAGAACATTAAAATAATTCCGAAAGGTACTCTAGAGAAAAACAGAAACAACAAGGTGTTCTGAGCGAAGCAAGTTATAGTAGAGCTCGTGCAAATTAGTCCTTCGCTCAGTTAGTCGGATAGGTTCTATTAGACGCCACCAGTCTTTTACACCGACACAAACTGGAAGTCGCCTTGGTGGTCTACGAACCTGCTTCAACACTCAACAAACCTGCTATTCATAATTAAAATCAAAACATAGGGCGCAGTGAACTGAATAGAACAACGTAATACATTTAACCCTATATACATATATTTATACACAAGAAGGTGTTTTACATTGTACACAGATAACAAAAAAGTTGGGCGATTTTTGCCCCCGCAAAATAAATAAACTAAATACAAAAAAATAACTTCCTGAGGAAGTCAGTCCTCAGTATCACATAAATAGAGAGGCTCCTTAGCCCTCACCCAAGAAAAGGGTAGGATGACTCCTAGCCCCCACCGGAAAAAGAGATGGAATGGCTCCTAGCACCCACCGGAAAAAGAGATGGGATGGCTCTTAGCGCCCACCGGAAAAAGATAGGAAGGCTGCTTAGCGCCCGCCGAAAAAGCCCTAGGAAAAACAGTTCCTAGTAGTAAGGGTAATTTAAATGTAATTAATAAAAACATGTGAAGTTACGTTAATAAAAAGGTCAAAAGTTACGTCAATAGAAAAAAAAAATAGTAAAATTTCGAGAGAAACACTTAACTTGAACTAAAGCGCAAAATTTAAGAATATTAAATAAAAGGTTAATATCAACAGAGAAAGCCAGTGGCTTGAACTGTATCGCAGAATTTAAGTAAGTTACAAAAATATAAAAATATGAAGTTAGCTTAATATGAAAAAGTTACTAATAAAACAGAAATTAATTATTAAAAACCCAATTGCAAAATTTAAGCAAGCTTAAGATGAGATTAAGCAGTTAATTAATAAACAAAAGAAGTTATTACTCAAGGACATCGATAACTAAATTGTAAAGTTCATTGATACTTTAACAATAAACGTTAATATTTACAAAAACTAAATGATCACTAACGACCAAGTTTAACGCTACATTATGTTACCTTACATTAATAATAAAAAAGTACAATAAAAGAAAAATAATTGGTAATTAAATCGGAAGTTTATGTAAGACCCACAGTAAAAAAGACAGGCTTAACAAAGTCAGTAAAAACAGTTAAAACTTTGAACCCCTGAAGTAACTTGACCTAAAAGTTAACGTTTCATACTTAACGAGTAAACCGAATCAATCCAAGATAACATAAAAAAAAAGGAAAACCAAATAATAATTGACTTTAGAAAAATTTTGGTTATTGAAATGAAGAGAAAACATCCCTTATAGTGAGAAACCGTTTAAATAGAAATAATCAAAAATATACCGCTTATGTACAGGGTCTTCCAACGAGGACTGAACAGGGGCTCATTTTTGAGCTTCCTTGTATTTAAAGAAAAATCTAAAATAGCCAATCGATGTACTTTTTCCTGCAGAATTCAAAAATGAAACCAAAAATGTATTTGAACCAGAAACAAAAGAGTTACGCTATGGATAAGGTGTTTTTTAAATGGAACATAGCTTTTTTTATACGATTTTCGGAACGAGTGATTTTTTTTATGTCCGTTCTGATTAAAATATTTAATATTGTGACAGCTATTTTTATTAAATTTTAATGTTTTATCCAGTATAATTTAACGTCAACCTGTTTGAAACATACACTAGGTAATAAAGGTAAAATCGCCTTGAAATCCTTCAAAGTCAAAAAATTTGACAAATTTACTATAATATTGCCGAAATGAGGTATTCATTAGATGAGAGATTGCAGATTGTTATCTTGTTCTACAAATGCCAAGAAAATGCAAGAGAAGCAAGGAGAAGATTTATTGCAAATTTTCACAGAAATATATCCGTCAATACTATTCTAAGGATAAAGAACCTATTCGAGGAATATAAAACATTACATGACAGAAAAAGAATTCCAACTCTATACTAACTAAAAAAAAACACTAATAATTTAAATGTTCAATGTGACCTCCGTTGTTCTCGAAACAAGAGCGATAACCTCTTTGTAGCCTTTCCAAACTTGCTGTTATAATGTGATTTTCCTGGTTAAGGCGATTTATTTCGTTCACAATTTTCTGCATGATCTCATCAATATCGTGGTTTCGCTGCTTGTATACCACGTTCTTTAAATGGCCCCAAAGAAATGAGTCTAATACTGACATATCGGGACTATTGGGTGGCCTAGCATAGGTTCCATTTCTACCAATCCATTCTTCGTGGCGTCCGTTTAAATATTGAATAACTTCACGCACGGCATGCGGAGGGGCACCATCATGTTGCCAAATTAAATTTTGATATTCTTCCAATGGTAAATCTTCCAAAAAGTTCTCAATTTCGTTTTCTAAGAACTCGTAGTATCTCTGTCCATTTAAAGTGCCGTTAAAAAATATAGGTCCCAAAATTCTATTATTTTTTATGCCACACCAAACATGGATTGAATTCCTTCCCTGAAATTTAATTGTCTGAAATTTTCTTGGATTTCCAACGGCCCAGTGATGATTATTATGTCTATTGAAAACCCCCGATGTTGTGAATGTGGCTTCGTCAGTCCATAAGATATTTCTGAATAAATTAGGGTCTTCGTTTTCTTGCCGAATCACAATTTGGGAAACAAATTGGAAGCGAAGTTCTTTTTGTGCCGGTGTTAGATGTTGAAGTGGAAGGATATGATAAGGCTTAAATTTATGATTTCTTAAAGTCCTGTGAACAGTTCCTTGGGTAACTCTTCTGCGTCTTACACCGCCGCCGTATTGAACGTCCCGAACTGCGTCCGAAATTGATTTGGTTGGATTCAGTCGAAAATAATTCACAATGGCACGGTCTCGATTTCTTTTCCTTTCTGGAATTCTTTTTCTGTCATGTAATGTTTTATTTTCCTCGAATAGGTTCTTTATCCTTAGAATAGTATTAGTAGTAATAGTAGGTTGATATTTTTAATAAGATTGATAAACTGAGAGATAGTCTGGGCGCTGGCCCGGATGGGCTAACGACTGTGCATATTAAGGGATGTCGCTTTGTTATGGTAAGCTGTGGCTTTGTGTTGTCATTGATCTTGTGTAAACTGTATAACTTATCCCTTCATAGTGGAGTTTTCCCTGGTGAATGGAAGAGGAGATATGTGAGCCCCATTTATAAAAGCTCAAATACAGCGCATATTGAAAATTACAGACCAATTTCTAAAATCTCTATTCTCTCTAAAATATTTGAATCTATAGTGACAGATAATATGGCACCTCTTTTTAAGAATTACATTGTTTCCGAGCAGCATGGGTTCCGCACAGGCAGATCCACTGTTACAAATCTTTTAATTTATCTAGAAGCGCTGCTGGGGGCACTGGAGAGTCGGTGTCAAGTAGATGCTGTGTACACCGATTTCTCCAGGGCCTTTAACAGGGTTAATCATGGTCTCTTAATATCAAAATTGGGATCTATCGGAATTTATGGATCTCTTCTCTCATGGATGCAGAGCTACCTGACTGGGAGCAGGCAGGTCGTTCGCTATAAGAACTATTTGTCTCGCGAGATTATTGTTGAGTCTGGACTCCCTCAAGGGTCGCACATGGCTCCCCTTCTATTCAATGTGTTTCTTAATGACATAACTTTTCACATGGAACCGCACTTCTCTTTGTTGATGACTTAAATATTTTTAAACGCATTGAAACAATCCAAGACTGCATTGATATGCAAGCTGATTTGGATTCATTCTTTTCATGGTGTTCTAATAATAAGATGAACTTAAATGTCAAAAAATGCAAGGTTGTGCGGTTTTGTAGAAAGAGGACAGCACTTGATTTTGATTATAAACTGGGTGATGTTTCGATTGATGGTGTGGAATCTATTAGGGACATTGGGGTTCTGATTGATGATCACTTGGCTTTTGATGAGCATATAGGTCATATTGCTAATAGGGGGCTAAAACTCATTGGCTTTATTTCCCGAAATTTATCAGATTTTAATGATATTTCATGTCTAAAGAATGTGTATTGTTTTGTTGTCCGTTCCATTTTGGAGTATGCAGCACCGGTATGGTCGCCATACTACAGTATCTATAAATCACAGTTGGAGAAAGTTCAAAAACGATTTATAAGATTTTTGGGTTATAAGATGGGTATACCCAGGGATGACATTGACTATACTTCTCTCTTGCTTCAACTAAAGTCTCTTGAGAGCCGGCGAGAGTATTTTGACTTGCTTTGTCTTGTTAAGATTGTAAACGGTATCATTGACAGTCCACAACTACTTGAAATTATAGACTTCAATGTCCCTCAAAGAATGATAAGGCATGTTGAAATATTTTCGGTTGATGCGCATAGGACAAATTATGGAATGTATGGCCCTATTAATAGATTATGTAGCTTGGCTAATAAAATATCCAGAGAACATGCAGTCTTCGACATATTCTGCGACGCACTTTGTTCAATAAAAAGTGTTTGATAAAAAAACCGTCAAAGATACTATGATGAGTATCATTGACCAAGTACTTACCGCTTAACTTGAAAACATTAAAATAACTCTTAAAGGTACTCTAGAGAAAAACACAGGAACAACAGGGTGTTCTGAGGGAAGCAGGTGTAGTAGAGCGCGTGCAAATTAGCCCTTGGCTCAGGTAGCCGGGTAGGTTCAATTGGACGCCACCAGTTTTTTACACCGACGCAAACTGGAAGTCGCCTAGATGGTTTAGGTACCTGCTTCTCACACGACAAACCTGCTATTCATAACTTAAAATCAAAACACAGGGCGCAGTGAGCTGGATAAAAACAACTTAATAAGTGTACCCTATATACATTTACTTGTACACAAAAAAAAGGAGATTACAAGTGTTTACACAAATACACAAATGTGGTTGGGTGATTTTGCCCCCGCAAATTAAATAAATGTATCAAAGAAAAATTCATGAGGAAGTCTGTCCTCACATACAAAAATCTTAAGGTGGCTCCTTAGCACCCACCGAAGGAAAGAGTAGGATGACTCCTAGCTCCCACCAGAAAACAAAGCAATAGGGGTGCTTCTTAGCCCCTGCGGAAGACAAAGTAATTGGGATGCTTTGTAGCCCCCACGGTAGAGAAGTAGGGAGGTTCGTGGCCCCTACCAAAGACCCTAGGAACAAAACAATTCCTACTAGTTACGGTAATTTAAATAAATAAAAAAAAATGTTAGAAGTTACGTGAATAATTAAAAATAAAATCAGAAGTTACGTTATTAGAAAAAGGTAAACTTTGGAAAGAAACAATTTACTGGAACTAAAACGCCGAAATTTAATTAGTTCTTTATCAATTAAGTAATTTAATATTAAAAGAGAAAGTCATTGGCTTGAACAGAATCGAAAAATTTAGATAAGTAGAAAAATATTTAAAAATAAGAAGCTACGTCAATATAAAAAACCACTAATAAAAGAGAAAGTAATTATTTGCAAAATTTAAACGAGCTTAAGATATGATTAAAAAAATTACATTAATAAAAGAAAGGTTATAAATGAGAAAGCCAGTGGCTTGAAATCAATCGCAAAATTTAAGTTGAGATACAAAAACCAAAATATGAAGTTACTTTGAGTAAAAAAAAAGTTACCACTGAAAGAAGTAAACCATACTGCAAGATTTAAACAAGCATAGGATAATATTAAAAAGTTACTTTAATAAACAAAAGAAATCATTACTCAAGGACATTGATAACCAAGTAAAATTGTACAGTTCCTTGATACTTTAATGATGAACGTTAATATTTACAAAAAACTCCATGATCACTAACTAATGCGGCATTATGTCATCTTACATTAACAATAAAAATAATAGAAGTACAACAAAAGCAAAATAATTGATAACTAAATTAGGAGTTCACGCAAGATTACAGGTATAAACAAAGCAAAAGGCTTGAGCGAAGACAGTAAAAATAACTAAAAATGAAACCCCAGTTAGCTTGACTTAAAACGTTTAAGTAATATTCAAAGTAAAAGAGAAGCTTAAGCGAAGCCAAAAAAAAGTAAAATAATTAAAACCTCAAACCCCTATAGTAGCTTGACTCAAAAGCTAAGCGTTAACACTACTCGTGTAAATAAAGTGGATCAATGTAAGATAACACAAGAATAATAATTGACTTCAGAAAAATTTTAGTCATTAAAATGAAGAGAGGGAGAAACATTTTAAATATAAACAATCAAAATATACACCGCTTATGTACATTTATAAAACACAAAGCTTAAATTACAAGCAATTATATCGGTACTATCCAAGCAACTAATTAACTACTTTAGGTTCCCCCAATGCAAATAATACGATACAACAAAAGCAGGTTTAACTAATTATATAGCATCTATGCAACTAAACTACCCTAAGTTCCAAGCGGTACGATATAATAAATAGATGTAAAATGTGTACGGGCTACAAGTTACTTCACCCCAAAACATTGGCCAAATGACAAATCTGAAAGTAAAATAGCAGGCTAACTAACCCCTCTGAAAGAATAAAATATTACTTAACCAATCGATATAAATGAAAGCTAAAATAAATCTACAATTTCCAACCTTATAAAAAAATAAATCCCGTAAGACCCCAAGCTCCCGTACACATTTTAATTACGGTTTTAAATTAAAATCAGATAGCCCCATTACTCCTGTATGTGTTTTGCGATAACGTCAATAAAAAAAACCGATAAAAACAATATAAATTTACTACGCGAGTGACTGACTACTTAAATCCAAGCTTAGCTGTTCCCGCTGGCCCATAAGCTGGTATAAAGAGGCCCTAAACATAACTTATAGATTGTGTGAACTTTACTTCACACTATTCAAGCTTCAAAAATATAGTCACGCTTTCAAAAGAATGCAAATTAGGTACGTTAACACCAACACCAAAGCAGTTGAGCAGCTTGGTTATTATAGTAATACTTTAGTCAGCTATTATAATTCAAAATAAGATGTAGCACACACCGAGCAGCCGGAAAAAAAAACTAGTCTGAGAGAATAAGATTGTGAAGCAGAATTTTCGATAACTATTGTCCGCTAAAATTTAAATTATAATGCATGGGCGTAAACAAATAAACGATTATTAAGTATTAGAGAAACACGGGGCAAAAAAAAACTTCAAGGTTTAACTTACCCCTTCAACAAGGAGGATTCGATATTCCAAAACTGCTGAGACAGGAACACCAAAAGGGGCAGCTATCAATGGCTTGGGCCAGGATCATTCATGCCGTTGTTGATGGCTTAACAAAGTAAAAGAAAGAACACCCTTAGACTTGACAAAAATTTCTTAAAACTTACCCTATCATCGAACGAAGTCGCCCAAAAAATCCTGCTTGTCTTGCACATACAAATTCACCAAGAATTTAAACACGGTCCCTGACTTTTTAATCCAAAAAAAAAAACTAGAATTTCAAAACTGAAACTTTAAGATAGGGACCATGGAACAATTGCTTCGAAGGGTAGAGTGGAAGTGACCGGCCTATGCCTCGTGTCGGAAGAATCATGACACTTCCTCCCACCACAGACACATGACCAAATGGTGTCCTTCCGTACTGCACTGACCACCCCAATTGTCGCCACGCCACCAAACAAAGACGCTACAATTGTACAGAGACCCCTGGCGTGAAACAATAAAGTCACGGAAATACTGACCGTTATAGGTACCTACGCTGGTACTGATCGAGACGCACTATTTCAGTACGATGCATCCAAATACTAACAGCTGAAACCCCGAATGTCGAAACTACAGAAAGGAAGAAGATGATGTAGTGCTACAAAATTCCAACCTTCCCACACTCGAAAATGACACTGCACCAGCCGTGTTCATAAATCGACGGCTCCCAAAAGCGCTTTGGGACTGTTCGTGTATGCGAAAAGATCAGTTGATTCTTACCCCCGATGCACCGTCTCTACCTGAATCGACCTCGCGGTCCGAACTGGAAACAGTCCCACCTTATAGTTCCGCCGAACGGAGCACACCACCGTCTCAGCCTTCAATATATAACTCAACCCATTAAACATGTTTGCAGAATTCAAAAACAAGATCTTGGAAAGGAAAAGAGAAGGAAATCTTGGAGTTTAATTAATAGAGAACGCTAGATTCAGGAATCCAGGACAGTGAAGGCAGTGGAAAACACCGGGATTAAATCTCATTCAAAATGTAGGTAGTCTTATAAAATTTATTCTCTAAAAATATGTTATCATAAATAGACTAAAGGCGACTGTCTGTACACAGGGGGAACGTTAAGCAGGGCGCAGACCCGAAGTACAGGGCCCAACAAAAGAGAAAGATGTTAAATCTACAAGCTTCAAACGAAGGACAGCTGACTTGAGGACAGCTAGCAGCAATTAGCCAGAACAGAAACCGTAGAAACTAGCCTGGGAACAGGGCAGATCAAACGTGTACGTGTGGGGACACAACTATTACATTAAGATAAACTATAAAATAAAACTAGACAGGCCTTCGTGAATAAATTAAGCATTAAAACAAAAACTAATTCGGTGACAAAAATGACCTGTCACAACACCCCCTCTCCTACGAAAGGAGGGAAATTTTCCAATGAAAATTAACCGACGATAAGGATCAGAGGCTCTCTGTAGATACAAGAAAATTGAAAAAGAAAATGAATCACCTGCGCTATGCTGGCGCCAATAAAAAACATAAGTGAAGATACGTGGGAACCCAAGGTAGTACCATATAACTAATACTAACTAACAAGACTGATAACTCAATCTTAAAATAACCAAATACTCGAAGCAATCTTTGGTCCCTTTGCCACTAGTCACCCAGTGACCTTCTCCAGGAAGATTCGGTGTGGAACGTAAACCCTAAGTTGGTAAGGGAGCTAGCATTGCGTTACACCCAAAAATATTGTGGGGAACCTCGTTTACTAGCCTCACACCGTAGAATCGTCCCGAATTAAATCACCAAGTGACATGCGTCAAACCAACCAAAGGGTGGACAACTAAAAAGAAAAAGATAAATATAATGCAACATAAGTAAAATGAGAAGAAAAGGGGGATAGCCCAGATGATCCACCATACAAAAGGGAGTGGATTGTAGCACCCAACAAGCTAAAAGATGTACCAAACGGGAAGCACATCGGTCCCTGTACAAAAAAAAAATTAATCAGGGTGTTCTGAGCGGTGGTACTGCCACCGGCCTGTCGCAACCTAATAGGCCGACTTGAGCTCAGGCCGAACAAAGTAGCTTGGTCCTCCCCTGGCCCGCCGAACAAGTTCGATTGGCAAACTGTTACCCCAGGGGTCAGACTTCCGCCCCCCCTGAACAGCCCTTCCAGTCGGTCTGCTCTCCGAAGGATCCATGATCTAACAAAGAGCGTCGAAGCGACATCCGGTAGCACCCAACACCGTGCAGCCTGTAAAACGAGATAGGGACAAATGTCTAAATCGATACAAAGTCAAAATAAGGTAAAGTCGCAATCGGGATAGTTCTATCTTGTCTAAATGGAAAATAGACAAAATATATCAGTAAAGATCTAGGCGCAAAACCAGTAAAACTGAAATGGCCGGAGACTAACATATAGTCCTACCAAAACCTAGACCTAAGACAAATCCAAATAAATAAAATACCAAAGGTATTAAAGTAAATTAGAGCCAATCAAAGGCCACTCACGATAAGGTAAGTAAATCAAGGAATGAAAAAAAAGGTAACGGAATCCCCGCAAAGGTAATCGAAATCACGCAAAGGTAAGCAAATAAGCGCAAAGGAAAGTAAATTAACGCAAAGGTAAGCGAATTATCGCAAAGGTAAGAAAATTGTCGCAAAGGTAAGCAAATTATCGCAAAGGAAAGCAAATTATTGCAAATGTAAGTAAATTATCGCAAAGACAAGTAAATTAACGCAAATATATATAAAAAAAGTAATCAACCAAAAGTAAATGAAACAAGTAAATCAAACTAAAGGTTCGCAAATCGAGATAAAGAAAATTGGGTTACTTGCCAACAACTAGCAGTGAATCCCACCATAAGTGGTATTCTCAACTTCACAAAATCAGCAAGAGAGAAAGAAAATTGTGTTTCTACTCTAAATCCCCAAAGGAAAGACAAAGTCGTACTCGAGCAAAAACACATACTAGTTCAAGTAACCGAAATTTCCAGACACAAGTAGGGAACAATAACAAAATCACGTCCAGGTCGAGAAAATTAAGCCAAATCAAAGTAAATAGGTCATATCAAGGTAAATACGTCATATCAAGGTAATAAAAAAAGGTCCAATCAAGATAATAAATAAAGACTTTTGGCCCTAGTCTATAGTAAAAAAAACCATTAATAGTGAATGCAGATAAAAAAAAACGATAAAGAAAATTAGGTCTAAAATTAATTAATCACCGCCTTCTAACCTAGTAATCAAACTTAAATTACCATGTGACACACCGACCCCCATCTCGTCTCGCGCCGAGATGGGTGTCTGCGTGAGACTGATAAACGCAAAAAGGTAAGCTACAGTAAATGACCATAAACGTTACTATATGTTACTATTCTATAAACCAAGTGACGATAAGGTAAAGATAATCAGGTAATGACAGATAAAAGATAACGAGGCGTAAGGCGGGGTTGGCAAGTGAAAGTAGTAAGGCAGCTGAGGGCCCACCTACTACAAACAATAGAAGCAAGGCAGCTGAAGGCTTACCTTGCCACGGCTTTCAGGGGACTCCTACCCCACCTAGTAAACCCAGTGCAGCGCTATTCTAAGTGACAGTCTCCAAATCCATCAAGTCTCGCGCCCAGATGGATCCAAACACCATCACGCCCACACTGCAGAGCATTAAATTGCTCACGACTGAGCAAGGAAAGTAAAAAACAAGAATTTAAACTGGGCCAAAAGTCAAAATTAACGCAACGATAAAATAAAACTCACTAAAGCCATTATTACCGAAAGAAGAAGAAAAAAAATTAAATGTAATTAACCAAATTGAAGCTATGGATTCGAAAGTTAATAAATTCAGAAATCAATAGATTGATAAGTAAATTGAAGCAAAATGACACGTAAAACGTAATATTAAATTAATGACAGTAAAATTAACGGAATGTAATAAAGTAAATAATGACTTTGAGTTGCCTAACAATTTATTCACTCCTACGGACCACCAAATGCAGTTTCGGCATATACCGGTTTAAGGTCTTGTACATGCCAAATGCCCTTACTAATACCGTGTTCGTCTTCAAGTTCATAAGTACACGTGCCGGTCTTTTCTACGACCTTAAACGGACCTACAAATTCCGGAGCCAACTTTGCGCTATAATATTTCGCTGCATCGGATATACTTTTATTCTTACGCCAGACTTCTTGACCAGGGACAAAGCTTACTGGGCGTCGGCGCAAATTGTAGTTATGACGATTTTTAATACGAGAAGCTTCGATTTTAGTGTGGACTTTTCTAAATAATTGTTTGAAAGCTTCTATTCGTTCTCGAATGTAATTTTGACGCTCAGTTTCTACTTGAGGAACACCCTCAGCATAGTCCGAACCGAATAGCTTGTGTTCCCTGCCAAAATTAATGCAGTAAGGGGTGAAGCCCGTAGTTTCGTGTGGCGAAGTGCGAATGGCGCAACCGATAGCAGTTAAATTATCTTCCCAAGTGCGATGGTTATTTTGTTGAACGTAAGAACGCAACATCATTTTAATAACTCTATTAACGCGTTCAGTATGATCTGCTCTAGGCTAGTAATTAGCAGTGTAAAATATTCTAACTTTATATTTATCGCAAAGGGCTTGAAATTCTTTGGGTTTCATTTGAGTTCCGTTGTCGCACGTTAAGAATTGAGGAGCTCCGTAAACTAAGAAGATGCCGTCTTCGACACACTTTACCAACGATTTTGCTGTTGCCGATCGACACGGGAATAAGACGACGTACTTGCTAAAATAATCTGTGACCACCAAAATATGAGTGTTACCTTGTTTAGAACGAGGTAAAGGTCCTATGTAGTCTAGGCCAATGTAGTCTAGGTCCTATGTAGTCTAGGCTTGCCAAGGTTCCTTTATGTCTGGGCGATTACCCATTAAACCAGCTGAACGTTTCTGCTCTACTTTATTCTGAGCACAAGTTCTACAAGCTCGGACATAACTAGCAACGTCGGATCTCATTTTCGGCCAATAATATCTCTCGGCGACCTTCCAAAAGGTTTTGAAAACACCCACGTGCCCTGCTGCTGGATTATCATGGCATCGAAGAAATATCTCTTTTCGTTTATCCTTTGGTACTACTATTTTCCAGTAAGTGGAATGATCTGGAAAACTTGGATTGTTTGTCTTGACATATTTAAAGAGATTGCCATTCTCGACTCGCCAGCAAGGATATTTATCAGGACGTTCTTCTAGCTTCTGCATCATACCTTTGTACCATTTGTCTGAGGTGTCAGAAAATGATGGCGACGGTGGTTCGTCAACCGCTGCGACAGAATCAGCAGTCACTGGCACTGACCTGGAAAGAAAATCTGGCACGACATGATCTCGGCCTTTACGGTGGATTAGTTCAAGGTCGTAAGGTTGTAAACGAAGAGCCCATCGGGCGAGACGTCCTTGTGGATCTTTTAGATTATGAAGCCATAACAAAGAATGGTGATCTGTTATTACTTTGAAGTGTACACCCTCCAGGTAGTGACGAAGCTTTTCCACACTCCAAATTACGGCAAGGCACTCTTTTTCTGTGACGGTTAATTTCATCTCTTGTTTGGTGAGAGAACGTGAAAGATAGGAAATAACCTTCTCTCCGTCATCAAATTGCTGAGTCAGAACTGCTCCTAAGCCATAAAATGACGCATCAGTCTGCAAAGTAAATGTGCGGTTGAAATCTGGACATGTAAGCACGGGAGCTGTGATAAGAGCTTCTTTAATCAAGTTGAATGACTGATGGCACTCGGAAGTCCATTCCCATTTGACATTTTTCCTGGTAAGCCGAGTAATTGGGGCTATGATAGCTGAAAAGTTCGGCACAAAACGCCGGTACCAAGAAGCGGTGCCAATAAAACGTCGAATTTCGGTGATATTTCGCGGAGGTGCTATATTCACAATGGCCTGCACTTTCTCAGGATCAGGTCTTAAACCTTGGGCGTCTACGATGTAGCCAAGGTATCGTAATTCAGGCTTACAAAAGTGACATTTCTCCTCGGAAACTATGAGTCCTGCACCTTTCAAACGGTCAAAAACTAGGCCCAGAATTCTGAGGTGTTCAGGAAAGGTTCTGGAGATGATAATTATATCATCAAGATACACCATCACGTGATTTTCCAAATCGACGCCTAATACACGGTCCACTATACGTTGCCAGGTGGCTGGCGCATTGGTCAAGCCGAAGGGCATGCGCAGAAAATGATATAGATTCCTACCTGGAACAGTGAAAGCAGTTAATTCACGTGAGGACTCACTAAGAGGTACCTGCCAGAACGCTGATTTTATGTCGATGGAGCTAATGTAGCGGGCGTCTCTGAGGCGATCCAAAATGGCGGAGATATCAGGTATAGGATATGCGTCTTTCTTAGTTTTTGTATTAAGCTTTCTAAAATCTATGCAAAACCTATAGCTGTCATCTTTCTTGCGTACCAAACACACACCAAGGACTTTTAGAAGGTTCAATCACGCCAAGTTTCAACATCTCGTCAATTTCCTCGTCCATAATCCTTTGCTTGTATGGAGAAACTGGGTAGTAACGCTGTTTAATTGGCCTAGTGCCGGGTTCAAGCTCAATGTCGTGTTCTGCTACCTTGCAGCAGCCAAGACCAGTACCCATTTCCGATATTTTCTCCTTAACTAGTGCATTTAAACACGCTCGGTCGGTTTCAGATAAAGAGTTGCCATCTATAACGCTACAAATTTCCGTAGGTCGATCATCAGTGGAAAAATGCCAGACGTCCTGCTTCAAGTCGGGGATCACTTCCATGGATCTCCAAAAGTCGATTCCTAAAATCAGTTGGTGGGACAGTTCTGGAAGAACTAAAATATCGATAACCCGAGTTCTATTTAATAAAGTCACAGGAACCTGAAAATAGCCCAAACTAGAGCAAGTTTGGCCGTTCGCAACAGTACAATCGGTTTGTTGCCTAATAAGTTTTAATCCCAAACTTTCTAAAATTCGGAAACCCGGTTGACCTACAATAGTGCGGGATGCTCCAGAATCTAATAAACCTAAAATCATATAACCTAAAATAGAAATTTCTAAATGCGGGCGCTGGTCGCCATGCGCATGAGCTATGATAAAATCTAATAGTTTCTTATTTGGAAAAGGGTTAGTAGCATGTGAATGATTTTTGCTGGAAAGAGAGTTATTGGTTGACGGAAGGTTTTCATCAGAAAGAAAGTTATTGGTTGGCAAAAGATTTTTATTGGACGCAGAATTGTTAGGGAGTGAACGGTTTTCGTTAGAAAGAAAAATGTGGGTTGGTGAAAGGTTTTCATCGGAAAGAATGTTCTTGGTCGGTAGAAGGGTTTTATTGGGAACGGAGTTGTTGTTCAGCGAAGCGTTTTCATTGGAAGGAGAGTTGTTGGTCGGTAAAGTGAGAGTAACGGGAGTAGTCTTACGATCTATCGGCTCTCCCGAGAATAGTTTCTCTGTCAATAAACACTTAGGGCAGCTTTTACTGTTCACATTTGGTGCGCCGCAGCGGTAACAATGGATTCTGCGCTGTTCGGAGCACTGACTATTCCGATGACCTGGCTTATTACAGTTCCAGCACAAGATTGATCTAGCTATTTTTGGAGATGGTGGATGTGTCTCTCTGGGTAACTGTCTCACGTCTCCAGAAGTTGATGGTGCCGGAGATGATTCGGTCACCACGTCAACAGCTGATAACTGTTCATCGTCTCTCGAACCTGATGCTTCAGCAGTCATAAACGCGAAGTCTGGCTCTACAAAATTCTGCCTTTTCCTAGGAGGTGGTACATAGTTCTCTGCACGATATTTCTTCAACTCCAGCTTGAGACATTCTCCTTCTAATTCTTCTAACTTGCTGACTACCGGAAGTTGGGTAGCATAAAAAGGTGACAAGATTCGTATAATCATGTCAAGTTGAACGTCCTCTGAGATGGAGCCATGTCGTCTAAACAACGCACTCATATTAGAAAGGTAATCGACTATACTCTCAGTCGAATCCTGAGTCCTATCCAGAATTTCCTTAAATAATCGATGACGATAATCTGGCGGTTCGAAATGTTTACAGAGAAGGTCAGACAAACCAGACCAGTCAGAAAAGCGATGACGATTTGCACGAAACCAATTTAGTGCTTTACCAGTAAATAAATCGATAGCGGATACAAATAGTTCGCGCTCAGAAAAACCTCGAGCTTCGCGTAGTTCCGAAACTCGCTCCAAGAAATTATGCACGGACATCTGTCCAGCCTCGCCGGTAAATTTAATACCCCACTTTTCAACACGATGCGCTTTGCTACACGAATGATGGCAAACGGAAGCGGCAGCAGCTGTTACATTGGGACTACCCACGGTTGGAGTGACTTTGGGCGACGAGCGTGTGTGACGCGGTCGACTGTTGGACGCATTGCTATTTCTCGATGCATCCGAATCCGACGCATCCGAATCCGAACCGTCCGAATGAACTCGAGCGAGCAAGGTGCTTAAATTCGGATCTTGTTTTAAGAGACTGTCCAAACAGTTTAATTTGCCTAAAATTTTGAGCAACAAGTCAGAACGGGTTTGCGATTCCGCGGCACTAAGGTTCGCGACCGGAATACGATGAACGCGTGTAAATAAGTGAACAAGTTGAGATTGTAAACGTTCAAACTTTTCTTCAGCGGATTCACCGGAGACATTTTTAATCGCGCTGTCAATATTTTGTAAGGTTCTAGTTATATAGTTACATTCATCGACAAAAACACAAGTATAGGCTAGACGAGCAAAAATTCTACCTTTCCTTTCCATATCTAAAATTGGGCGTAACGCTACTATAAGTTCTTTTACCGTATTGGCATAACTAGCCGGTACTCCACGAATCGTAAGTTCATAAATTAGCATTTCTTTCCCAAGATGGTTAGCCTGCATATTATAATCCATTTTGGAGTGAACAAAAACAATAGCAACTCAAAAGTCAACGTAAATAAAAAGTCAAATCTAGATATAGACGCGTAACTCGAATAAATTTACCAAAACTACGCCAATAGTGTAGTCAAATATAGCCAACAAAGGTAATTAAATCAGCAAAAATACAGTACGCACAGATAATCAAGGTCACGTAAATAAATAAAATAAAATCGATAAGAAATCGCAATATCAAAAAAAAATCAAAGTTACGTAATAGGTAAAATAAAATCGGTAATAAACCACAAATTCAAAGACAATCAAAGTTACGTAATACGCAAAATAAAATCGGTAACAAACCACAAATTCAAAGACAAAGTTACGTAAACAAGTAAATTAAAATCGGTAATAAATCGCCAAATCAAAGAAAATCAAAGTTACGTAATAAGCAAAATAAAATCGATAATAAATCGCCAAAATCAAATGCAGTAATACAGGGCTAGTACAGTTAGAGTTAAAATTGATGGAAATTTTCAAAGTTCCATCCAGCTCACTAGACGCACAAGAGTAAAATTAGGAAAAAAAAGCGGTAATTTTTTAAATAGGCCCCACGTTGGGCGCCAAAAATTTGCGACGCACTTTGTTCAATAAAAAGTGTTTGATAAAAAAACCGTCAAAGATACTATGATGAGTATCATTGACCAAGTACTTACCGCTTAACTTGAAAACATTAAAATAACTCTTAAAGGTACTCTAGAGAAAAACACAGGAACAACAGGGTGTTCTGAGGGAAGCAGGTGTAGTAGAGCGCGTGCAAATTAGCCCTTGGCTCAGGTAGCCGGGTAGGTTCAATTGGACGCCACCAGTTTTTTACACCGACGCAAACTGGAAGTCGCCTAGATGGTTTAGGTACCTGCTTCTCACACGACAAACCTGCTATTCATAACTTAAAATCAAAACACAGGGCGCAGTGAGCTGGATAAAAACAACTTAATAAGTTTACCCTATATACATTTATTTGTACACAAAAAAAAGGAGATTACAAGTGTTTACACAAATACACAAATGTGGTTGGGCGATTTTGCCCCCGCAAATTAAATAAATGAATCAAAGAAAAATTCATGAGGAAGTCTGTCCTCACATACAAAAATCTTAAGGTGGCTCCTTAGCACCCACCGAAGGAAAGAGTAGGATGACTCCTAGCTCCCACCAGAAAACAAAGCAATAGGGGTGCTTCTTAGCCCCTGCGGAAGACAAAGTAATTGGGATGCTTTGTAGCCCCCACGGTAGAGAAGTAGGGAGGTTCGTGGCCCCTACCAAAGACCCTAGGAACAAAACAATTCCTACTAGTTACAGTAATTTAAATAAATAAAAAAAAAATGTTAGAAGTTACGTGAATAATTAAAAATAAAATCAGAAGTTACGTTATTAGAAAAAGGTAAAATTTGGAAAGAAACAATTTACTGGAACTAAAGCGCCGAAATTTAATTAGTTCTTTATCAATTAAGTAATTTAATATTAAAAGAGAAAGTCATTGGCTTGAACAGAATCGAAAAATTTAGATAAGTAGAAAAATATTTAAAAATAAGAAGCTACGTCAATATAAAAAACCACTAATAAAAGAGAAAGTAATTATTTGCAAAATTTAAACGACCTTAAGATATGAATAAAAAAATTACGTTAATAAAAGAAAGGTTATAAATGAGAAAGCCAGTGGCTTGAAATCAATCGCAAAATTTAAGTTGAGATACAAAAACCAAAATATGAAGTAACTTTGAGTAAAAAAAAAGTTACCACTGAAAGAAGTAAACCATACTGCAAGATTTAAACAAGCTTATGATAATATTAAAAAGTTACTTTAATAAACAAAAGAAATCATTACTCAAGGACATTGATAACCAAGTAAAATTATACAGTTCCTTGATACTTTAATGATGAACGTTAATATTTACAAAAAACTCCATGATCACTAACTAATGCGGCATTATGTCATCTTACATTAACAATAAAAATAATGGAAGTACAACAAAAGCAAAATAATTGATTACTAAATTAGGAGTTCACGCAAGATTACAGGTATAAACAAAGCAAAAGGCTTGAGCGAAGACAGTAAAAATAACTAAAAATGAAACCCCAGTTAGCTTGACTTAAAACGTTTAAGTAATATTCAAACTAAAAGAAAAGCTTAAGCGAAGCCAAAAAAAAGTAAAATAATTAAAACCTCAAACCCCTATAGTAGCTTGACTCAAAAGCTAAGCGTTAACACTACTCGTGTAAATAAAGTGGATCAATGTAAGATAACACAAGAATAATAATTGACTTCAGAAAAATTTTAGTCATTAAAATGAAGAGAGGGAGAAACAGTTTAAATATAAACAATCAAAATATACACCGCTTATGTACATTTATAAAACACAAAGCTTAAATTACAAGCAATTATATCGGTACTATCCAAGCAACTAATTAACTACTTTAGGTTCCCCCAATGCAAATAATACGATACAACAAAAGCAGGTTTAACTAATTATATAGCATCTATGCAACTAAACTACCCTAAGTTCCAAGCGGTACGATATAATAAATAGATGTAAAATGTGTACGGGCTACAAGTTACTTCACCCCAAAACATTGGTCAAATGACAAATCTGAAAGTAAAATAGCAGGCTAACTAACCCCTCTGAAAGAATAAAATATTACTTAACCAATCGATATAAATGAAAGCTAAAATAAATCTACAATTTCCAACCTTATAAAAAAATAAATCCCGTAAGACCCCAAGCTCCCGTACAAATTTTAATTACGGTTTTAAATGAAAATCAGATAGCCCCATTACTCCTGTATGTGTTTTGCGATAACGTCAATAAAAAAAACCGATAAAAACAATATACATTTACTACGCGAGTGACTGACTACTTAAATCCAAGCTTAGCTGTTCCCGCTGGCCCATAAGCTGGTATAAAGAGGCCCTAAACATAACTTATAGATTGTATGAACTTCACTTCACACTATTCAAGCTTCAAAAATATAGTCACGCTTTCAAAAGAATGCAAATTAGGTAAGTTAACACCAACACCAAAGCAGTTGAGCAGCTTGGTTATTATAGTAATACTTTAGTCAGCTATTATATTTCAAAATAAGATGTAGCACACACCGAGCAGCCGGAAAAAAAACTAGTCTGAGAGAATAAGATTGTGAAGCAGAATTTTCGATAACTATTGTCCGCTAAAATTTAAATTATAATGCATGGGCGTAAACAAATAAACGATTATTAAGTATTAGAGAAACACGGGGCAAAAAAAACTTCAAGGTTTAACTTACCCCTTCAACAAGGAGAATTCGATATTCCAAAACTCCTGAGACAGGAACACCAAAAGGGGCAGCTATCAATGGCTTGGGCCAGGATCATTCATGCCGTTGTTGATGGCTTAACAAAGTAAAAGAAAGAACACCCTTAGACTTGACAAAAATTTCACCAGGCACGTGGTATCGGCAGGTAGACAAAAAACGTACAAAAAACTTACCCTATCATCGAACGAAGTCGCCCAAAAAATCCTGCTTGTCTTGCAGATACAAATTCACCAAGAATTTAAACACGGTCCCTGACTTTTTAATCAAAAAAAAAAACTAGAATTTCAAAACTGAAACTTTAAGATAGGGACCATGGAACAATTGCTTCGAAGGGTAGAGTGGAAGTGACCGGCCTATGCCTCGTGTCGGAAGAATCATATGACACTTCCTCCCACCACAGACACATGACAAAATGGTGTCCCTCCGTACTGCACTGACCACCCCAATTGTCGCCACGCCACCAAACAAAGACGCTACAATTGTACAGAGACCCCTGGCGTGAAACAATAAAGTCACGGAAATACTGACCGTTATAGGTACCTACGCCGGTACTGATCGAGACGCACTATTTCAGTACGATGCATCCAAATACTAACAGCTGAAACCCCGAATGTCGAAACTACAGAAAGGAAGACGATGATGTAGTGCTACAAAATTCCAACCTTCCCACACTCGAAAATGACACTGCACCAGCCGTGTTCATAAATCGACGGCTCCCAAAAGCGCTTTGGGACTGTTCCTGTATGCGAACAGATCAGTTGATTCTTACCCCCGAAGCACCGTCTCTACCTGAATCGACCTCGCGGTCCGAACTGGAAACAGTCCCACCTTATAGTTCCGCCGAACGGAGCACACCACCGTCTCAGCCTTCAATATATAACTCAACCCATTAAACATGTTTGCAGAATTCAAAAACAAGATCTTGGAAAGGAAAAGAGAAGGAAATCTTGGAGTTTAATTAATAGAGAACGCTAGATTCAGGAATCCAGGACAGTGAAGGCAGTGGAAATGTAGGTAGTCTTTTAAAATTTATTCTCTAAAAATATGTTATCATAAATAGACTAAAGGCGACTGTCTGTACACAGGGGGAACGTTAAGCAGGGCGCAGACCCGAAGTACAGGGCCCAACAAAAGAGAAAGATGTTAAATCTACAAGCTTCAAACGAAGGACAGCTGACTTGAGGACAGCTAGCAGCAATTAGCCAGAACAGAAACCGTAGAAACTAGCCTGGGAACAGGGCAGATCAAACGTGTACGTGTGGGGACACAACTATTACATTTAGGTAAACTATAAAATAAAACTAGATAGGCCTTCGTGAATAAATTAAGCATTAAAACAAAAACTAATTCGGTGACAAAAATGACCTGTCACAATTCAATATGTCGTTGACTCAGTTTAAAAACTTTTTAAGGCGCTATCTCTAGTGGCTGGCATTTTGTTTGTTAATTTTAATATTGTTATATTTTATATTTGTGACTGAATTTTAATAATTATATATAATTATCTGGCATCTATTGTAAATGTAAAATGGCTACCTAATGCGTTAATAAAATATTTATTTTATTATATATTTATTTATTTATTAACACGAGCATGGTATTGTTGCACCATCTGTCAACATTCCTTTTGAACCATGTTATTCTATTTAATTGGTTTCCTGACCAAATAAAAGTCAGTCTATCACGAGTTTTTATATCGAACAGGAAGTAGGTTCTTTTCCACCTTTTCACCCCATTTCAACAAAATTCATGGTATAAAAGTTGGTTATCTTACTCTTACACTTGTCAGCTTAAAACTTTTGGTTGTCAAATTAGATCAATCTAGCGTTGGAGAATCTGGCCGTAATATTGTTGTTATTATCCATCCAACCGACGTAATTTTTTGTGTGCGTGTTTCAATTGACTGATTGTACAATAATATTAACATTTTTATTGAAAGCGCGAAATCACTGAACAAGCCCATTTGTTTAACTTTAAATTTTTGTTATTTAATACACTCTGGGGAATAGCCCAGAATAAGTACGCAGAGTGTGAATGAATTAATGTCTAATACTTTGGGGGAAATAATTCAAAATAGGAAACAATATATGGAAAATCTGTCTTGTTGTCTAGGTTATCATGTATTATATAGTATTCACACTATTTGAATTTCTTGTCCACATAAAAAATGTTTTTTTTTTGTCCGTGCTAGTGACAAAATCTTGACACTCGTTTTAAGGCACTGTGTTCGGAGTTTTAAACGCGATATCTGAAATTTTTAATGCATTATTCGGTATTTTTTATGCAAAACTTATTATTGAGACAATAAACCCAGAGTTAAACTGCTACACAAATGGATTTTTCATTCTCCCCTCTACGAAATTATAATTTTCTCTTTTAAAAGGGCAAGCGAAAGCAAAAGTAAAACATGCTAGGTGATCGGTTGCTAGGTATGAAAAACTTTCGTGCCCTGGACGATAAAAAAAAGAATGTTACCTTAGTAACGTTAACAACCAACTGTATGATACTCTTATAAGCCGCCTTATATCCATTTTGTTACAATCGATTGAGGGTTTTCAGCATCAAATTTGAATGTGCGTGTTTTAAGAAATCGAGAGAGGAGAATGAAAAGTTTAATACATTACACGCTGCAAAAGCCCTTTCAGGTGCTCGGAGTTTTTAAATAGCCTCGGCTACGCTACACTTCGCCTTGGTTATTTAAACACACCTCGCACCTAAAAGTAAACTTTCGCACCTTGTAATGTAAATAACTACACCGGCACACAAAATAAAAGAAGTGGTCTGTACATTTGACCAGACCCATCTATCTATACACGGTGGTGCAACCAAGATGGGGTGGACGATTGTGAGTAAACGGTGAGAAATTTAGAATTTTTTTTTTTTGGATATTATCGATAGTCAAACCCGCTATGTTTTAAAATTATAGCCATAATACATTATGGTCCGAAAAACTCGTGGCGAACCAAACTTGTGTTTTTTTAAATGGGACACCCTGTATATAATTGTTCCAGTTGATTCTCCTGTTCGTTACGATCATTTTGATATAGGGTTTATTGGGTCTAAAACTTATAGTAAGGGAATGGGACGTGGTTAAATTTGAAAAAATGCTCACAGTTCGGCCATTTTAAAAAAAAAAAATTGAAACTGGTATGGAAAAACCAAATATTCCATAAAACGTTACATATCCTTGAATACATTAATCGCTTGCAATTTGTTTAAAATTATTCACTGTTATACAGGGTGGCGAAGTTTTGCAAATACGCCCTGGACTCATTTTTTTTAAATGGAACACCCTGTATATTTTATTTTCATCTTAAAGATAACATTGCTAGCTTTCAAAAAATACCATACATGATCCCTTTCTGAACAACAGTTTTTTAGCAAACTAGCCGTGAAACCAAGGTTTCTTCATTCTAATACGATTATACTGAATTTACGTTGTTTATTATTAAACATCTAATATTAGGAGGCCATGACACTATCATAAATGAAACAAGATTGACGAACTTGTCAAAGCTACTGCCGCACAATCCATTATTTACAAGTTAAGTGTAGGTGGCCCAATAATTATGAGGTAAGAAGACTGAGACCCGAAACTTTTACATGTTTATTAGAGATATTTCAAAAAACAGAAAATATTGTTTTTAGGAAATATAAAGTAATTAATAAACCGGTTATAAACAAATTTTTTGAGAGACGAGTTGCCAGTATTGCTTGATGAAGATATACGTTTAATGGTAAGGGGATCCTTATGGTTTCAACATGATGGAGCGCCCCCGCATTGCCATAGGAATGTAAGATATTTTGTCGATAATTGGAAGACAGATCGTTGGATTGGGCGAGGTGGACCAGTTAAGTGGTCAGCCAGACCACCCGACTTAACACCACTAGATTTTTTCTATGGGGGCATATTAAAGAAGAAGTCTATAAAGAGGTTCCAACCACAGTGAAAGATATGAAGACGAGAATAATAAACAGTTTTCGCAACGTTTCAGAACAGACTTTGAGAAAAGTGAAACTTTCAGTTATGGATAGACTCGAAATGTACCTTCAGCAAAATGGTGGTTTAGTTGAACACCTTATTTGAGCTTTGTTAATTGTTCTGTTTTTGCTTAATTAATTTTTTTAAACTATTAATAATACTGATAACTGATTCACAGCCCCACAAAAAAAAATGTTCGGACCTGTGGGTCAGACATATGTATTCCCATGTATTTTCCGAGGCTGAATCCGATCCCGAGCTCAGAAATGGCCCTCCACGTCTGGAATTGGCCCCAGGGGCCAAAAATAGCCTCTATAGGGTATCACTATTTCTATCTCCGAAACGGTAAAAGATACGAGGTCAGTTAAATTAGCAAAAATGTGCCTTTTTTAGTCCCGTTTACGGAGTTGCCAAATTTTCTATAGTTTCTTGTCTACAGGGGATTTTTTAAAAATAGTCAAAAATTTACTTCTTAAATATCTCGAAAACCCTTATAGTTGGATAAAAATTGTTTTAACAAAAATCACAAGATTTTTTACTTTCTATAAAGTGACGTTATTGCTTTGTTTATACCATTTGTTTTTATTGAGCTACTGATACTAACTTGTTTTTTTCAAATACGGACCTGGACTTTTTGCTCCATTTTTTCAAAGAATACTTTATACCCTTTACAACTGTCCATAACTTGAAAATATTTTCCGACGTTTTGATCAAAAATAGCAACATCATCAGGATTTTCGATACGGACCTGGGATCTTCCATGTTAAGGCACAATTCACAACCTATCACTATAGTTTGTAGTTTTTGTGGTTGTGAAATGGCGCATTTACCTGAAAAAGGCCAGGTCCGTACTGGTAGAATAACCTGATGATGCTATTCTTCACCAAAACGTCGAAAAAAATAATCAAGTGTTACACAGATGTAAAGGGTATGAAGTATTCTTTAAAAAATACAGCAAAAAGTCCAGGTCCGTCTTTGAAAAAAACAAGTTAGTATCACTAACTCAATAAAAATAAGTGATATAAACAAAACGATAACGTTACTTTATAGAAGTTACAAAATCTTGTGATTTTTGTTAAAACAATTTTTATCCAACTGTAAGGGTTTTCAAGATATTTAAGAAGTAAATTTTTGACTATTTTTAAAAAATCCCCTGTAGACAAGAAACTATAGAGAATTTGGCAACTCCGTAAACGGGATATGAATACGGACTAAAAAAGGCACATTTTTGCTAATTTAACTGACCTTGTATCTTTTACCGTTTCGGAGATAGCAATAGTGACACCCTACAGAGGCCATTTTTGGGCCCTGGGGCCCATTCCAGACGTGGAGAGCAATTTCTGAGCTCGGGATCGGATTCAGCGTCGAAAAATACATGGGAATACATATGTCCGACCCACAGGTCCGAACTTTTTTTTTTGTGGGGCTGTGTTATCTTTGTTTATAAATGGTTTATTAATTACTTTACATTTCCTAAAAACAATATTTTCTGTTTTTTGAAATATCTCTAATAAACATGTAAAAGTTTCGGGTCTCAGTCTCCTTACCTCATAATTATTGAGCCACCTAAACATAAATTGTAAATAATGGATTGTGCGGCAGTAGCTTTGACAAGTTCGTCAATCTTGTTTCATTTATGATAGTGTCATGGCCTCCTAATATTAGATATTTAATAATAAACAACGTAAATTCAGTATAATCGTATTAGAATGAAGAAACCTTGGTTTCACGGCTAGTTTACTAAAAAACTGTTGGTCAGAAAGGCATCATGCATGGTATTTTTTGAAAGCTAGCAATGTTATCCTTAAGTTGAAAATAAAATATACAGGGCGCTCCATTTAAAAAAAATGAGTCCAGGGCGTATTTGCAAAACTTGACCGCCCTGTATAACAGTGAATAATTTTAAACAAATTGCAAGCGATTAATGTATTCAAGGATATGTAACGTTTTATGGAATATTTGGTTTTTCCATACCTGTTTCAATTTTTTTTTTAAAAATGGCCGAACTGTGAGCATTTTTTCAAATTTAACCACGTCCCTTAAGCCTTAACCCTTACTATAAGTTTTAGACCAAATAAACCCTATATCAAAATGATCGTAACGAACAGGAGAATCAACTGGAACAATTATATACAGGGTGTCCCATTTAAAAAAAACACAAGTTTGGTTCGTCACGAGTCTTTCGGACCACCCTGTATTATGGCTATAATTTTAAAACATAGCGGGTTTGACTATCGATAATATCCAAAAAAAATTTTTTAGAAATTCCTCACCGTTTACTCACAATCGTCCACCCCATCTTGGTTGCACCACCCTATATATATATATATATATATATATATATATATATATATATATATATATATATACAGGGTGATTCACGGTCGATGGTAGGTTAGACGTTTATGGAGAACGGAACGCGGGATTTTTTTGAAAATTTGGCAACGTGGGTAATTAGCTATGCTCTGTCCATCTAAAATATTTTCAGCATTGCGACGTTGCCGCTTCTATCAAAAAGTCCTAGCAACTTTATTTTTTTAAATGGAACACCCCATATATTAATAAATTTTTAGAATCGCTCTTTTATTACAATACTTTTTTGTTAATATTACCCTATACCTATCTCTATCGGTTTTCGAGATAAAAATTAGTTTGTGTTAAATATGGTCCAAAACATGGCCCTAATTACACGTAAGTAAATTAGTGCTCTCAATTCATGGAAAGTTGATATTTTGGCGGTAGTTTAGACAGACCCGATGTATTTATTTTTCACCATGAAATCGACTCCATATCATACAGGGCGTGCTAAGATTACTATTATTTCCGTTGTTCATAAAAGGGGTCAAATGTTCGTTTTTTTAAATGAAACCCCCTGTATATTAATCAATAAATTGAAAGACGAAGAAAAACGCTTTAAGATGGTACATCATATTCCTATACCTAAATCATCAAGTTTTCTTAATAAAAGCGCTTTTTTGTGAAAAAAAAAATAAAGACTTTAATTTTAAGTAACCATGGATATCAAACATCAAAATATCAAACTTACGACATTTTGACGACTGTGTTTAAAAAAATCTCCCAAAATGAACGCAGATAATCATTATTCAAACGAAGTTCTTATGAAATTATTTATTTTACACGGACAATGTGATCAAATCATTGCCAGAACTTGCAGAAAATTTAACCAAATGTATCCTGAATTGACACAAATGAACGAAAGGAAGTTTGTAAGATTATATTATTATTATTATTATTAAATTATTTTGTAATCTTACAAACTTCCTTTCGTTCATTTGTGTCAATTCAGGATACATTTGGTTAAATTTTCTGCAAGTTCTGGCAATGATTTGATCACATTGTCCGTGTAAAATAAATAATTTCATAAGAACTTCGTTTGAATAATGATTATCTGCGTTCATTTTGGGAGATTTTTTTAAACACAGTCGTCAAAATGTCGTAAGTTTGATATTTTGATGTTTGATATCCATGGTTACTTAAAATTAAAGTCTTTATTTTTTTTTTCACAAAAAAGCGCTTTTATTAAGAAAACTTGATGATTTAGGTATAGGAATATGATGTACCATCTTAAAGCGTTTTTCTTCGTCTTTCAATTTATTGATTAATATACAGGGGGTTTCATTTAAAAAAACGAACATTTGACCCATTTTATGAACAACGGAAATAATAGTAATCTTAGCACGCCCTGTATGATATGGAGTCGATTTCATGGTGAAAAATAAATACATCGGGTCTGTCTAAACTACCGCCAAAATATCAACTTTCCATGAATTGAGAGCACTAATTTACTTACGTGTAATTAGGGCCATGTTTTGGACCATATTTAACACAAACTAATTTTTATCTCGAAAACCGATAGAGATAGGTATAGGGTAATATTAACAAAAAAGTATTGTAATAAAAGAGCGATTCTAAAAATTTATTAATATATGGGGTGTTCCATTTAAAAAAATAAAGTTGCTAGGACTTTTTGATAGAAGCGGCAACGTCGCAATGCTGAAAATATTTTAGATGGACAGAGCATAGCTAATTACCCACGTTGCCAAATTTTCAAAAAAATCCCGCGTTCCGTTCTCCATAAACGTCTAACCTACCATCGACCGTGAATCACCCTGTATATATATATATATATATATATATATATTTATATACATACATAATATATATATATATATATATATATATATATATATATATATATATATATATATATATATATATATATATATATATATATATATATATATATATATATATATATATAAATGAAATAAAGATTACGGGGATTCGGCCAGAAAGTCTTTATTATATTATTCTTATAATGTGCCTAGCTTTCGAAATGTTTCATTTCTTCCTCAGGGCAATTATATTTAAATATAAAGACAGCTAATTTTCGAAATTTTATGAAAAAATTGGTTGAAAAATATTCTACTTGGAATTTTGACAATATTTTTTTACTTCAAAAAATATTGTCAAAATTCCAAGTAGAATATTTTTCAACCAATTTTTTCATAAAATTTCGAAAATTAGCTGTCTTTATATTTAAATATAATTGCCCTGAGGAAGAAATGAAACATTTCGAAAGCTAGGCACATTATAAGAATAATATAATAAAGACTTTCTGGCCGAATCCCCGTAATCTTTATTTCATTTAATTTATTACACGGCCGTTATTTGTACAACAAATATATATATATATATATATAAATATATATATATATATATATATATATATATATATATATATATATATATATATATATATATATATATATATATATATATATATATATATATATATATATATATATATATATATATATATTTATATACATACATAATATATATATATATATATATATATATATATATATATATATATATATATATATATATATATATATATATATGTATATATATATATATATATATATATATATATATATATATATATATATATATATATATATATATATATTTTATTTTATTTTTATTTCTTAAAACCATTTATTTTATATTTTTTCGTTTTTTTCTTGGGTATAGGTTTTGATGTAAAAATTAAAACAACTATTTGCCTGACGTTTCGCTCATCTTGGTGAGGTTTATCAAAGGTTCATTCAGTTTGGAATATATCTACAATAAAATAAAGTTTCTCATCAGTTTCACAATTAAATCCTTAACTCAACACACAAAAAAAAATATATAAACAATTGTCAATAACAATTATTGGTACACACCTTGAAAGTATTGTCTGGTTTACAACATCAAGACAATTAACTTAGAATTTGTTCTTTAACGATAAGGAAAAATTATTGGTATTTTTTTCTTGTTTTTTATACATTTTGTGTTGTGTAGAATCAAGCATCTTTTATAAAAATATGGTGGTGTAGGATTAATAGTTCAAGTATGAATTAAATTGTGGTAAATTTGGCTTAAGTTTTTTACATCCTGTTTTTCGTTTACGGCATTTTTTTCATTTTTTATGTGGACCATCTCTTTAATTACAAGTCTGTGATAATTTCTATCTATGTTCAAGATCTTTGTGTTATTAAAACTGAATTCGTGATTAGTGGTTTGTTCGTGTTTATGTAACGCTGTAGAGGCATTTTTTGTGTCCATTGATTCTATTTTCTAAGTATTGGGTTGTCATTCCTATGTATTTCTTGTGACAATTTGAGGCG